>CM069146.1:8616836-8996836 GCA_035221665.1 Okamejei kenojei | reverse complement strand
AACATTGGAAAATTATCACCAATGCATCCATGATTTCTAGAGCCACTTCATTAAGTACCCTGGGATGCAGACCATGAGGCCCTGGGGATTTATCAGCCTTCAGTCCCATCAGTCTATCCAACACCATTTCCTGACTAATGTGGAGTTCCTTCAGTTCCTCTGTCACCTCAGACCCTCTGGCCACTACTATATCTGGAAGATTGTTTGTGTCCTCCTTAGTGAAGACAGATCCAAAGTGCCTGTTCAACTCATCTGCCATTTCCTTGTTCCCCATAATAAATTCACCTTGTCAGCCATGGTCGCCCCTTGCTCCCCTTGGAATCTTTCTTCCTCCTAGGAATGAACTGATCCTGCACCTTCTGTATTATTCCTAGAAACACCGGCCATTGTTGTTCCACAGTCATCCCTGCTAGTGTATCTTTCCAGTCAACCTTGGCCAGCTCCTCCCTCATGGCCCCATAGTCCCCTTTATTCAACTGTAACACTGACACCTCCGATCTACCCTTCTCCCTCTCCAATTGTAGATTAAACCTGACCATGTTATGGTCACTACCTCCTAATGGCTCATTAACCTCGAGGTCCTTTATCAAATCCGGTTCATTACATAACACTAAATCCAGAATTGCCTTCTCCCTGGTAGGCTCCAATACAAGCTGTTCAAAGAATCCATCACGAAGGCACTCTACAAAGTCCCTTTCTTGGGGTCCAGTACCAACCTGATTTTCCCAGTCTACCTGCATGTTGAAATCTCCCATAACAACCACAGCATTACTTTTACTACATGCCAATTTTAACTCCCGATTCAACCTGCGCCCCATGTCCAGGCTACTGTTTGGGGGACTACCGTTTGATCACCCGTACACTAGTTCTGTCCGACACCCTGAGGGACGATTTACAGAAGCCAATTAATCTACAAAACTGCACATCTTTGGAACGTGGGAGGAAACCAGAGCACCCTAGGAAAACCCATGCAGTCTCAGGGAGAAGGTACAAACTCCACACAAACAGCCAGGATGGAGCCCGGGTCTCTGGTGCTGTAAGGCAGCAACTCTAACCCTGCACCACTGTTCCAGGCTGCGGCACCAACCGAACTAGAGTTTGCAGTGAAGTCCCGAGAGACCTGTTGCGTTCACAAGTTCACGTTATAGGAGTAGAATTAGGCCATTCGGCCCATCGAGTCTACTCCACCATTCAATTGTGGCTGATCTCTGCCGCCTAATCCTATTTTCCTGCCTTCTCCCCATAACCCTCGATACCCATTCTAATCAAGAATTTGTCTATCTCTGCCTTAAAAATATCCACTGACTTGGCCTCCACAGCCCTCTGTGGCATTGAGTTCCACAGATTAACTACCCTCTGACTAAAGAAGTTCCTCCTCACCTCCTTTCTAAAAGAGCGCCCTTAAATTCTGAGGCTATGACCTCTGGTCCTAGATTCTCCCACCAGTGGAACCATCCTTTTGTAGCGACACCTAGTGGTTCAGCCTCTACACTTTCCACATCCATTCTACATGCCTTTCGTTATTCTGTAAGTAATAAATGGGGGATTCTGCACCAACCTGGAGAGCTCGTATGTGTAGTACAGAATGAAAGTTCCCGTTGTTCCCATCACTCTCAATATACCCATTTCATGTTTAAATGAATTCACTTTGAACATGCTGCTAGTGTCTGGTTTACCTTTTGCATTCATACTCTTGACTCTATTTCCTACTCTATTTGGATAGCCCACGTGTACAAATTCAGCACAGCATTAGGGGAGTGTGCGCGTTACGTCCGCCTCCGGGTGGTGCTAGAGAGGGACTACGTGCTGTTCACGGGCGCCATAATGGTTTCCAGGGCCACTGGGCATCGCGGGGGGTGGAATTTATTCTTAATAAGGATGGTGAAATAGTTATTTAATGTTCAGCATTCAGAATATTTGTATTACTTGCATTAAGGTGGGGGGTTTGTTTGTATTGCTCTGTATTGTATTGTACATATTATGGGCGGGCACGGTGGCGCTGCAGTAGAGTTGCTGCCTTACAGCACTTGCAGCGCTGGAGACCCGGGTTCGATCCCGACTACGGGCATTAGTAAGATAAATGAGTAAGATTATTCCCTATCCCCGAACTCTACCTCCGCTACATTGACGGCTGCATTGGTGCTACCTCCTGCACCCACGCAGAACTCACTGACTTCATCAACTTCACCACTAATTTCCATCTGGCACTCAAATTCACTTGGACCATCTCCGACATCTCCCTATCGTTTCTAGATGTCATCTTCTCCATCACAGGTAACTGACTATTGACTGACATCTATAACAAACCTACTGACTCCCATAGCTATCTTGACTACACTTCTTCCCACCCTACATCTTCTAAGGACTCCATCCCCTGCTCCCAATTCCTCCGTCTATGCCGAATCTGCGTCCAGGATGAGGTGTTCCATACTAGGGCATCGGAGATGTCCTCATTCTTTAGGAAACGAGGGTTCCCCTCTTCCATTATATATGAGGCTCTCACCAAGGTCTCATCTATATCTCACAGCTCCGCTCTTACTCCTCTCCCTCTATTTGTAACAAGGACAGAGCCCCCCTTGTCCTCACCTTCCACCCCATAAGCCGTCACATAGAACAGATAATCCTCCGATATTTTCGCCACCTCCAACGGGATCCCACTACTGGCCGCATCTTCCCATCTCATCCCTTTCTGCTTTCCACAGAGACCGTTCCCTGGTCAATTCGTCCCTTCCCACCCAAACCACTCCCTCCCCGGGTACTTTCCCCTGCAACCGCAGGAAATGCTACACTTGTCCCTTTACCTCCCCCCTCGACTCCATCCAAGGACCCAAACAGTCTTTCCAGGTGAGGCAGAGGTTCACCTGCACCTCCTCCAACCTCATCTACTGTATCCGCTGTTCCAGGTGTCAACTTCTCTACATTGGCGAGACCAAGCGCAGGCTCGGCGATCGTTTCACTGAACACCTCTGCTCAGTCCGTCTTAACCTACCTGATCTCCCGGTGGCTCAGCACTTCAACTCCCCCTCCCATTCCCAATCTGACCTTTCTATCCTGGGCCTCCTCCATTGTCAGAGTGAGGCCCAGCGCAATTGGGAGGAACAGCCCCTCATATTTCGCTCGGGTAGTTTACACCCCAGCGGTATGAACGTTGACTTCTCTAACTTCAGATAGCCCTTGCTCTCTCTCTCCATCCCCTTCCCCTTCCCAGTTCTCCCACCAGTCCTACTGTCTCCGCCTACTTTCTGTCTTTGTCCCGCCCCCTCCCCTGACATCAGTCTGAAGAAGGGTCTCGACCCGAAACGTCACCCACTCCTTCTCTCAATAGATGCTGCCTCACCCGCTGAGTTACTCCAGCATTTTGTGTCTACCTTTGATTTTTTTACAGCATCTGCAGTTCTTTCTTACATCTTTCATGTTTAAATGAATTCATTTTGAACTAGCTGCCAGTGTCTGGTTTACCTTTTGCTTCATTTATACTCTTGACTCTATTTCCTACTCATATATTTGGATAACCCACGTGTACAAATTCAGCACTGCATTAGGGGAGTGTGCACGTTACGTCTGCGCTCGGGTGGTACTAGAGAGGGACTATGTGCTGTTCACGGGCATCCTGAGGAATTTCCAGGGCCACTGGGCATCGTGGGGATGGAATTTATTCTTAATAAGGACGGTCAAATAGTTATTTAATGTTCAGTATTCAGAATATTTGTATTACTTGCATTAAGGTGGGGGGTTTGTTTGTATTGCTTTGTATTGTACATATTATGGGCGGGCACGGTGGCGCTGCGGTAGAGTTGCTGCCTTACAGCACTTGCAGCGCTGGAGACCCAGGTTCGATCCCGACTACGGGTACTGTCTGTACTGAGTTTGCATGTTCTCCCCGTGACCTGCGTGGGTTTTCTCAGAGATCTTCAGTTTCCTCCCACACTCCAAAGACCGTACAGGTTTGTAGGTTAATTGGCTTGGGTTTGTGTACTTGTATAAGTATAAATTGTCCCTTGTGTGTGTAGGGTAGTGTTAATGTGCGGGGATCGCTGGTCGGTGCGGACACGGATGGGCCGAAGGGCCTGTTTCCACCCTGTATCTCTAAACTAAACCAAAATAAACTGATCTAAATTATTGTATGTAATTGATTATATTTATTTTGGGGGGAAAAATAATTAGGGGAGGGTGCAGACTTTCCACGGTCAGGAAGCAGGGTGGCGTCTCAGACATGCGCGCAAAGCCCAGCACTCTGGTCTCACTTCTGATCTGGGTGCAGCAGTAACTGAGAGAAATCAAGTTCCGAATCTAAATCGATTCCAGGAGACAGCGAGCGGCAAGTCATGTCCTTTCAGGCTGTACTGGCAGGCAGCCAGGCAGTTTCTGTACTCTCTCACACTTACCCAGACCAACCTAGGATGCTCACTACGATACATCACCCAAACAGGCCATACAGCCCGACCACCGTGTACGATCGCTGTGAGTGAGTGGGCTGACTTTTCCAGTCGATCAAGTCAAGTTTATTATCAAAGGCACTCGTGAGTTGAGGTGCAGGTAAAATGAAAATCTAGCTTGCAGCAACATCACTAGTCCATAGACTCAGGCAAACATGCCAAAACATGAATCATACTTAGACAAATCTGCAGGTAATCTTAACCTTCTCATCTTGTCCCTTTTATGTGCTTTTAAAATCGTTTTATTGTTTTAGTGACTTTGTTTTACTATTCATGCATTTGTCTTATTGCTTGTTTTGTAATTTTTGATTATTGGCTATTTTGTTGTCCTGTGTTGTATGGTGGATCTGCTGTCTTTTTACTCTGTTATTCTTTTGTTTCTTTTGTAAAGCACTGTGAATTGCTGCTTGTACGAAATGGTGCTATACGAATAAATTTGCCTTGCCTTGCCTTGCAAGAGAGTATAAAGAAAAATAATGTGCAAAAACCCATGACATTTGTGTAAAAGCATAATTAGGAAAGAAACAAGCCTGTGGTTATGCAAGAGGTTGTGGGTTTGGGCCAAGAGCTTGTAGGCAAGTCACTATTCTTGAATGTGGTGGAGTAGGGCTTCAGGATTCTGTACCTCCTGCCCAATGGTTGCAATGGGAATAGGGCATGGACCAGACGCTGGGACCGTCTTCAGGCGACACCGCCGTCTTCAGGCAGCACCTCATGTAGATGCTTGTGGTGTAGTGGAAAGGCTTTTCCCGTGATGGACCTTGCTGAGTCCACGCACTCTGCCGCTTCATGCATTCCTGTGCACTGATATTGCAATACCATGATGCAACCGCTCAGGATGCTCTCTACCGCGCATCTGCGGAGGTTTGTTAGAGTATTTGGTGGCACGGGGTGTCAAGGGTTATGGGGAGAAGGCAGGAGAATGGGGTTAGGAGGGAGAGACAGATCAGCCATGCTTGAATGGCCAAATGGCCTGATTCTGCTCCTATCACTTATGAACATGCTGAATCTCTTTAAACGTCTGAGAAAGTGGAAGAGTCAACATGCCTTATTCATGATTATATCCATGTGCTGGGCCCAGGATTTGTTCACCTGAGATGCCAATGACCAGGAAAATGAAGCTGCTAACTCTGTCCACCACTGACCCACAGATGCCGATAGGCACACGGTGTCTTGAGTTGAATGAATACGTTTATTGAATACGTTTATTGGCCAAGTATTCACATACAAGGAATTTGCCTTGGTGCTCCGCCTGCAAGTAACAACATGACATCCAGTGACAGTTAGAAATGACACATAAAACATTAAACATTAATAATAAAACATCATTGATTAAACATGTGAATTAAATAAAATACCAGAGCAAAAGGAGGCTGCAGATTTTTGGTTATTGAGTAGAGCTACTACTCGTGGAAAAAAAGCTGTTTTTATGTCTGGCTGTGGCAGCTTTGACAGTCCGGAGACGCCTTCCAGAGAGAAGTGATTCAAAGAGTTTGTGGCCAGGGTGAGAGGGGTCAGAGATGATCTTACCCGCTCGCTTCCTGGCCCTTGCAGTGTACAGTTCATCAATAGAGGGAAGGTTGCAGCCAATAACCTTCTCAGCTGATCGGACGATTCGCTGCAGCCTCCGGGTGTCACCTTGCTTAAGTCAACAATTACACTAAGTGGCTTTGTATTTCACTCATTGCAAAAGCTTTTCTTCCAGAGTCAAGCCCCCCCATCCCTCTATTCTGAAACATGAACATGGGTGTGAAGTAATCCATCGTAGCTCACCCCAGGCACGCAGTGAATCCTATCAATGTCACTGGACAGCATGAGAGTATGACATCATGTCCTGCATCATTACAGAAGGTAAATAACGTTACACTTGCCACTCCCTCCTCCAACAAAACTACGTTTGGTTTAGTTTAGTTTATAGGTACTGCGCGGAAATAGGCTCTTCGGCCTGCCGAGTCCACATCGACCAGCGATCCCCGCACATTCACACTATCCTACACACTGGGACAATTTACATTTACACCAAGCCAATTAACCTACAAACCTGTACGTCTTTGGAGTGTGGGAGGAAACCGAAGATCTCGGAGAAAACCCACGCTGGTCATGGAGAGAACGTACAAACTCCGTACAGACAGCACCCATGGCCGGGATGGAACCCAGGTCTGTGGCACTGCATGCGCTGTAAGGCAGCAACTCTACTACTGAGCCACCATCTCCGTTCAGTTCAGTTCAGTTCAGTTTTTATTTGTCATATGTAGGTGAACACAGGGTCGCTGGTACAATGAAATGTGTTTGACAAGACAATGGGTCACCTCAGCCATGATATTACATGGATAAAATTAAGGTAAAAGATTATCATTTATTAAAATTAGGTAAAAGATATTACATGGATAAAATTAAGGTATAAGATTATCTCCGTTATTAAACAGCTGCAGGTACAAGAAGGATTTTTACAGATGCAGTCATTTATAAAAGGATTTTGAATTATCAATCTGGAGCCAGTTAACAAAGATAGACACAAATTGCTGGAGTAACTCAGCATGTCAGGCAGCATCTCTGGAGAGAAGGACTGGGTTTTGACCTTAAACCAGCATCTGCAGTTCCTTCCTACACACACTGCCAGTTAACAAAGAGTAAACAAAAAGACCAGTCAAATTAATTTTGCTCCAAATTCTTTAAAATGGTACAAAAGATTTGTGAGAATTTGTTGCCCGAATTCTCAGAAGGGCTCAGCGACAATCCAAGTCATTTCATTTAAAGTCCCGACCCCTAACGTTACCTACCCATGTTCTCCAGAGATGCTGCCTGACCCGCTGAGTTACTCCAGCATTTTGTGCCCCACTTCAGCAGAATGTGTGCTGCACTAGGGATGAATGAGCTCTGCGAGTCAGGACCCAGAGCAGGGGGTGACCTTGTTGAGTCTCAGCTCCATAATTGCATTAGTTCTTCTGTCTGTGTCTGATGTTGTAAGTAAGTAAGTAAGTAACTTTATGGGCCAAGTATTCACATACAAGGAATTTGCCTTGGTGCTCCACCCACAAGTAACAACATGACATACAGTGACAGTTATGAATGACTCAGAAAACACAAAACATTAATAATAATAAAACATTAATGATAAAACACCATTGATCAAGCATGTGAACCAACAAAATACCAGATCAAAGGGAGGCTACAGATTTTTGGCTGTTGAGCAGAGCAACTACTCGTGGGTAAAAACTGTTTTTATGTCTGGCTGTGGCAGCTTTGACAGTCCGGAGTCGCCTTCCAGAGGGAAGTGATTCAAAGAGTTTGTGGCCAGGGTGAGAGGGGTCAGAGATGATCTTGCCCGCTCGCTTCCTGGCCCTTGCAGTGTACAGTTCGTCAATGGAGGGAAGGTTGCAGCCAATAACCTTCGCTGCTGATCAGACGATTCGGGTGTCATGCTTGGTAACTGAGGCTGCGGGTGGCTGAGGCTGTGGGAGGGGACTAAAAGCAGAAGGAACATGGGCTTAGTATTGGAAAACAGCATCAAGGGGATGGATGCTGACAGAAGACCAAATTCTGGTTCTTGCTTCACTGTGCAGTGCCTGTGAACGGTGCCATGGTTACATTGCAGCTAATCAGGTAATTAGACACAAATTGGAGATTAATCAACCTCAGTGAGTCTTTCCAATTTTCTTTGAGAATTAAATATTCATCAGCTTGTCCTCTGCCTTTGCAAGGATTCACTTAGGCATTTTACAATTCATTTATCATTTAAAGAAGTATTGATTCTTTGATGAGCTGGGGCTTCATCCTCGTGTAGGAAGGAACTGCAGATGCTGGTTTAAACTGAAGATAGACAAAATGCTGGAGTAACTCCGGGTGAGGCAGCATCTCTGGATAGAAGGAATGGGAGATGTTTTGGGTCAAAACCTTTAAACCCTCTCAGTCTGAAGAAGGGCCTTGACCTTAATCGTCACCCATTCCTTCTCTCCAGAGATGCTGCCTGTCCTGCTGACTTACTCCAGCATTTTGTGTCTGTCTGGGGTTTCAACCTCTCTCTCGCACTGTGATACTGAGTCAACCGACGAACTACTTTATTAAACACAAAATACACAGAAAGACATACGGGGCAGTCCCCATTCCTGAGAATGGCTAGCAACCCGAACTGTTGGTGATTCCGAAATGACCGAAGATTTTGTGCGGGAGAGGATCACAGGGCCAGCTGTGAGATGGAGAGTGAGCAGGCACAGAGAGAGCAGCTGCCACTCGTTCACTGACTCTGTGAGTGAGTGAGTGGGTGGATGAGTGAGAGTGAGAATGAGTGACTGAGTGAGTGAGTGAGTGTGAGTGAGTGAGTGAGTGAGTGAGTGAGTGAGTGAGTGAGTGAGAATGAGTATGAGTGAGTGAGTGGGTGTGAGTGAGTGTGTGAGTGAGAGTGAGTGAGTGTGAGTGACAGTGAGAGTGATTGAGTCAGTGTGTGACTGAGTGTGAGTGAGTGAGTGAGAATGAGTGAGTGAGAGTGAGAATGAGTGTGAGTGAATGAGTGAGTGAGAGTGAGAATGAGTGTGAGTGAGTGAGTGAGTGTGAGTGAGTGAGAGTGAGTGAGTGAGAGTGAGAATGAGTGTGAGTGAATGAGTGAGTGAGAGTGATTGAGTGAGTGTGTGAGAGTGTGTAAGTGAGTGGGTGAGAGTGTGTGGGTGGGTGTGAGTGAGTGAGTGTGTGAGTGAGTGCATTGGTGAGCTCAGCACTCCCAGCTCTGCTCGGCTGAATCCAACCCCCGATGATTGAGGCTCAGGGTGGGCTTTGGTTCTTTGGTTGCATAATTGACAAGTTCACATTATAGGAATAGTATTAAGCCATTCGTCCCATCAAGCCTATGTTGACCATCGGTCATCCGTTCACGCTAGTTCTAGGTTATCCTCATTTCGCATCTTGGATACTTGCATAATCAACTTATGTTTACACGGTCCAACCTTGGCCCTTGTCTCAGTCTCAAAAAACCTACACGATGATGTGCATTTGTTAGACTATGTCATTTTCACTGTTAACATTAATTAATTCCTTACAAATTTGAAAAATCCTTTCTTTAAAATATTTAATCAGAACACTGATCAATGAGAAAGATAAGAAATGTAAGGTAGACAAAAATGCTGGAGAAACTCAACGGGTGAGAAGGGTCGAGACCTATTCCTTTGCTCCATCGATGCTGCCTCACCCGCTGAGTTTCTCCAGCATTTTTGTCTACCTTCGATTTTTCCAGCATCTGCAGTTCTTTCTTAAAGATAAGAAATGTGGCATTTTTAAACCTATGGTATTCAGGTCTAACATATAAATGTTTCTCCCCATCCCCACTGCCTTAAGTATCATTTGTTGCTTGTTGTGATAAGGTTCACTACTTAATAAACTGACAACTCAGAAAACGGTTAGTTAGACCAAATCAAACTTTACTGATCATTGGCCGATGGAAGTGACGAGGATACTCCAGTCAAGTACGCAACACAGACACTTGACTTTCCTCGTGTCACCACTTCAATGAACAAAGAATTGCATGATATTTTATACTGTGTTTTTGTCACTTAAGCACATTCCAAAGATGTTAGTCATGGTCAGAAATACAGTCAATAGACATTACCACTGGATGCGTCTGAGCTTGTCTCTTGTCAATCAGCAGTCGCATTTCAAAGGCATCTTATCAGTTGGTACTTTCAAGACAAGACATAGCAAAGGCATCAGTCATTGTCTTAAGGTAGACACAAATGTTGGAGAAACTCAGCGGGTGAGGCAGCATCTATGGAGATAGGCAACGTTTTGGGTCGAGACCCTTCTTCAGACATTGTCATTGTCTCAATACACCTCATGGAGACAAGTCTGCGCTTCTCTCTCATCAATTGGTAGACGCATTTCAAAGGCATCTCTCTTATCAATCCACTGAAAAAGGCCTGTTTGAGACGAAATATGTTATAACCCAGTCCAGGATTCCATCATATATATTTAAAAGCATTTAACCTTTTCAGGTGACGTTAACAATGGCCTGTTTCCTTTATCATCATTATTTTTGTTGCATATCTTTTATTCACTTGTTCTATACCTCTCTACATCACCATCTATATCTCTCGGTTCCCTTTCCCCTGACTCTCAGTCTGAAGAAGGGTCTCGACCCGAAACGTCACCCATCCCTTCTCTCCAGAGATGCTGCCTGTCCCGCTGCGTTACTCCAGCATTTTGTGTCTACCTTATTATTATATCAGGGGTTCTGTGTGTTGAAGATCCAGATTGCAACAGGCCAACAGAGGGAGCAATAATCACTACTGTTACTTGTACTTTTCCACCCATTCTAGTTCCTTTCTAATGATTCACCAGAGGTCAGATGTAAGCCATGGTAAGTGGTTCTGTGTTTACAGCAGGATCTGAAATCTGCTAGATCTGCCAGCTATTTCCTGATCGAAACTCTGGCTAGCATTACAGTGAAGAAATCAAATCAAAATGTTGTCAACCAAATGTAAATGACTTAGTTATTTGCTTATCACGTTGCTTTACACTGTAAATGGCTCGATTGTAATCAGGTGTTGTCTTTCCACTGACTGGAGAGCACGCAACAAAAGCTTTTCACTATACCTCGGTACACGTGACAATAAACTAAACTAAACTGAACTGAATTAGGCACTGTAGATGGTTCTCTATTGCCTTTATATGCAGAATCATTCATCATTGTCTGCATGGTTTAAATTTTCTAATAGGCTACGTGGAGTGGCACTTTTCACATGTAATTAATACAAAACTCCAAGTTAAAGCCCTCTACTAAGGGAGGTTATTGTTCACACAGAGGGTGGTGGGTGTATGGAACAAGCTGCCAGAGGAGGTAGTTGAGGCTGGGACTATCCCAACGTTTCAGAAACAGTTAGACAGGTACATGGATAGGACAGGTTTGGAGGGATATGGACCAAACGCGGGCAAGTGGGACTATTGTAGCTGGGACATGTTGGCTGGTGTGGGCAAGTTGGGCCGAAGGGCCTGTCTCCACACTGTATCACTAAGACTCTAATAACCTTTCACATTTCTCCAAAACTACAAATGTTCTCAGCTCAAATGTTCCTGATTAAATGCTAAAAACTTCAGTTCCTTACTTTCGACTGGATGTGTGGAGGCTCCTGAGGGCTTAGATGCTTAGAGTCAGTCTGCCTTCCAATGATATTCCAGAAACAATTAAAACGTGTATAATTGTTAAGAATAGTAATGCACGTAATTAGCTGTGGAGACCAGAAAAGTTGAAACTGCTCCCCCTATTGTTCTGTTTTATCGTGGACTTTCAGTGCTCAGAGATGCCTTCAATCTCATATTTCCTTATTACTCAAATTGAAAAGTAAGCGTTTCAAAGGGCCTAATTTCTCTTCTTTGCAACTGCTTTTGAAGAAGCAAAATCAATAAGATAAGATTTGCCTCACAGCACCAGAGGCCCAGGTTCGATCCTGATTATGGGGACTGCATCTGTCCGGAGTTTGCACGTTCTCCCTGTGACCACGTGGGTTTTCTCCGGGCGCTCCGGTTTCCTCCCACATCCCAAAGACGTGCAGGTTTCTAGGTTAATTGGCTTCTGTGAATGGTCACCAGTGTGTGGAATGTGAAACTGAGATAACATAGAACTAGTGTATGAGGGATCGATGGTCGGCGTGAACTCGGTGGGCTGAAGGGACCTGTTTCCACACTGCATCTCTAATCATCTCTAAACATGAACGTAAATGAACAAAAACATTACGCTTCAATGTACTCACTATTGTATTGACATTCCCTTCTGGGACGTAAGAACTCCAAAACATTAAATTCCCCAAAACCCTGAAAGTGTCTCATTCAAACCTTTCAAAGGCCCTATTTAAATTGTGTGATGTTCTGCAAAAAGATTGTGCATAGGACCTCGTTCCAAAAGCAAGGGCAGTTTGTATGATCCAACCCATTGCAATAGAGATCCAACTAACGAGACTACGCCATTTAACCTATAGCATTATATATAGCAGGGGTGGCATGGTGGGGCAGCAGTCGCTTCCATACAGCGCCAGACACCCGGGTTTGATCCTGACTACGGGTGCTGACTGTACGGAGTTTGTATGTTCCTCCCATGACCGAAGATTGACACAAAATGCTGGAGTAACCCAGTGGGACAGGCAGCATCTCTGGACAGAAGGAACAGGTGTAGTTTCGGGTCGAAGTTGAGTTACTCCAGAATTCTGTGTCCATCTTAAACCAGTTCCTTTCTAACCTGGGGGTAGCCAGGTAGTAGCTGGGGACAGCCAGATTGAGTAATGCTTCTGTGAAAACATTCTCAACCTAAATTAACTCAGTGGGTCAGGCACCATCTCTGGAGGAAAGATGGATCAGTGATGCTGCCTGACCTGCTGAGTTACTCCAGCATTTTGTGTCAGTCTTTGGTCTAAACCAGCAACTGCAGCTCCTTCATACACGCTCCCTGTGACCATGTGGGTTTTCTCCAGGTGCTCCGGTTCCTCCCACACTCCAAAGACGTACAAAGATGTTTGGCAATTGGCTCGGTACAATTGTAAATTGTCCCTAGTGCGCGTAGGATAGTGTCAATGTGCAGGGATCGCTGGTCGGCGAAGACTCGGTGGGCTGAAGGGCCTGTGTCCGTGGTGTGTCTGTAAACTAAACTAAACATGAAAAATACGGTGTTCTGATTTGATGAGTTTTCACACAACGTAGGTCAGGTTTAACAGATTTATTCAAAATTATAAAAGCTTTAATGGAGAATAAAGAGTGCAGTGTCTGTCTGCAGGACGGTTGCTGGGCAGAGGAGGCAGATTTAAGATAATTGACTGAAAATCCCAGTGAAATGAACAGGTTTGATTTGCACAATGAGTAATACTGATGTGGAAAGCGCTACTTGAAAGGGTGATGACAATAGGTTCAATAATAACTTCCAAAAATGAATGAAGTAGAGTTCTAGGAGGGAGCAGGATGAGTGTGGGGTAAATCGGATAGCTCTTTAGTAGAACTAGCATGGTCGAAATAAGCTGAACACACTCTGATTATGAAAGACTATTGTGCAATTTCTCAGTGCCTGTTTCCTGTACTTAGAGTCATAGAGTGTCACAGTCATAGAATGATACAGCGTGGAAACAGTCCCTTTGGCCCAGCTTGCCCACACTGGTCAGCATGTCCCAGCTACACTAGTCCAACCTGCCCGTGTTTGGACCATATCCTTATGGAAGTGGGTGTGGCAGGCAAGATACAAGGCAAATGCAGTATATGGTGGATAAATGTGACAAACCTGTCCTATCCATGTATCTGTCTGTTCCTTTGTGTGAAAAAGTTACCCCTCAGATTCCTATTAAATCTTTTCCCCTTCACCTCAAACCTGTATCCTCTGGTCCTCGATTCACCTTCTCTGGGCAAGAGAGTGTGCATCTACCTGATCTTTTCCTCTCGTGATCTTATACACCTCTATAAGATCAGCCCTCATCCTCCTGTGCTTCCAATCTACTCAACCTTGTATTTTCTTGTATATTCCTATTCTGAAGCAGTATCATGGGACTAAGGATGAGGTGGTTCCTCTCTGGGTCTGTGTGTTGTGGTGAGGCTAATGTGGAAACCATAGGTCCTTCCATAGAGAGGGCACGAGCTACATCATGTGGCCAACATGACTGCTCAGACTGCAGCTGGTCTCATTGGCAGCCTTGGTGAACACGGTCCGATGCATGAATCCTCCAGCTCATATGGAGAACGTGCTCGAATAATTCTCAGAGAAACTAACGTACGAGTGGAAAATACTGCTGACGATGAGCCCAAAATGCTGTCACGTGGGGAGAGTAAGAAACCTCATCTGTTAACTGAAGTAGGTTCGGAAATGTGCAAATCATCTATAATCATGGAAAGCAAAGGTGTGCTCCAAGATGTCGTCCAACACAGGTGCTAGCCACAGAAGCAGATCTACACACTCATATTACAATCGCTGTAGGAGCCATTCATGCTTGTCAGTATATTATAGTCAAGTCTAGATATTTCTAGTTCTTATCTGTATGTATGCTGGTAGGTGGGATTTGAGATGTAGAGCGGTGTGTCTACATCTGGAGATGCTAGCGCCGACTCAGAGATTTAGAGTTTAGTTTGACTTGAGGGATGGTGAGTGTTGTGATATTGCAAGGACCACTTTGTTTGCCCGCGTGGCAACATGTAGATGTGGGAATGACGTAACATGAGCAGGGCACTCTGGTTCCAGATGGCCGAGAATAAATAGAGCCTTGATTTATGCTCAGCTTCAAACTCCTAAATACGTGTACTTGTGGTCATTCCAGAGTCATAACAATGGTATAACAGATACCGGACCATGAAGTACAACAGTGATGATAAAGTGCAGGCCCTTCTATCTGCCCAGGGAATGTACATCGATTGTTTTTTTTATTTCAAAATATACTTTATTCGAATGATAAATATATACAATACATTAACCTTGCGGAAAATCCATCCGACATTTTCGGAGGCTGTACAATAGATCAATACAGTTTAGACATTTCTTTCCCCCAAATTTCCACAAATCAGTCCCCCACTCGTGCCACAATGGCGTGGGATACCTTCCCTTATATTGAGGGGCGTCTCCACCATACCGTACCCCCCATGTCCAGCAGCGGAAGGGCGTTAGACTGTGGCCCTCCCCCACCGAGCTTGGCGTTGGCTGCACCGAGCTTCAGTGCGTCCCTCAGCACGTACTCCTGCAGTCTGCAGCGGGCCAGTCGGCAACATTCCCTGACGGACATCTCGCTCTGCTGGGTGGTGAACAATGCTCGGGCAGACCAAAGGGCGTCTTTTACCGAGTTGATGACCCTCCAGCAGCACTCGATGTCAGCCTCTGAATGTGTCCCTGGGAACAGTCCGTAAATCACCGAGTCCTCTGTGACGGAGCTGTTCGGGATAAAGCATACCAGGGACCCTTGCATTTTTCTCCAGACTCTTTTAGCAAACCCACACTCTGTGAAGAGGTGGGCAACCGTCTCCTCGCCATAGCAGCCGTCCCGAGGGCAGCGTGCGCTGGCAGTGAGGTTCCGACGGTGCAGGAAGGATCTGACTGGGAGGGCTCCCCTCACCGCCAGCCAAGCCAGGTCTTGGTGCTTGTTGGTGAGTTCTGGCGATGAGGCATTTTGCCCAGACAAGCTGGGCAGTCTGCTCAGGGAACCACGCCACCGGGTCCATAGAGTCCTTTCCCTGCAGTGCCTGCAGGACATTCTGTGCTGACCACTGCCCGATGGACATGTGGTCAAAGGTGTTGGTCCGGAAGAACCCTTCCACCGACGACAGATGGGGCGGCAATGTCCAGCTGACTGGCACATTGCGTGGCACCTGCGCCAGGCCCATCCTTCTCAACACCGGGGACAGGTAGAACCTCAGCAGGTAGTGACACTTGGTGCCCACGTGCCTTGGCTCTACACTCCGCCTGATGCAGCCACACACGAAGGTGGCCATCAGGATGAGGGCGACGTTGGGCACGCTTTTACCCCCAGATGAACTGGAAGATGGCCCGGGTGATCCCTGTGGCGTATGAGGGAGGGACAGGCCACACTTGTGCCAAGTACAGCAGCCCCGAGAGCACCTCACACCTGATGACCAAATTCTTTCCTGTTATGGAGAGGGAGCGTTGCCTCCACAGCTCCAGCTTCCTCCCCACCCTGGCTATCCGCTCCAGCCAATTTTTGTTACATGCCTCAGCCCCCCCGAACCAGATCCCCAGCACCTTCAAGAAGTCAGGCTTGATGGTGAAGGGGACGGAAGATCTGTCGGGCCAGTTGCCAAAGAGCATGGCCTCGCTCTTCCTGCGGTTCACCCTGGCTCCCGTGGCCGACTCAAACTGGTCACAGATACTAATCAGTCTGCGGACCGACCCTGGATCCGAGCAGAAGACAGCGACATCGTCCATGTACAGGGAGGTCTTTACTTGAATGCCCCCACTACCTGGCAATGTCACTCCTCTTATGCCAGTATCATATAACCATATAACCATATAACCATATAACAATTACAGCACGGAAACAGGCCCTCTCGGCCCTTCCAGTCCGTGCCGACCATTTTTTTCCCCTAGTCCCATCTACCTGCACTCAGACCATACCCCTCCATTCCCTTCACGTCCATATACCTATCCACTTTACTCTTAAATGTTAAAATCGATCCTGCCTCCACCACTTCTGCTGGAAGCTGATTCCACACAGCCACCACCCTCTGAGTAAAGAAGTTCCCCCTCACGTTACCCCGAAACCTCTGTCCTTAATTTCTCATGCCATGCCCTCTTGTTTGAATCTTCCCTACCCTCAATGGGAAAAACGTATCCACGTCAACTCTGTCTATCCCTTTCATCATTTTAAAGACCTCAATCAAGTCCCCCCTTAACCTTCTGCGCTCCAAAGAATAAAGACCTAACTTGTTCAACCTTTCTCTGTAACATAGTTGCTGGAACCCTGGCAACATTCTTGTAAATCCTGATGGATTTAGCAAAAGGTTCAATACAGCAGACAAACAAAACAGGAGAGAGAGGGCAACCCTGCCTAACTCCAGACCTTACAGGGAAACTGTCTGATTCCCACCCATTGATTTGGACTGCACTACGGATGTTGGTGTAGAGCAGTTTGATCCAATTTCTGATTCCCTCCCCAAAACTCATTTTGGAGAGCATGTCCTCATGTACGTGTGCGAAATCCTGTCGAAAGGCCTTCTCCTGGCTCAAGCTGACAAGGCAGGCATCCACCCGTCTGTCCTGCACGTAGGCGATGGTATCTCTCAGCAGCGCTAGGCTGTCTGAGATTTTCCTGCCAGGTACAGCACAGGTTTGGTCCGGGTGGATCACCTGTCCCAGAACAGACTTGACCCGGTTGGCGATGGCCTTGGACAGGATCTTGTAGTCTACATTCAAGAGTGTTCTGGGTCTCCAATTCTTTAGGTCCTTCATCTCCCCCTTCTGCTTGTAGATTAGGGTGATGTTGCCCTTCCTCATGGAGTCTGACATGCTACCAGCTGGAAGCATGTTGTTGTACACTTCTAGCAGGTCCGGGCCCATCCAGTCCCACAGAGCCAAATACAACTCGGCCGTAAGCCATCGCTTCCGGAGTTTTATTCGAGTCAAAGGAACGGATGGAGCCAGTCAGCTCCTCTAGGGTCAGTGGTTGGTCCAGACTCTCCCGCTTGCTGCCCTCCAAGACCTCCGTGATTGAGGACAGGAAGTTCTGGGAGGAGGTATTGTCTGTGGTCTTTTGGTCATATAAATCTGTGTAAAAGGATTTGCAGATCCTCAGCATGTCTGTCTGTGAGGATGCTACCGTGCCGTCCTCCTCCCTAAGGCTGTTCATCACAGAGCTCCCCCTGTGAACCTTATGGAAGAAGAAACGTGAGCACGTCTCATCCTGCTCCACATGGCGGACCCTAGATCGGAAGATGATCTTGGAGGATTCAGAGGTGAAGAGCTGAGCTTGCCGGTCCTTCAACTCTCTAAGTTCCTCCCTCACATCCACCCCGCTCGACTGCAGAAGGAGCAGTTGCTGCAAATCTGTCTGGAGTTGGCACAATTCCCTCTGACTCTTGCTCTCTGAACCCCTTTAAATTATGAAGAGAAACTCTTAATGTTCTCCTTGGTTGCTTCCCACCAGAGTGTGGGGGAGTCAAAGAGGGGCCTCACCGTTCTCCAACATGCGTAGTCCCTCTTTAGCTCCTCGACATTCTCTGGGGGTCAACAGTTTCGTGTTTAACTTCCACGTCCCTCTGCCTGCCTTCCGGTCCTCCCGTAGGTGACAGGAAGCCTGAAGGAGGCAGTGGTCGGAGAAGAACACTGGCGTGAGGTCAGTGTGTCTCACCGTGACGGCCTTCGTCGTGAAGACAAAGTCTATCCGAGATCGGGCTAAACCGTCCAATCTCGACCAAGTGAACTGCGGCTGGGACCCGCCTGCAGGGTCGCTGAAGGCGTCACGCAGCTTTGCGTCTTTTACCATCTCCATCAGGAACTTGGACGTGCTGTCCAGTCTGCTGTCGGCACTGCCGGATCGTCCAGCCGCATCAATGATGCAGTTGAAGTCACCGGCCAGAACGAGCTGCCGGGACGTGGCCAGCAGCACTGGGAGCTGCTGGAGAACGGCCAGCCGCTCGCTCTGCGTGGGTGAGGCATACACATTTATCAGCCGGAGCGGAGAGCCACGGTACATAACGTCCACCACGAGGAGACGCCCTCCAACCACTTCCTTGACCTCAGTGATGGCGAAGTTCCCTCCCCGCAGCAAAATCCCCAGGCCGGAAGCACGACAGTCATTTCCCCCCGACCACACAGACAGTCCGTGGGGCCACCATCGCGACCACCTCCGATAGCAGCGGAGGTGTGGCAGCCCGCACTCCTGAAGAAAAGCTCACGCCTGAAGTAACGACTGCACCTCCCTAACGACCGCTCGGTCGCAACCGTACTGTCTGAAGAAGAAACAGTTAATAAAAGAGGGAAAGGTTATGAATTACTTCTTAGTTTTGTACTACTTCAATAAAGACTAATTAATCAAGAGACAATGACTGGAGGGTACACAAAAGGCTGGAGAAACTCAGCGGGTGCAGCAGCATCTAAGGAGCGAAGGAGATAGGCGACGTTTCGGGTCGAGACCCTTCTTCAGACTGGAGGAGTTGTTTTTTACTGTCTGCTATCTGTGAGTACGGCGAGCGTGTAAGCTATGTCTCCACCACATCCCCGAGAAGTAATGGCTATCGGAGTTAAACTTTGAGAAGGTATAGAAACTGCCGTTATAATCGGTCCACACTCTTATATCTCTATTCCTGCGGCAACATTTCTTACTTTAATTATAATCAACTTAAACTCCATCTGTGTATCAATACAATGTAAATGGATCGATTGTAATCATGTATCGTTATTTTGCTGACTGTTTAGCACGCAACAAAAGCTTCTCACTGTACCTCGCTACACGTGACAATAAACTAAACTCAACTGAACTTTTGTTCACTGAAGAAGTGTAAACGTTGCCGGATTTTGACACAATGATTTGGAAGTGGGTGTGGCAGGCAGGATACAAGGCAAATGCAGTATATGGTGGATAAGTGTGACAATGTCCCATCGGTGGTGAGCTTATTAACATCTCCCTCAATATCAGCAAGATGACCGAGTTGGTGATCACCTTTAAGAAGCATGCTGGAGTACGTGCCGCAAACAGCATTAATGGTGCCAAAGTGGAAATGGTTGCGAGTTCCAAGTTCCTAGGTGTAAATATTACCAACCATCTTCTATGGCCCAACCACATAAAAACTGTGCCAAAGCAGAACACCTCCATTTCCTCAGGGGATTGACACATTTGGCATGTTTCCAGTGACTTTTGCAAACTGTTGCAGATGCTGTTGGGTTGCATCGCAGCTTGGTTTGGTGACATCTCAGCTCAAGGCAGCAAGAAATTGCAGAGAGTGGTTGATGCCGTCCAGTTCAAGGCATAGGCCACATTCCGCACCACTTAATCAATCAACGCCGTCTCCTGCCTCTGGAAAGCAGTTGACATAACCAGAGACCTTTCCCACCCTGGTCATTCCTTCTTCTCCTGTCTCTCGTTGGGCGGACATTTAACATTTTCTCTGTAACTGTCGCGCTACAATGCTGTGAAACTACGTTCTACGATCTGATATATTTGTCTTTGCTCTACCTTTTGCACTTTGGCTTGTGTTGGCTTGCTTGTATTCATGTACAGTATTGTCCGATTTGATTGCACTGCAGCCAAACAAAAGCTTTTCACAACACCTCGGCAACGTGGAAATAATAAACATAAACCTGAAGAGAAAGGCAGTGTGTGGGTGACAGATGGGAAAATGTTTATGTACAAAGACACACAAGGGTCCCTGCACATGCAGGTACAGCAAGCAGTTCACATGTTGGGGAGCACATTGGCCTTCATCGCTAGAGGTTTTGAATATAGCATCAAGGATGTCTTATGACAATTATGCCTTGCTGAGACGGCTCCTGGAATATTATAAACAGTTTCATGGATTCCCTGACTCTCAGTCTGAAGAAGGGTCTCGACCCGAAACATCACCTATTCCTTTTCTCTAGAGATGCTGTCTGACCCGCTGAGTTACTCCAGTTTTTTGTGTCTATCTACAGATTCACCAGACTGATTCCAGAAACGGCAGGACTGTATTTTGAGGAGAGGTTGGGTTGATTAGACCTGCATTCAGAAGAGTTCAGAAGGTATATGAAGTGATTTTAGTTTAGTTGAGTTTAGAGATACAGCATGGAAACAGGCCCTTCGGCCCACCGAGTCCGCTCCGACCAGCGATCCCCGCACTTTAACGCTATCCTACACCCACTCGGGCCAATTTTTACATTTACCGCACCAACCAGTACGTCTTTGGAGTGTGTGAGGAAACGGAAGATCTCTGAGAAAACCCACGTAGTCGGGATCAAAACCGAGCCTCTGGCGCTGCAAGCGCTGTAAGGCAGCAACTCTAACGCTGTGCCAACGTGCCGAACTTGTGGAAACATACAAGGTTATTTCTCTTTGCTGGCAGGTTTTGATCTATGGTCACAATCTCAAGATATGGGGTAGGACATTTAGGCCTGCAATTAATGCACACTTTCCTCACTCAGAAGCTGGCGAACCGAAGGAAATCTTCCACTCAGAAGGCTATGGAGGCAAAGTCGCTGAATATATGTAAGGGGAGGGATAGATTACTGGACACATAAAGCATCAAGGTATATAATGGGGAGGGTGGAAATGATGTACTGAGAAGAACAATCAGCCACAATCATACTGAATAGCCGAGATGGCTCAGAGGTTTGGAAGGAACTGCAGATGCTGGTTTACATTGAAGAAGGGTCTTGATCCGAAACGTCACCCATTCTTTCTCTCCAGCGATGCTGCCTGTCCCGCTGAGTTACTCCAGCATTTTGTGTCTATCAAAGGTTTGGGTCTGCTCCTTACATTTCTGTCATTTAAGTCACAAAATCTTGGAAAACATGGTGAAGTAAGCATTTGGAAGAAGGAATCAGAGTTCCATTGAACCTGTCCATAGAACCATAGAGTATTAGTGTCACAGGAGACCTTGCACCTCAAGAAGAGTCCACCAGGACTATACTGAGAGTTGGACAATTTTACACTGGACAATTTTTACATTTATCAAATGTCAATTAACCTACAAACCTGTACGACTTTGGAATGTGGGAGGAAACCGCAGATCTCGGAGAAAGCCCACGCGGTCACGGGGAGAACGTACAAACTCCGTACAGACAGCACCCGTAGTCGGGATCGAACCCAGGTCTCCGGCGCCGCATTTTGCTGTAAGGCAGCAACTCTACCGCTGTGCCACCGTGACTGTTCCTCCCTTTGTGTCAATTTTATATGCATGAGACCTCTCCCTCCTCGACCCACCTCACATGGCCCTGCAGGTCATGCTCCCATGTTTAAATTCAAGCAATGTTTAAATGTAATGAGGAGGATTTCAGCTTCCAGCTCAACTGGTATGGGGAGGGGAAGAGGGAGTGAGCGATCAGTAATAATGGTGTTAAATAGCAGAGCATAGTCACCCTTTCAGACAGAGAGCTCCACAGTACGTCACTCTTTGGGTAAATCACATTTCGCTTCTTCTCCTCTCTAATCCTCCCAACATTTAATTTGACTCCATGCCCCCTGACCTTTCACCCACTAGTGTAGAAGTGGGGTTAGATTGTGCTCACACTGGCAGAAGAAGCAGGGAGAAACATACTGACTTCAAGGGCAGTGTATGGGGAAGTGGTCAGTTTATTGATGCTGGTTGTATGTCTCGTTGTCACCTTCCTCTCAGCTAACAATGAGCCATTCTGCATTTCCCTTCATCATCATCCTCTTTGAGTTCTGGTTTTCACACCTTACCCTTCCGTATCTCTATGTCTCCCTCTCCCCTAACCCGCCGTCTGAAGAAGAGTCTGGACCCAAACCCTCACCCATTCCTTCTCTCCAGAGTTGCTGTCTGTCCCGCTGAGTTAATTGATGCTAAAAATGTTGCCATGGCAACGGGTTGCTCAATTGTGGACAGATCTACACACCAACGTTAACTCAGCAAATATCACTAAAGAGGGCAGTGAACTTATGCAGGTGAAACAAAACTGTCACAATGGTCAACAATTGACCAAGTTTGGGCCAGTAGAATACAGAATAGTACAGTACAGGAACAGGCCCTTCGGCCCATAATGGTCAACAAATAGAATGACCAATGGTTGTAGATGGTCTCAATTATCAAACAACATTCATTTGTTCTATTTCTCACTACATCACTGTCTATATCTCTTGTTTCCTTTTCCCCGGACACTCGGTCTGAAGAAAGGTCTCAACCCGACAAGTCACCTATTCCTTTTCTCCAGAGATGCTGTCTGACCCGCTGAGTTGCTCCAGCTTTTTGCGTCTATCCTGTGGTTGGAGGCAGAGGTTGTCTTCCACACACTGGAAATCAGCCTCTGCTGCATAGACTGTCGCACTCGTAAACATCTGTGATGCACTTTGATCACATCCACATGATCTTGCCCACAGCCTTTGTCTCAAACCACGTCCTTGCAACCCTACCCCCTCTCGACATCCCATTGCCCAGTCCTGCCACACCACTCATGTCCGCTTGTCCCTTTGCCTCCTCATCTGTTCACAGTGGACCCACTTCCAGATGCCGAGTATCCCATGTGATACCACCACACTTCCAAAAACATTCCTGGGCTAGTTATAATGTTAGAAACTTCCAAACGGTATGACTGAGTCGGACTAATTTGACAGGTCATGGGATGTGTGGTTAAACCTGGCTGATCATACGCCATTGGAGCTGCCAATGCACGTTCCAATGTACGTTTCCAGAAGTACAATGCTGCAAGTTTCTGCAATGTTTGTAACAGATATCAGCCTTCCTTGAATCTCTCTTCAACTCACTACACATTCCTGGTGAGAATGAGATCTCCCTGTGCATCAATAATATTATTTTGATTCATAAGCGGCTTCTGAGGAAAGAAAACAAGATTTCCTCTCACATCTTTCAGGTGTTTGATCACATATAACCCAAGCTGAAAATTGTAAACCAAACTCGAGATCACATCCAATTAGAACTACAATAGGAACACACACACACACACACACACATAGCAGCAGGAGGGGACTCTAGAGGCCTTGCGTGAACGCTGGTCACTGCGCGGGGTCAAGTGCATTGTAGATAAGAGATGCCACTATTGTATTATAATGATTGTCTGTTGTAATGTGACGATAGAAATTCTTTGTGCTTTCCGGTACACTGTAAATTGCAAATACTGAATAAACTCCTTATTATCCACCAGGTGGCGCTTCGATGGCAGCCTTGCCTACAGTCTGTCTGTCCTTTTTGTCTTTTTTTTGTTATTTTTAGTGTGTTTAAAAAGTATGTGTTAATGTTCTCCGGTTTGTTTTATGTGGGGGGTGGGCGGGGGAAACGTTTTTTACAATCTCACCTTGTCGGAGATGCAGTTGTTTTCGGGATCGTGTCTCCGGTCGCTCATGGAGCTGGAGGCCTTGCTCAGGACTGACTTTGTGCCCCACTGCGGGGCGAGGACTTACCATCCGAGCCGATTTCGAGCCTGGGATCGACGCTCCAACCGCGGCCTGCGGACTTTAACATCGAGGAGCTTGCAGTCTCGGGTAAGAACCTGGCGCCGGGAAGCTCCAAAGGCCGCACGGCGTTCGACTAGCCCCGACCCGGGGTAGATTGCCCGGCGCGGGGGAACTGAGATTCCCCCTGAAGCAGGAGCTTGATCGACCCGACGAGTAGGCCCGCCGCCGGCTACGGGAGTAAGATCGTCCCATCAACAGAAGGTTAGAGGCCTCTGATCGCTGGAAGCTCAGCAGGACAGACAGCATCTCTGGAGAGGAAAGGGTGACGTTTTGGGTTGAGACCCTTCTTCAGATCAGGGGAGACACGGAGATAAGAAAGGGTAAGGTGTGAAAATGACACATTAAAGGAGATGGAGATCAAGGAAAATGTAGAGTAGATCATTGTTAGCTAGGGGAAATTGACAGAAGCATGGAGAGAGAAAATTTAATCAGGGGGACAGTCAGACTGGTTGGAGAACTAGGAAAGGGGAGTGAAAGCAAGGGCTACTTGAAGTCAATATTCATACCGTTGGGATGTAATCTGCCCAAGTGGAATATGAGGCACCAGCAGTTTGTGTCTATCTCCTTGGTGGTGGTGAAGGTCAATGCGATATCCAGACCATAATCAGTTCCATTTTTGCTTACGTGAATGGACCAGGTTTAAAAGACATGAACCCGATATTTTGATATTGCATGCATTTTATTTTACAGTACAATTTTTAGTATTTGAACATGTAATGAATATTTCTCCAACAATACTGCTTCTGAATTACTTTGATAATCCTGATGATATACAAATCTCGATTCAATTAACTGAACCAAAAAGAGCCCTCAGACAATAGCCACAAAGTAATTACAAAGCACAAAGATACAAGTCTTTGGTTAAAGTTGGGCAAAGGAAAAAGGTTATTTCAAGTGACAGCGCAAACAAGACAATGGCATGATTCCCCTGTATATGTACGGTACACAACTTCTTGCTTCTCAGTCTCCAAACTGACTCGACTGAAGCAGCTCCATCCATTCACATAAACACAGCAGCAAAAACCTCAAGCTTTCTGGTTTATGACATGAATATAAAAGACATGAATGTTGACAATAATGAATGCTGTTCCCATTGATTCACAATGATCCCTTTTGCTCCAACTCTCTTTGATCTCACGAGTTTATAGGAGTAGAATTAGGCCATCCGGCCCATTGCGTCTACTCTGCCATTCAATCATGGCCGATCTCTGCCTCCTAATCCCATTTTCCTTCTACCCATAGCCCCCTCTAATCAAGAATTTGTCTATCTGGGCCTTAAACATATCACTGGGCATGTTAACCCCCCCCCCCCCCCACTTGAGAATATAGGAACATAAGAAATTGGAACTGCCACAGGCCATCCAGCCCTTCGAGGCTGTTCCGTTACTACTTAAGATCATAGTTGATTATTCACCATGGTGAATAATCAACGAGCAGAAATTCATCATTGTGCTTTGAAGGACACAGTGACTGAACCTCCAGTCATTTGGGGTGGAGAATCCCAAATGTGCACCATTGCCTGAAAGCGGAAAATTCTCTTCATCATGAGTCATCAAAAACTCCTTGTTCCTGAAATGGAGCATGCAGCTTTCAATTCCTGGAGTCCAAACTCGCTTAAGAATGTCAAGTTTCCACAAAATCTCCTAAGTTCCAGAAAATACAGTCCCAGTCGGCAGCTCTCTTCTTATTTCTCAAACCCACCATCCTAGCGAATCTTTGCTGCCATCCCAGCCTATGACTCTTTTTAATTTCACCCTACTCCATGGGTTAAAAAACTAGACTAAAAAAACTAGACTTGGCACTATTCCTCACACTGTGCTGGGTGATGCAACAGATACTGTATGGACCTCAGTAAGTTTTTTACCTTCATAATATTAAGCCAATAGCACTATGCGTATATGTGCCTTGGCAGAGTCATAGAGGGAGAATATTAAAAAGGCCCTTTGGCCCGTTGAGTCCACGTCAACCTTCAATGCTCATGTACACTAATTGCATTATTTATTCGCCCGAGATTCTTATCAAAGCCCCCTCCCAATTTTACAACTCACCTACTCACGAGGACAACTTATGGAGTGGCCAATTAACCTGCCAACCCACATGTCATTGGGACGTGGGAGGAAACCAGAACACAGGGAGGTATCCCATGCAGTCACAGGGAGGACGTGCAGACTCCACACTGGCAGCACTCAAGGTCAGGGTTGAAAGTGGGTTTCTGGCATTGCGTGGCCAGTGGGTCACTTCTGCACAACCCCAGAACACTTTGGCTTAGATGTTAGGAATCATTTTGCCTGGGTGGACAATCAGCTGTTACTACCCAAGACCCCGTGATGGGATAAGCAGAGAAGCTCACAGGCAAATCCCGTCTCTTGATTAAGACACGATGTTAGCCGGAAGATTGGGGAGGTTAGAGATATTTGGGGGGGGGGGGGGGAATGTTCATGGATTCAGCTTCTCTTCCATTGTGTTTTGTATAAAAACAGAATTGCCCAAATGGCGTTGACATCACGAGAAGAATTGGTTTACAGAGACTACTCCAGGCCCACAGCTTGTACCAGCCTTCAGCCTGATGACTAAGCTCAAATAAGGAACAGCAACAACTGGACAGAATCATTTTCCCTTTTAGAAAATGGATGCAAAAATGGTTCGAGGGAAGACACATGGAAATGCATAACCTTTCATTAATGGCATGTGGTGAGACGTAGCCTTCACAGAAGGGGAACTTAGGCAGATATCAAAAGACCTATTTTACCAATGCAAGAGAAAGTAAAGAATCTTTTATTTTATTAAATATAATATAAAGCTATGCTACTTCCAGATTAACCAAAAAGAAAATTGAAAATACAAGATAATCAAAACGTAAGATTTGCACTTAAAAATGACTTCACATCTTCTTAATAAAGGACTTAAAAATGAGGAAGTGGCGAGGTTTGGGAAATAAACTCTTTTAAACTTAAGTAACTTCAGTTAACACATGAAAGGTTTACAACGTAATCCATCTCCAGCATTAAACTCGTACAAAATAGTGACAGAGTACAGTAACTCAGTGAATGCACGTGGCGAGGCAACTGGTCATTAATGTGGCTTCTCCGGAGGTCCGTAGGAGGGGTTGTAAGGTGGCTGCGCGGATGGGTTGTACGGAGCTTGTGCTGCGGGGTTGTACGGGGCTTGTGCTGCAGGGTTGTACGCAGGTTGCGCGGCTGGGTTGTACGCAGGTTGCGCGGCTGGGTTGTACGGAGGCTGTGCTGCGGGGTTGTACGCTGGCTGCATGGCTGGGTTGTACGCTGGCTGAGCGACGGGATAAGGTGCGCCTGCACCGGCTGAAATAAAAGCAGAGGGGAGCGTTAAAGCACAACCCTAATCTGGCTTTGCCAAGCACAGTATTAGCAAGACTATCCTTAAAACCAGCCCACTCTGCCTAAACAGTCTGTCATAGAGTCGTGCAGCGGGGAAACAGGCCCCACTTGTCCATGCTGACTAACATGCCCCATCTACACTAGTCCTACCTGCCCGCATTTGGCCCATTTCCCTCAAAGCATTTCCTATCCACATCTGTGTTGATACATTCCAGTTTGAGGACATCCCTAAAGAGACACATTTCAGAACTATCCCACTATATCTGACTGGAACAAGAAGTGGGACACCAGATGTGGAATGGACAGTTGGTGGAGTGGCCGTGCCCAGCTAGACGCATCTCAGCTCTTGGACCGTCGTGTGGGGCAACTCGTGAACCAAGTGCCAGGAAGGAGGAGGGCATGAGGCAAGAAGCGTTTGACAGCACTGGGCCTCTACTCGCTGGGGTTTAGAAGGTTGAAGGGGGACCTCATTGAAACTTGCAGAATAATGAAAGGCATAGATAGAGGGGATGTGGAAAGGATGTTTCCACTGGTGGGAGAGTCTGGGACCGGAGGTCATAACCTCAGAATTAAAGGGCACTCTTTTAGAAAGGAGGTGAGGAGGAACATCTGTAGTCAGAGGGCAGTTAATCTGTGGAACTCATTGCCACAGAGGGCTGTGGAGGCCAAGTCAGTGGATATCTTTAAGGCAGAGATAGACAAATTCTTGGTTAGAATGGGTGTCAAGGGCTATGAGGAGAAGGCAGGAAAGTGGGATTAGGTGGCAGAGATCTGCCATGAATGAATGGCGGAGTGAACTAGATGGGCCGAATGGCCTAATCATTCCCCTATAACTTGTGAACCTGAAGGTCAGACAGCTGTCCAGGGTGAAGGTCAGTGGTAAATCCCTGTT
Source organism: Okamejei kenojei (assembly GCA_035221665.1). NCBI lineage: Eukaryota > Metazoa > Chordata > Chondrichthyes > Rajiformes > Rajidae > Okamejei > Okamejei kenojei. Next base: position 8,968,584 of record CM069146.1, on the reverse strand, counting down.
GCACTCCTTTCCAGCAGATGAAGATGTTAGTGGGATAGTCATCATCTGCCTGCCTCTCTTATCTTTTCCACTCACGTCTTGCCCTGTCTTGGCCATGCGTGTGGACCTTTCACAGCCCGGCAAGAATACGGCCACATTATATTGACAATCACAACTGTTTACAGTGAGGAAGATCATATGATAATAACTGGGACTAAGGCCACCTGGAGCACCCAGCGGGCTTCTTTTTGGCAAATTTTCTTTGCCAAACAAAAAATAGTCAAATTTGTTTTGTGTCTGTTTGCTTGTTGAGAATGTTGCATTCTAAATGTGTTCACCAGCCTGACAAAAATCCTTCCCTTAAAGACATTCCACCACAGATATATACATTATATGACTGCCCCACCACTTCTTCCCTGGCTCCCTATCATCAGCAGCCTGGTTATATAAAATGTTCTTCAGAAGTGCGGTGAAGCTCTAATCCAATGCATTAATCAGACGTCTGCTTTTCCTATCTCATCGAGTCATACAGACTGGAAACAGGCCCTTCGGCCCAACTTGCCCACACCGGCCATCATGTCCCAGCTACACTGGTCCCACCTGCCTGCGTTTGGCCCATATATCTCCAAACCTGTCCTATCCATGTACATGTCTAACTGTTGCTTAAACTAGATAACACTATTTGAGGCTGATTTTTATCTGTATTTATCTTTAAAGGTCATAAGTGATAGAGGAAAATTTGGCTATTCAACCCTATCAAGTCTACTCCGCCATTCAATCATAGCTGATCCATCTTTCCCTCCAAGCCCCATTCTCATGTCTTCTCCCCATAACCCCTGACACCAATACTAATCAAGAATGTATCTATCTCTGCCTTAAAAATATCCATTGACGGCCTCCACAGCCTTCTGTGGCAAAGAATTCACCTCCCTCTGACTAAAGAAATTCCTCCTCATCTCCTTCCAAAAGGAATGTCCTTTAATTCTGAGGCTATGATCTCCAGTCCCAGACTCTCCCACTAGTATCCTCTCCACATCCACTCTATCCAGGCTTATCAGTAATCGGTATGTTTCAATGAGGAACCCCCTTATTCTTCTAAACTCCAGCGAGTACAGGGCGAGTGCCGTCAGTCCCAGTGGAAACATCCTCTCCAGAGGCTTAAAGAACAGGTAGCAGTGCGATACACTAAGTTTACTTACTTGCCACGGTGTCTTGATACGAAGGGGGTTGGCCGGAGTAAGGGGTTGGATATGGCGGTGGGTAGGCGCCACCTGAGGGGTAGGGAACGCCTGCAGCAGGTCCCGGCTGCACTGGCATAGCGTTGTACCCCTGGTACGGGACAAATCCTTGTGACGGTATCGGTTGATGCTGCGGGTATGCCGACTGCACCACTGTGGTCGTGGTTGAACTTGTAACGACCGCTAGAGGGGAAAAAAGTAGCGGTTACCTCACTAACAGTAACAGTTTTATATTCATCACATTTGTTAGAAGGTAAACATCAAGTCATGAATGGTGAAGAAAGCTAATTTGAATGTAATAATTACCGACGCAGTGGCTGCTACTGTATTTAGTTTAGTTTAGAGACACCGCGCGGAAACGTTTGGCCCATCGAGTCCCCAACGACCAGCGATCTCTGCACATTAACACAAGCCTACACACACTAGGGACAATTTTTACATTCATGCCAAGCCAATTAACCTACAAACCTGTACGTCATTGGAGTGTGGGGGGGAAACTGAAGTTCTTGGAGAAAACCCACGTAGGTCATGGGGAGAACGTACAAACTCCGTACAGACAGCACCGTAGTCGGCGTCGAACCCGGGTCTCCGACGCTGTAAGGCAGCAACACGTCCACTGTTCCACCGTGCCACTCCAACTTTAACTAATTGACTAATGTTACAATATCTAATTATAAACCTTCTGCAAGTGAGACAGCATTGCTTCCACCATCCGTGATAGTCTGAATGGAAAGAATATGCTTATTTGTCTAGCTCACTGGGTATTCCTCTCAGAGGTCAGACTGGGGATGGGCATTTTGCCACTCGTGGGTGTGGGATAGTGTTAAGTGCCACGGTGGTGCAGAGGTGGAGTTGCTGTCTTGCAGCGAATGCAGCGCCGGAGACCCGGGTTCGATCCTGACTACGGGCGCTGTCTGTACGGAGTTTGTACGTTCTCCCCGTGACCTGCGTGGGTTTTCTCCCGAGATCTTCGGTTAATTGGCTTGGTCAATGTAAAAATCGTCCCTAGTGGGTGTAGGATAGTGTTAATGCGCGGGGATCGCTGGTCGGCGCGGACCCGGTGGGCCGAAGGGGCTGTTTCCGTGCTGTATCGCTAAACTAAACTAAACCCGCAGCAGGAGCCGAGGCTTGGCACCAGATATGTTCACGTATTGGCTGAAAATGAAACCAAGTGCTGCCGTCTGGGTCCAAATACAGGAAGTACGAGGTAGCAACCGGCATGCTGTTGAAGGCTTTAATCATGAGAGAAGGAACAATGCAGGTGGAGTATAATTACTGCAGCAAGCAGATCCATTCTCCTCACTCAGTCTGGTTTATTGTCATGTGTCCCTGATAGGACAATGACATTCTTGCTTTGCTTCAGCACAACAGAACATAGTAGGCATGAATGCAGAACAGATCAGTGAGTCCATATACATTATATAAATATATGCACACATCAATAAATAAGCATATAAAGTGCAAATAAACAGATACTGGTCTATTAATGTTCAGAGGTTTGTTTCAGTTGAGTTTAATAGCCTGCTGGCTGTGGGGAAGTAGCTATTTCTGAACCTGGACATTGTAGTCATAATGTCACACAGCATGGAAACAGGCTCTTCAGCCCAACTTGCCCGTGCCAACCAAGATGCCCCCTCAACGTTAGTCCCCCTGGCCTACGTTTGGTCCATATTGCTCTAAACCGTTCCTATCCATCTTGTCAATTTGGCCCTCATGCAAGGTGCAACGCATGCAGCTCGCTGCTGGGACCGCAGCTATTCACAATATACATGAATGATTTAGATGAAAAAATTAAAAGTAACATTAGCAAATTTGCAGATGGCACAAAGTTGGGTGGCAGTGTGAACTGTAAAGAGAATGTTATGAGGATGCAGAGTGACTTGGACAGGTTGGGTGAGTGGGCAGATGCATGGCAGATGCAGTATAATGTGGATAAATGTGAGGTTATCCACTTTGGAGGTAAGAACGGGAAGGCAGATTATTATCTGAATGGTGTCAGGTTAGGAAAAGGGGAGGTGCAACGAGACCTGGGTGTCCTAGTACATCAGTCACTGAAAGTAAGCATACAGGTACAACAGGCAGTGAAGAAAGCTAACGGCATGTTGGTCTTCATAACAAGAGGAGTTGAGTATAGGAGCAACGAGGTCCTTCTGCAGTTGCACAGGGCCCTAGTGAGACCACACCTGGAGTATTGTGTGCAGTTTTGGTCTCCTAATTTGAGGAAGGACATTCTTGCTGTTGAGGGAGTGCAGTGTAGGTTCACAAGGTTAATTCCAGGGACTGTCATATGATGAAACAATGGAGCCGCTGGGCTTGTATTCACTGGAATTTAGAAGGGTGTGAGGGGATCTTATAGTAACATCTAAATTTTTAAGGGTTTGGACACGCTAGATGCAGGTCGGATGTTGGGGAAGTCCGGAACCAGGGGCCACAGTTTAAGAATAAGGGGTAGGCTATTTAGAACTGAGATGAGGAAAAACATTTTCACACAGAGAGTTGTGAATTTGTGGAATTCTCTGCCTCAGAAGACAGTGGAGGCTGATTCACTGGATACATTCAAAAGAGAGTTATGTAGATAGAGCTCTTAGGGCTTGTGGAATCAATGGGTATGTGGAGAAGGCAGGAACGGGGTACTGATTGGGGATGATCAGCCATGATCACTTTGAATGGCGGTGATGACTCAAAGGGCCGAATGGCCTACTCCTGCACCTATTGTCTATGCATCTATGTAACATTCAATAAGATTCTACCTGTCCAAAGATAGACACAAAAAGCTGGAGTAACTCAGCAGGTCAGACAACATCTCAGGAGAATTCTTTTTTCTCCAGAGATGCTGTCTGTCCCGCTGAGTTACTCCAGCTTTTTGCATCTATCTTCGGTTTAAACCCTACACATCCGACATATCTATGAACCAGTCCAAATGTCTTTTAAGATTTGCTCTAGTAACTGCCTCAAATACCTCCTCTTGCAGTTCATTCCATATACCCACCGTCCTGTTAAGTTGCCCCACAGGTTCCAATTAAATCTTTCCCCATTCTCATTTAAAACCTTAATCACAGCCTCAAAATCACAGCAGAAGAATAATGTGAGAGTTTTTTTGTTTGATTGATTGGAAGATACAGCATGGAAACAGGCCCTTTGGCCCACACCAACCATCGATTACCATTCACACTAGTTCTATGTTATCCCACCTTTGCATTCACTCCCTACGCGCGAGGGACAATTCCCAGAGGCCAATTAGTGTAAAAACCTGCATGAATTTGGAATGTGGGAGGAAAGCAGAGAACCCGGAGGAAACCCATGCGGTCACAGGGAGAACGAGCAAACCTCAAAGACAATACCGAGGTCAGGTTTGAACCCAGGTCTCTGGCACAGTGAGGCAGCAGCTTGACTACCTGGACCACTGGTAATAGAAAATATTTTGAACATAAATAAAGCCATTCGGCCCTCATGTATGCTGTAACATTCAATAAGATTCTACACGTGCTACATTTCTGTAACAATATTGTATATCTTCTCATTTCTTTAATAACCATAAACCCAGCATTGTCTATCTGGAGGGGGACAATACCACCAAAATCCAGGCCAAACGGGACTATTACTTATAACAAAACGATTTTTATGCTGGATTTCAGCTCAGGCAAGAAAGATCTTTGCTCCATTCAGATTAAAGGTATTCTCTCAATTTACTTTAATAATCTAATGTAAGGTTCATTTTCTAAATTTCTGGTTTTGCAATGTGTTAAATATCACAGTAACAGCAATAACCGTCCTGGCACAAAAGGCAGAGCAGCTGAAGTAACTCAGCGCGTCGGGAAGCAGTCTGCGTGAAGGGTCTCCGCATAAAACCTCAACTCTTCATTTTGCTCCTTGGGGCGGCACGGTGGCGGAGCGGTAGAGTCGCTGCCTTACGGCGCCAGAGACCAGGGTTCGATCCTGACCACGGGTGCTGTCTGCATAGAGTTTGTATTCTAACCCTGTAACCACGTGGGTTTTCTCTGGGTGCTCTGGTTTCCTCCCACATTCCAAATATGTACAGGTTTGTAGGTTAATTGCCTTTGGTAAAATTGCAAATTGTCCCTAGTGTGCATAGGACAGCGTTAGTGTGCGGGGATCGCTGGCTGGCGAGGACTCGGGCGGGCCAAAGGGCCTGTTTCCACACTGTATCTCTAAACCACGATGTTGCCCGGCCTGCTGAATTCCTTTAGTTCCTCTCCGTTTTTTTGCTGCGGTTTCTAGCCTCTGCACTTTCTGGTGCCTGGAACCTTCCCAGTACTTTGTTTGCTTAATAACCTGATAGACCTTGATAACAGCATGACAGGAGATTATTTGGTTACATAATAAAGAGTATTCAAAATAAACTCTGCACACCTCCTTCCATTACCACTGGAACAGACATTTTTAACCTTGGAGTACTATGCACAGCTTTCATCTCTTTAAACATAGATCAGTGCAGAACAAGGATGGACCCTTCGGCCCACACTGTCTGTACTGAACCTAATGTCAAGGCCAACTCTCATCTGCCTGCACATAATTCATATCCCTCATTCCTGGCATATCCACGTGCCAATCCAAAGGTCTCTTAAATGCAACTATTATATCTGAAATAAAACTTGCCCCTCACATCTGCTTTAAACCTTACCCCTCTCGTCTTAAAGCTTTACCCTCCCGTATTTGATATTTCCATCCTGAGAAAAGAGGTTCTGACTATATATCTATGCCTATCCATGCCTCTCATAATTTGATTTAATTACTTAATATCCTTAGCTAAGAAAGAATAAACTTGCCACAGATGGAGTGTAATGAAAGTCCAGGAGGCAGGTTCCTGGGGTGAGGAGAGAGCTTATATTCATTGGCGTGTAGGAAGGAACTGCAGATGCTGGTTCAAACACAAAAATGCCGGAGTAATTCAGCAGGTCAGGCAGCATCTCTGGAGAGAAGGAATGGGTGACGTTTCGGGTCGAGACCCTTCTTCAAAGGAGTGCCAGGTGTGAAAACAGGACAAATGAAATTGAGATCAAGGTAAATGGATCATTGTTAGTTGGGAGAAGCTAACCACAAAAAAGACAGAGATAAAATGTATTCGGAGACAGTAAGAGTGGTGGGAGAACTGGGAAGGGGGAGAGGATGGAGAGAGAGGGAAAGCAAGGGTTACTTGAAGTTAGAGAAGTCAATGTTCATTCTGCTGGGGTGTAAGATGCCTAAGCAAAATATGAGGTGCTGTTCCTCCAAATGACAGAAAGGTCAGTGTGGGAATGGGAGGGGGAGTTAAAGTGTTTAGCAACCGAGAGATCAGGTAGGTTTAGGCGGACTGAGCGGAGGTGTTCACCGAAACGGTCGCCGAGCCTGCGCATTAGCGTGTCGGAGAATGAGAGGGCGATCTAATTGAAACATGCACAATTCTGACAGGGGAGACAGATTCATGAATTGATAAATTCATAATCTCTTGGAGCAGCATTAAGCCATTCGTCCCATCAAGTCTAATTCTCCATTCAATCATGGCTGATTTATCTTTGCCTCCCAAACCCAATTTCATGCCCGCTCCTCATAACCCCCGACATCCTTACTTATCAAGAACCTGTCAATCCCCACCATATAAATACCCACTGACTTGGCCTCCACAGCCGTCTGTGGCAATGAATTCCTCAGATTCACCTCCCACTGACTAAAGAAACTCCTCCTCACATTCCTCCTTGGATTCAAAGGTTTCACCTGACTGTGGTCTCTACAAAGAAGGGTTTCAGTCTCAGGATGTGAGGTGAGACATTTAGGATAAGTCGAGGAGAAATGGCCTTGTTGCTACGGACGAAATGTACAAATCTCTGCAAAAGAGGTGGTTGAATTGCTGAATAGAGTGTCGTGGAGATAGAGCATGGAAACAGGCCCTTTGACCCACCGTGTCCACACTGTCATTCAATGAATCCAACACTAATCCACTTTGATTCTCCAATCTCAAATTCCTATCAACTCCCACATATTCTAACACTTGCCGACACACGAGGGCAATTGACAGTGTCAATTAACCTACCAACCTGCATGTCTTTGGGATGTGGGAAGAAACAGGAACACCTGTAGGAACTCTCAGAGAGAACGTGCAAACTCCACACCGTCAGTGATGTTCCCAATGAGGTGAAGGAGAATCGGACTGTTGCCTGGTTCATGGAAGCTCAATAAGAGGGGAAGAAGTTGTTTCTGAGTCTGGTGGTGCATGTTTTCGGATGGGTTAAACCTGTCTTTTCTGCCTGACTCTTGGATTGTGTCGGTTGTTTTCCGCAGGCAGCGTGAAGTGTCGAGTGGGTCAATGGTGGGGAGGCTGGGCTATGTGATGGACTGGGCCACATCCACACATCTCTGCAATTTCTTGCAGTCTTGGGCAGAGCTGTTGCCAGACCAAGCTGAGAATTAATTTGCCGAAGAATAGTGAAAGGCTTGGGTGTGGAGAGGATGTTTCCACTAGTGGGAGAGTCTAGGACCTGAGGTCATAGCCTCAGAATTAAAGGATGTTCCTCTAGGAAGGAGATGAGGATGAGATTCTGTACAATTAATCGCCACAGGAGGCTGTGGAGGCCAAGTCAGTGGATACATTTAAGTCAAAGATATATAGATTCTTGATTAGTACGGGTGTCAGGACATATGGGGACAAGGCAGGAGAATGGGGTTGGGAGGGAGAGATAGATCAGCCATGATTGAATGGCAGGGTAGACTTGATGGGCCAAATGGCCTAAATCTGCCCCTATTACTGATGATGCTATGAGATGCAACCCGACAGCGTGCTTTCAGATGTTATTTAGAATGATTTTGCTGTTGTGATGAACTCGGGCAACTGGGATGTAATTTTTTTTCCTGAAACCAGTGGTCGGGGGCAGCCCCGCGGGCCTCCGCTGTCAGCAATAACGTGATCCAGGTTCCTGCCTTTCATATGGGGTGCAGCATACGTACGTCCAGCTGCGCGGGTCATTCCTGACAAATCCACCAACGTCGCCCATCCCAGCCCTTGACTCACTCGACCCAGACCTGGGAAAGTCAACCGTCTCCCACGTTCATCATCAGGACATTCACAATTGCAAAAAAACCCAGCTTCAGCAAAACACCTACAGTCCTGCTGCTTAAAAGGGGAGTAGATATACACCATATGTCTGAGTCTGAAGAGGGGCCTCAACCTGAAACGTCACCCATTCCTTCTCTCCAGAAATGTTGCCTGTCCTGCTGAGTTACTCAAGAGACTTTATTGTCATGTGTCCCAGCTAGGGCAATGAAATTCTTGCTTTGCTTCAGCACAACAGAATATAGTAGGCATAAATAAATACTGAACAGAACTGCTCCAGCATTTTGTGTCTATCTTAGATATACATCCTAGGCCAGCGCAGAAAAGACATTGCCGCATTTTATCTTCATGCAGACATACTGCCTGGACACTCCTCTCCATGATCTCCTTTTCATAGCAAAAGGATTTGAGAGGTTCTACTGCAGTTGTACAGGGTCTTGGTGAGGCCACACCTGGAGCATTGCGTACAGTTGTGGTCTCCAAATCTGAGGAAGGACATTCTTGCCATAGAGGGAGTACAGAGAAGGTTCACCAGACTGATTCCTGGGATGGCACGACTTCCATATGAGGAAAGACTGGATAGACTCGGCTTGTACTCGCTAGAATTTAGAAGATTGAGGGGGGATCTTGTAGAAACTGACAAAATTCTTAAGGGGTTGGACAGGCTAGATGCAGGAAGATTGTTCTCGATGTTGGGGAGGTCCAGAACAAGGGGTCACAGTTTAAGGATAAGGGGGAATTCCTTTAGGACCGAGATGAGGAAAAAAATGTTCACACAGAGAGTGGTGAGTCTCTGGAATTCTCTGCCACAGCTGGTAGTTGAGGCCAGTTCACTGGCTATATTTAAGAGGGAGTTAGATGTGGCCCTTGTGGCTGAAGGGATCAGGGGGTATGGAGAGAAGGCAGGCACAGGATACTGAGTTGAATGATCAGCCATGATCATATTGAATGGCGGTGCAGGCTCGAAGGGCAGAATGGCCTACTCCTGCACCTATTTTCTACGTTTCTATGTTTATTCAATGCTCACTGTTTACTATCCAACTTCCCCACATTATGTTTACTCTAGGCCTACCCAGCGCAGTGCGCAGTGATGATAAAGACTTGTTATTTGATTCTTGTATAACCACTTCCTCTGCACACAAAACTGATCGTAGTGAGTATACAGACAGAAGATGGGGTGGGGGATTGCAACCTTCACGTGGCCCACCCTCTTTCAACAAATGCAATCAACCTGGCGTGCACAAACAGAAGATCAAGCAGAACAAGTTACAACTTTAGGCTGTGCACACCATACGCAAGAGGAAGTTGAAGACAGAAGATGGACACCTGGGGGAGCCTGCTCTTCAGACAAATACATTTATTTTACAAGTTGCCATAGTTTCTTGACAGCAATGTCCCAAATGACCATGAACTCTGACAGCTCCCATGGACTTTAATGACTGACTGGGTCACTGACTGAGTGAGTTTAGAAGAATGAGGGGGACCTCATTGAAACGTGCCAAATAGTGCAAGGCGTGGATAGCGTGGCTGTGGAGGGGATGTTTCCACGAGTGGGAGAGTTTAGGACTAGAAGTTATAGCCTCAGAATTAAAGGACGTTCCTTTAGGAAGGAGATGAAGGAGGAATTTATTTAGTCAGAGGGTGGTGAATCTGTGGAATTATTTGCCACAGAAAGCTGTGGAGGCCAAGTCAATGGATATTTTTAAGGCAGAGATAGCTAAATTCTTGATTAGTACGGGTGTCAGGGGTTATGGGGAGAAGGCAGGCGAACGGGGTTAGGAGGGAGAGGTCGATCAGCCTTGATTGAATGGCGGAGTAGACTTGATGGGCCGAATGGCCTAATTCTATTATCACATGACCTTGTAACTGAAATGCCAATCAATCCCTTTAGAATTGCCATTTTCCCAGCTTGGATACCGGACATCGTAATGGAATATAGTTTCATCTGACGAGCAGAGACAAAATAAAAGACAAAGATGCAACAATTCTATTCTATTCCCATGCAATCCTATCACAAGTTGTGCATGGAAGTGCTGCCAGGTCTCACTGTGCTTCCACAGGTCACTGCCAGCAAGGTGCACATATTTATTGCACATATTTAGTTTAAGGCTCCTTTTTTAGGATCGAATGAAGCGAGTGGATGTAGAAAGTCGCGACCTGAAACCAGCAACCCCACAGTCAGGCATGAGGTGCGGCGGTTCCATGGTCCTGTGGGTGCCTAGCTTACACAGGCAGCAGAGCGGTGAGCATGGCAGGATAAACGTCACAATCTCCAGCTGCTTGCCCTGTAATCAGCATCCGCAAGCAAACCCATCCTATAGCATTTGCTGCCGGAACGACACCAAGGCAAGGCAAATTTATTGAAATAGCACCTTTCGTACAAGCAACAATGCACAGTGCTTTACAAAAGAAACAAAAGAATAACAGAGTAAAAACACAGCAGAACAACCATACAACACAGGACAACAAAATAGCCAATAATCAAAAATTACAAAACAAGCAATAAGACAAATGCATGAATAGTAAAACAAAGTCACTAAAACAATAAAACCATTTTAAAAGCACATAAAAGGGATAAGATTGTTAAAGAAGGAACTGCAGATGCTGGAGAATCGAGGGTACACAATAGGCTGGAGAAACTGAGCGGGTGCAGCAGCATCTAAGGAGCGAAGGAGATAGGAAAAGATTAGAAGGTTAAGATTACCTGCATGTTGGGTTATGGGAAAGCTACAGTAAACAACAGTGTTTTTAGGCCTGATTTAAATGAGCTTACAGTCTGTACACACCTCAGGTGTTCAGGGAGCTTGTTCCACAGGTGTGGAACATAAAAACTGAACACTGCTTCAGCCTTTTTAGTTCTGACCCTGGGAACACAGAGTAAACCTGTCCCTGAAGACCTGAGGAGTCTAGGTGTCTCATATACAACAAGAAGGTCAGAGGTGTATTTTGGACCAAGACCATTCAATGCCTTGTAGGTCAGTAACATAATTTTTAAATCTATCCTTTTACACACAGGGAGACAGTGCAAAGATTTAAGGACAGGTGTAATGTGGTCCATTTTCTTGGTGTTGGTCAAGGCTCTGGCAGCGGCATTCTGGATAAGCTGCAGTTGTTTAATTGATTTTTTACTGAGACCTGTAAAGATACCATTACAATAATCTAACCTACTGAAGATATATCATGAACAAGTTTTTCAGTATCTTCTTTGGACCGAAATCCCTTGATTCTTGCAATGTTTTTTAGATGGTAATAGGCAGATTTGGTAATGATCTTTATATGGCTGTTAAAATTCAAATCCAAGTCCATAACTACACCCAGGTTTCTGGCTTTGTCTGTAGTTTTCAGTGTGATTTCACCAATACACACATACAGTTGTTGTTTGTGGTAAAGTGTAGAGAGCCTTGCCGCAAATCCTCCGTCACCTTCTGGTGTGGTGAAGGGAAGAGAGAGAGAGAGAGAGAGGAGGGAGAACGAGAGAGGGGGAGAACGAGAGACAATGGGAGAAGGAGAGGGAGATTGAGAGAGAGAGAGAGGGAGAACGAGAAAGAGGCAGAACAAGAGAGAGGAAGAATGAGAGTGAGGAAGAACGAGAAGATGAGAGAGGGAGAACGAAAGAATGAGAGAGAGGGATAATGAGAGAAAGAACAATGAGAGAATGATAGAGAACGAGAGAGAGAGAGAGAGAGAGAGAGAGAGAGAGAGAGAGAGAGAGAACACAATGGAGAAACGAGAGAGCGAATGAGAGAATGAAAGAGGGAAAGAGAACGAGAGAGGGGGAGAATATCAGAGAGAGAGAGAATGGAGATAAAATGAGAGAGAATGAAAGGGAACAAAAGGAATGAATGAGAGATAGAACGAGAGAGAGAGAGACATGTCACATGTGTTAATAAAGAACCATTCATTCACTTATGAGGAAATGGTCCAGAGCTTCACGTTCCAAGACCTAAATATCATCTACAATTTATCCTAGTCCAACCACATTGACGTCAGGGCCAAGATTACACACTAATGCTCGCGAGGCTAAGGAGATTGGTATGCCCCCTCGGACTCTTACCAATTTCTACAGATGCAGCTTAGAAAACAAATTGGGATGAATCACAGCTTATTTTGTCAACAGCTCTGCCCGAGAGCACAAGAAATTGCAGAGAGTTGTGGATGCAGGCCAGTCAATCTACCCCCATCGACTCCATCTGCACTTCATGCTGCCTCAGAAAAGCAACCAACATAATCAAGGACCACTTACATCCGGTTATTGCCTCATCTCTCCTCGCCCATTGGGCAGAAGGTACAAAAGCTTGAATGCACTGCCATCAGACTCTGGAGCAGCTTCTCCCTGCTGTTTAGAGACCACTGAACGGACCCGTATAAGCTTAAGGGCCAGTCCCACTTGGGCGTCACGCAGATGGCGCGCAAAGATTATGTACATCCCAAAATCCCGGGGCACATCGCGCGACACCGCCTACGTCACCATGCTCCATGCGGGCGTCGTGCATCGTGACACGTAAATGATATCGCGTAAATTACTCGCAAATGACGCCCAAGTGGGACAGGCCCTTTAGGGTGTAGTCCCAATCTCCCTTGTTCCAACCTTTGCACTTTTTAAGCTTGAAAACAATAACGTCTTTCACTGTACACGAGTACCCATGACCATCATGGACCACTGCCAATACATTATTAAGTAGGAGAAGGGGAAACTGACAGATTTCATAAGCAGGCTGCGACAAGCTTTTTGAACAAGCCTTGTGAATTATTCACACTCATATAAAAAGGTTTTCTTTGGCAAGAATCTTTGAGGTGGAAGATGATGTTGAGACTCGTTGTAAACCAGTTCCTATTTTCCACATTGAGACTGAGAGTGATTGCTACATATATAGCACACTCACTAACCTAAAGGGTCAGTGCAAGGCTAAAGAGATTGTCTTTTCAGAGGAAGAATGGAATTGGAAGAGTGCTTTAACCCAGTTATTTGAGACAATAAAAAGCTATCAATGATGTGCCTGAAACTGGGATAACCAGCGAGCAAGTCTATCATCATTGAAAAACCTTAGGAATCGCAACTGTTGAGAATAACTCTAACTCCGAATCACAATGAGTAGGAAGGAACTGCAGATGCTGGTTTAAACCGAAGATAGACACAAAAACCTGGAGTAACTCAGCGGGACAGGCAGCATCTCTAGAGAGAAGGAATGGGTGACGTTTCGGGTCGAGACCCTTCCAGTCGAGACTAGTCTAAAGAAGGGTCTCGACACGAAACATCACCCATTCCTTCTCTCCAGAGATGCTGCCCGTCCCGCTGAGTTACTCCATTCTGAGCTTGTTGCTTCCAGGATTCAAATGTCAATTCTGCTGTCATAGTCTGACTGTAAGATGGACTGGCATTCATCTCAGCAAAGTACCTTTTCTGATGCACTATCTAGGTTTCCACAGAGGTCTGAGATGTAGATTGCGAACGCATGCCATAAGAAACTCCATTCGCAGCCACGGAGCAAACTTAAAATGTAATCCTAAAGCAACCGTCAGCAATAGACTGGTTCCACCAAGATGCAGCATCTGAGGATATCATTTCCCCTGTGGCTGTCAAACTGTACAACTCCTCCCCCCTCTGTTGTGGGGTAGACAGACCCCCCCCCCCCCTTAATCTTTGCACATCCCCAATTCTGGACTTTCTACTCATCACTTTAATCACATGTTTCATGTATCTTGTTGTGTTTTTATGACCGTTGGCCGATCAATATTTCTCCTGGGATAAATAAAGTTCTATCGTATCGTATCGTATCGTTTCGTAAAGCAAGCTCACAAACACTCTCCGAGGATAGTGGAGTATTGGTTTATTTTGTCACTAATACCAAGATACGTTGAAAAGCCTTGTTTGTGTGATACCCAGTCAAAGCATACCGTACACAAGTAAAACAGGTAATGCAACGAGAAAAATACCAGACTGCAGTGTTGCAGCATTATTGCATTACAGAGAAAACGCAGATTAAAAAGTGCAAGGTCCACAGTGAGGTAGGTTGGAAGATTGGTACTTTACCGTTAGCTATTGAGAGGATCAATCAATAGTCTGATAATAGCAGGAAAGTGTGGGAAAGCATCCAAATACAAACTGTTGAAAGAGTTTAGATCCGTCCACAAACAAGGCTCATCAAGCCTTTGCATCAATGTTATAAATATTGGAGAAAGAGCTTGGGTGAGTTTTGTGTGGAACAAACGGGCACTATTAATGTGAAAGCCAATGCCATGGGTTTTGTGCATTGAAAATATACCACTTTGCAGCAATTTGAGCAGTGTCAGCAGAATGGAACAATCCACCCTCGACTTGGCCCATTGCTCCATTCTAAGCAGATGATGGCAACTTTTGACAAAAATCAGCCAATTGATGCACATTCAAACTAACCGCATTCATTTGTGTTGGTGCTTGTACACATTTTGTATGTCCTTGAATGTTTTATGCTAAGGAAAAGCATATGTTCATAAGGTCATAAGTGTTAGGAGCAGAATGAAGCCATTTGGCCCCTCAAGTCTCCTCCGCCATTCAATCATGGCAGATCTATCTCTCCCTCCTAACCCCACTTTAACATCGGGGGAAGAATGGAAAACAGGGGAGAGACAATGACTTTGCCTTCCATCACAGTGAGGAGGAGATTCATTGTGTTGGATGTTTGTGTAAATTGTGTTAATTGTGTGCCTTGTTTTTTTTTTCTTGTTGTATAACTGCAGAAACCAATTTTCGTTTGAACTTCATTTGAGGTTCAAATGACAATAAATGGTATTGTATTGTATTGTATTCTCCTGCCTTCTCCCCATAACCCCTGACACCCGTGCTAATCAAGAATCTATCTATCTCTGCTTTAAAAATATCCATTGACTTGGCCTCCACATCCTTCTGTGGCAAAGTATTCCACAGATTCATCAACCTCTGACTAAAGAAATTCCTCCTCATCTCCTTCCTAAAGGAACATCCTTTAATTCTGAGGCTATGACCTCTAGTGCTAGACTCTCCCACTTGTGGAAACATCCTCTCCACATCCACTCTATCCAGGCCTTTCACTATTCGATACGTTTCAATGAGGTCCCCTGCATCCTTCTAAACTGCAGCGAGTACAGGCCCAGTGCCATCAAACGCTCGTCCACTCAAACCTTAATCCACTCAAAGCCCCAAACATTGACTGGTTCCACCTCAGTAACCTGCTTGGAATGCTGCAACGGAGGGTGCAGCACCCATATTAAAGGAAGTCTCAAGGTTCCTCCAGTGTGACAATGAATCACAGGCAGGCCAACGTCTACTTGCTAACCACATCACCGACTGGAGAAGTGTTGCCATCACCTGTAAGTGCCATCTACATCAGGGCGAAGGCCGCGGACGCCAACAGAATCAACAAACCCATCCGACCTGAGTGGTCGTCCAAACTAGCTCCGTCCTGGAGATGGAGTTGGATTCACTGGAGATGATCTTGGAGGGAAGATGCCCCTCAAACCGTGGAGCATCTTGGACAATGTAGTTCCAGCCTCTCAATGACACACTGGTCAACCTGAGGAGCACCTTCAGCAACGGATCGGTTCCACCAAGATGCAGCACAGAACGCCACAGGAGATCCTTTCCCCTTTGGCTATCAAACTGTACAGCTCCTCCCCCTTCTGTCGTGGGGTAGACTGAATCCCCTTCTTCCTCTCCATCCCCCTTCCCAATCTTTGCACATTCCAAATCCTGGACTTTCCGCTCCTCACTTTAATCTCATGTTTCACATATCTTGTTATGTTCATCGGCTGTTGGCAGACCAATTTCCCTCCTGGGATAAATAAAGTTCTATCGTATCGTAATGGCATAAGCATGTGATTCAAGTGTTGCTGGTTCAGCTGTGATGAAGAGCACACCTTGTTCTGAAGTTCTTGCCAGCTTCTGGGCAACCTTATCATCTGATTCTGCTGGCAATCCACACATAG
The DNA here is from genome assembly GCA_035221665.1 of Okamejei kenojei. Lineage (NCBI taxonomy): Eukaryota > Metazoa > Chordata > Chondrichthyes > Rajiformes > Rajidae > Okamejei > Okamejei kenojei. The sequence continues at coordinate 8,952,381 of CM069146.1, read as the reverse complement.
TTTCCACTCCATCCACAAGTACTTTGCTGGGGGGGGGGGGGGGGAATAGTGAGATGGGGGAGCACAAGACTGAGGGTGGAGGAGTAAAAGGGGAAGGGAAGTGAGGGGAGGGGGGTTTAACAACAGGAAAGGGGATGAGAATGGGCAGGTGAGCAGAAGGGGAAGAAGTGGCAAGGGTTTGATAACAATGAGTGACTGGGCCACCTCACCCAGACGCACACAGTGTTGAAATATATGAGCTTGAGCAGTGGATACTCTGCAGGTCCAAAGACTAATTTAGAGCCAGCCAGAAATGCTGCCAAAAATCAAACGAATTCTGCAGCTACAAGGTAAAGTCCAGTCCAAGAAACACATGTGTTTTTGCATATTCTCAGATGTATTTCACAGATTGGGAACAGTTTCCAATCATGAACAGGGCTCAGTTCTCCCATATTTCTTTTAGTTTAATTTAGCTTAGTTTAGAGATACAGAGCGGAAAACAGGCCCTTCGGCCCACCGAGTCCGGACCAACCTGTGATCCCCGCACATTAACACTACCCTACACGCACTAGGGACAATTTACATTTATACCACACCAATTAACCTACAAACCTGTACGTCTTTGGAGCGCGGGAGGAAACCGAAGATCTCAGAGAAAACCCACGTGATCATGGCGAGAACTCCGTAAAGATAGCACCCATAGTCAGGATCAAACCCGTGTCTCTGGTGCTGTAAGGCAGCAACTCTACCGCTGCGCTGCGCCCTATCTTATCTTTGAATTTTTTTTTTGTTTCCATGCACTTGGTTTGCAATAGCGGCAGCCGAGTAGAAATCCCGAGGAGTCCGCAAGCAGGCGCGGATCTCAAATTACAACAGGCATGGCGTCAGCCATATTTAGCTGTCGAGACAATACGTGACAGGTTACACCTGGCCTTCTAAACGGCGCAGAAACCTGATGTATAGCCGCAGGGAAAATAACCCAGAAATATCTGAACTGGAAATACAACTGAGAATATACTTGCAGGTGAAAGGAGAAAAATTAATCCAGTCCAATAAGTTTATGAAAAGCAATTATATCAAAGTGGTCATTTTTGGAGGTAACAAAGTAGTGAGGGGGGTGAATCAGAAATGGGCAAGTTATGTATGTAGGCAGACCAGCAACTAATGGGGCAGCATGGAATATCAATATCCATATCCGTCCATTCCCTACATATCCATGTGCCCATTAAAAAACCTCGACAATGCCACCATCAAGACACATTCACATCTTGGAGACAGTGTCGGAGAATCAAAGTGTAATCTGTAGAGGTTTTAGGAAAGAGTACTTGGCCACTCAGAAAGAAAGCGTTGGAGTGTATTGGGCGGGAAAAATATACTAGAATACTACTTTAAGGTCTGAGGGAAGAATTAGAAGGCACCATTAAGCTCGTTAAAAAGTTACTTTAGGGACGGATATTTGGACGTAAGCCTGCTCAACATGTGGAAGCAGCTTCCATGTACACCCTGGAGCCAAAGGCATTCAACAACTACCACAGGAGATGGACAACATCTCATTAACTTCATGCATAACATTCCCAAACCATTATTACTTGATATTGTTAAAGAAGGAACTGCAGATGCTGGAGAATCGAGGGTACACAAAAGGCTGGAGAAACTCAGCGGATCGAAGGAGATAGGCGACGTTTCGGGTCGAGACCCTTCTTCAGACTTTATATCGAAATGTTTTATTAGATTTTGATAGAATTTTGATTAGTATTGGTGTCAGATGTTATGTGGAGAAGGCAGGAGAATGGGGTTAGGAGGGAGAGACAGATCGGCCACGATTGAATGGCAGAGTAGACTTGATGGGCCGAATGGCCTAATTCTACTCCTATTCCTTGTGACCTTATGAACATAATTCCAAGTAGAAAACGCTGTTTTACAGACAGGAACGTAGCTAGTTCCAGATGCGGTGTAGTTAGATAAAACTCTAGATAGACCCAAAAAGTTAGAGTAACTCAGCAGGACAGGCCACACCTCGAAAGAGGACAAAGGACAAAGGACAAAGGACAAAGGACAAAGGACAAAGGACATTTATTGTCACATACACCGATTGGTGCAGTGAAATTTGAGTTGCCATGCAGCACACAAATAAGATAAACACAACACTATAGAATTTAACATAAAACAGAAGAGAAGGAATGGGTGACATTTCGGGACGAGACCATTACATAAAACTCTTATTACTGTTTTTCACCTGATAAAATACATGCAAATACAAATGTTCAGTTTTATCCAAACAGACACGACCACCTATCAACAGAAATGATGAAGGAATCCCTATAATGATAAACCAGGGCTACTTACGCTGGCGGCCTCTGCGTGCGAGTTTGTAGAGTAGACAGCAGGGGCAGCACAGGCACAGTACAAGTGAGAAAAGGAATATCCCGAAGAAGCTCACTCCAATCGCCACAAACGAACTAAAGCTGAAACAAAAACGACACCAACACAGGTCAGCAAAAGAATTGTAGATGACCTCCACAGAAAAAAACACATCAACAGAAAACAGCACAGTGTGCACATATCTAATGTGAATACAGGAACTGCAGATGCTAGCTTACACAAAAAGTTGGAGTAAAGGGCCTGTCCAACTTTCACGACCTAATTCACGACCTTTTTTTACTCGTGGACTTTTTTCATCAGGCTAGAAAAAACGCCCCAACCTACTTGATGCCACGAGTACCTACGACTAGCATCACAGCCTGTTACGACCTACCTCCAACCTCCTACGACCATGCTGCGAGTATGAGTCAAGGGCAAACTCGGCAGAGGCCGTGAATTAGGTCATGAAAGTGGGACAGGCCCTTAACTCAGCGGGACCGGCAGCATCTCTGGAGAGAAGGAATTGAGCGACGTTCCGGGTCGAGACCCTTCTTCAGACTGAGAGTCAGAGGAGAGGGAATCTAGCCGAACTCGAGTAATTTTGAAAGGCAGCAACATATTTAAAACAGCATGATATGAGCAAGGTACACACATTCCTTCTAGCAAACCGCCCAGTCACAGATTTATGAGGCCGCTCCGTGAAGATAAAACAACCATTGAGGAAGCTTGGTAACATTTCTGAGTAACTTTGTTTTATTTTACTCTGAGTGACCTTCTGTGACACAGAATCAGCCATCTTTATTCATGGAATGTCTCATCAGCCGTGCCCATATGATTTGTTTGGTTATTCAATCATTATTTTTTAAGCCAATGGCGTGATTTTACATACGTTTGCCTGACCTTTCGGTAACAGAGCAGATAGGGCTGAATGAAATGCTCATTTCTACACGCCTGCTGACTATTTACATCCCAAACAATTATCTTGCAAGCTCTGGTGACTGTAGCTCCATGATTCCATGTTATTAGAAAGCTAAATAATCCAAAAGTACACTCAATATTGTCAGGAGGCACTCTGACCAGACTTAGCAAGGTTAAAATAATAACTAAAATAACTAATTTTGTGAGAATAAGAAAGAGCCATCTTGTTGGCCTTTCACTATTCAAAAAAATCGAATGGATGTGGAGAGGATGTTTCCACCAGTGGAGAGTCTAGGACCAGAGGTCATAGCCTCAAAATTAAAGGACGTTCCTTTAGGAAGGAGATGGGGAGGAATTTCTTTAGTCAGAGGGTGGTGAATCTGTGGAATTATTTGACACAGAAAGCTCTGGAAGCCGCCAATGGATATTTTTAAGGCAGAGATAGATTCTTGATTAGTGTGGGTGTCAGGGGTAATGGGGAGAAGGCAGGAGAATGGGGTTAGAAGGGAGAGGTAGATCCGCCATGATTGAATGACTGAGTAAACTTGATGGGCCGAATGGCCTAATTCTGCTCATATCACTTATGAATTTATAAAAACGTTTGCGGTTCAATAAAAAGTTCATGATTTTGTTTTTTTATTCGCTTCCCGAGGGCGCAACTGTGGCGTAGCCTTGTAGATGGTGGATCCACCGCCACCGCCTCACAGCACCAGAGGCCACTGTTGGATCCGGGCCCTGGGTGCTGTCTGTTTGGAGATCGCATGCTCCCCCTGTGACCGCGTGGGTTTCCTCACACATCCCATGGGCATGTGGGGTTGCAAGTTAATTGGTCTTTGTAAATTGTCTCTAGTGTGTATGTAGTGGATGTGAAAGTGGGATAACATAGAACTCGTGAGCGGGGTGATCGATGATCGGTGTGGACTCGGTGGGCCATTTCCATACTGTATCCTTCAAATAATCAATATTTTTCATCAATGTTGGTACAGTGAAATGGTGGATGAGTGAATTGTAGGATCTCCTGGGATACCCGATTCTTCAATTGGAGGAAGAGCACCTCATATTTTGCATGGGCAGCTTACACCCAAGCCTTATGTACATTGACTTCTCTAACTTCAAGTAACCCTTGCTTTCCCTCTCTCTCCATCCCTCCCCCTTCCCAGTTCTCTAACCAGTCTTACTGTCTCCGACTACATTTTATCTGTCTGCTTTGTTGTCACCTTCTCCCAGAATACATTTTCCTTGATATCCATTCCCTTTGTCCTGTTTTCACACCTTGCACTTCCTTATCCATGTATCTCCCACTCTCCTGACGTCAGTCTGAAGAAGGGTCTCGAACCGAAAAGTTACCCATTTCTTCTCTCCAGAGATGCTGCCTGTCCCGCTGAGTTACTCCAGTGTCTATCTTCGGTTTTAAACCAGCATCTGCAGTTCCTACCTACACATCTTGTGTTGTACACTGGCCTTAATGAGTGGTATTGCTGGTTAGAGCTCTCATTACTGGTTGCCGCGTCTTAGAGTTACAGCTTGTAACCAGGCTATGCCTGAAAACAATTCAGTGCAGATAGATGCTGGTTTATAGCGAAGATCGATACAAAGTGCTCGAGTAATTCAGCAGGTCGGGCATCATCTCTGGAGGAAAGCAATAGGTGATGTTTCGGGTCAAGACCCTTCCCCAGCCCCTTCTTCATGTCTGAAGAGTCTCGACCCAAAATATCACCAATTCCTTTTCTCCAGAGATGTTGCCTGACCCGCTGAGTTACTCCACCACTGTGTATATCTTCAGTGAAAGTTTTCTTTGATCGGTGAACAAGGCTTTGACAAGGTAATGTCATCGATTTCACTCATTTATTGATAGTTTTGTTCATGCCATCATTCCTGCACAGATAATGTGTCATGCCATCCAGTTTACATAAATAGCACAATTCACAGACCAACATGGTTAGACACCACTAATTGTTTGTGCAGGAATGATGCCCCCCTGTCTTTAAGAGCCCTATCCAGCTAGATAGGGTTCTTAAAGATAGCGGAGTCAGGGGATATGGAGAGAAGGCAGGAACGGGGTACTGATTGGGGATGATCAGCCATGATCACATTGCAGGGTGATGCTGGCTCGAAGGGCCGAATGGCCTACTCCTGCACCTATTGTCTATTGACATAGAAAGCATATTACATGTCGAACTGTGAATCACCCTAAAGTACGACATTAAAATGCATTCATCATCCCCTTTCACATACACTTAACAGGGCTTGTATTCCGTTTATCCGCAGATTAAAGTGCATCAAAATGAATGTGGTACTAAACCCCACACAGCTCCATCCTGGCCAATGCAGTGCTCACTTTGCAAGCTTCAGTTAGTTAACTACGGCCAACATCTCTTTATTTTCGCCGGGATAAAGTATAAGGCGGCCACGGTGGCACAAAGGTAGAGTTACTGCTCCACGGTTCTGGCAGCGCCTGAGACCCCGGTTCGATCCCCACTTCGAACGCCGTCAGTACAGAGATTGTAGGTTCTCCACGTGGATGTTCTCCGAGATCTTCGCTTTCCTCCCACACTCCAAAGACATACAGGTTTGTAGATTAATTGACTTGGTGTAAAAATTGCCGCCAGTGTGTGTAGGATAGATAATGTTAATGTGCAGGGATCACTTGTCTGTGTGGACTCGGTGGGTCGAAGGCCCTGTATCTCTAAACTAAACTAAAACTATATTCGAGCACAATTGTGAAAGGAAGTTACACATACCAGGTATAAATGCCCCATTCCACATAACTATGTAATTAGAGCCAAGTTCACATTTTCCTATAAACGGAGCAAGGTTGTGCATACCTCCTTATACGCACACGTGTTCACAAATCTATTCACATTCTCGGCTATGTGGACCTGGCTGATATGGTGCAAAGGCAGGCACACAAACTCCTCGTGTGGTGTTAGACTAAAAGGGCTCCGGTCCCAACACAACATAGCGATAACACCAAACCAACCACACTGTGGTGTCTGTGAGCAACAAACCCGACCGCGACAAATGTGCTGTCACGTCTTTAGCTCGCAAAACAGGAGGGCAGCAGCGCAGACCTAATATGGGCACTGTCTGAAATATGTGTGCATTCTAGCCCTGAGTCAGCCGAGGCTCAGTAGGTAGCACTCTGGCGTCTGTGTCAGGAAACAACGGGGTCAAGTCCCACTCCAGAGACTGCTGCAAGTCACGTTTATTGTCATAAGGTGAGGTACAAGGGCAATGAAAATCTTGCTTACAAGCAGCATCAGAGGCACATAGGCTCAAGAACATACATTTTACACAAATTCCCGCTTAGTTTAGTTTGGAGAGACAGCGTGGAAATAGGCCGATTGGCCCACCGAATCCGCGCTGACCAGCAACCTACACTATCCTACACACATTAGGGGCAATTTACCAAAGCCAATGAACCCACAAACCTGTACGTCTTTGGAGTGTGGGAGGAAAACTGAAGATCTTGGAGAAAACCCAGGCGGGTCATGAGGAGAACGTACAAACTCCGTACAGACAGCACCCATAGTCAGGATCGAACCCGGGTCTCGGGCGCTGTAAGTGTTGTAAGGCAGCAACTCTACCGCTGCACCACCATACTGCCCCAACAACTGATGATATCCATACCCCACTATCACATGTAGCAGTCAAGTATACCGCATGTGAGGGCATTGTAGGCATTAGCATACCGGATGGTGCAGTGGGAAAGCCTCATCCCTGGAGACCCACCTTTTGGATCACAGTCCCTCCCCTGCCAGGTAAGTAGAATATAGTCAAAAGACAAAGACTGCATTAAAAAAACTAGACATGAATGCCAAAAACAGTTACAAAAATAACCCGGTGATAGTACGAGAGGTGGACCGTGACGCTCCATTGCCAAGGGAGGATTGGGGTTGTGCAGATCTGTTCAAGAACCTAATCGCTGTAGGAAGATAACCGCTCCTGAACCTGGTGGGGCGGGACTTCAGGTGGGACCTGGTGGAGTGGTGGCACTGAGAAGAGGGCATGGCCCATAATCCCCTCTGCCTCCATGAGGCCATTTAAAAGCCTCTCTAATGTTACTATGGGGAGAGGATCAATGATGATAGATGCCAGGGCAGCGCCTCATGTAGATGCTTTCAATGGTGGGGAGGACTGTGCCTGTGTTGGGCCGGTCTCTGCAACCTCTTGTGTTCACACAGGCCGTGATGCAACCTGTGAGAATATTGCATGGAATATGATTCCATGAATGAGTGGGTTGGCATGTGATGAGCATTTGACACCACTGGGCCTCCACTCGCTGGGGTTTAGAAGGCTGAGGGGGGGGGGGGGGGGATCTCATTGAAACTCACAGAATAATGAAAGGCATAGATAGAGTGGATGCGGAAAAGATGTTTCCACTGGTGGGAGAGTCTAGGACCAGAGGTCATAGCCTCAAAATCTAAGGGCGCTCTTTTAGAAAGGAGGCAAGGAAGAACTTCTTTAGTCAGAGGGTAGTTAATGTGTGAATCTCATTGCCACAGCAGGCTGCGGAGGCCAAATCGGCGGATACGTTTAAGGCAGATAGACAAATTCTTGATTAGAATCGGTGTCAAGGGGAGAAGGCAGGAAAATGGGATGAGGAGGCATGATTGGATGGCGGAATGGACTCGATGGGCCGAATGGCCTAATTCTATTCCTATAACTTGTGAACTTGCGATACTTCGTACATTGCATCAGTAGAAAAGTATTGGTGTATTTGGGCACAGGCTGAATCTATTTACACATAGGAGAGTGGTGATTTAACCAGTGTGGGAGCTGGATCAGAAACAAACAGGTTGTGTATGTGGGCAGTCCAGCAACTGATGGGGCAGCAAGGAAGAATGGGTGAAGTACACACACCCGAATGGTACAAAGGAGACCCAGGAGTTTAGAACATTCAGCGCTAACTACGATCAGCTAATGGAGCACAACAGTGAAGAAATCCAGCTGCCTCTCAGAACAGCAGTTCTAGGTTAGCTAATGGTTAATTTTACGATGCACTAATCCGACTTTACTTCAAAACCATGGCCAGCATTAGCGGTTACACATGGCACCTTGAACAGTACGGGAACAGGCCCTTCGGCCCACATCCTCCATGGTAAATACGATGCCAAGTTAAACTAATCTCCTCTGCCTGCAGGTGATCCATATCCCTCCATTCCCTGCATATCTGTGTTCCCATTTAAAAGCCTCGCAGGTGCCACCATCAAAACTTGGTGGCAGAGGAGGAATCAAAGAGGAACCTATGGAGTCTGCAACTCAGTAAGAAAGCATCGGAGTGTTTTGGGTGGGGTATATATACACTAGAATACGACTTTAGGGACCAAGGGAAGGTTTAGAAGCCAGTGTTAAACAAATTAACGGTACTTTTTGGATGGATACCAGGGAATTCTTCCCAACTAAGTTCGCTCAACATGTGGAGGCAGCTTCCATGTACGCCTTGGAGCCAAAAGAGTTGCCGCCTTACAGCGAATGCAGCGCCGGAGACCCGGGATCGATCCCGACTACGGGCACTGTCTGTACGGAGTTTGTACGTTCTCCCCGTGACCTGCGTGGGTTTTCTCCGACGTTGTCGGTTTCCTCCCACACTCTAAAGACGTACAGGTTTGTAGGTTAATTGGCTTGGTAAATGTAAAAAAAAATTGTCCCGAGTGGGTGTAGGATAGTGTTAGTGTGCGGGGATCGCTGGTCGGCGCAGACCCGGTGGGGGTCTAAACTGAACTAAACAACTACCACAGGAGATGGACAACATCTTATTAACGTCATGCAGAATATTCTTAAACCATTACTACTTTGTACTGAACATAGACTCGATGGGCCGAATGGCCTAATTCTACTCCTGTTACTTGTGAACTGTACTGGCAATGCTGCCACAGTTGCCCTCCTCTCAACCAGTGACCTATGATCTGGCGACACTCACTATAGTGCTGCTCCAACCATTAGTCTGTTCAATACAACAGCTGCAAGCACTGATGATTAAATCTTTAGAAATGTGGATCCATGACCGTCTTACGCAATGACACACGGAACCAATCTAAGAATTCATGTAGAAATAGCGGTGCTGGCAAAACATGACTGAGAGCTTGGAATGTGGCATCGTTATCACTGCACACACTCAAACTCAAAACACATTCACTCCCTTGGCAACTGCATTAGTCTTTCCGTTGAAGATTAGACACAAAACGTTGGTGTAACTAAGCGGGTCAGACAGCACCTCTGGAGAAAAGGAACAGGCGATGTTTCAGGTCGAGACCCTTCTTCAGACTGAGAGAGGGGAGAGGGAAATGAGAGGTATAGATGATGATGTAGAGAGGGTTTAGTCCTTTAGTTGTTAGACACTGGAAGGAGAGGAAGATTCCTCATCCACCTCCTCAGTAAAACAATGATAAGCTCTCTTTAGGCAGTTCTTCCTCCGTACAAATGGAGACCAGAAAATGACTTTATATGTTGTAAATGGCATTAAGGGCCAATTTCCAGCACAACTCACTGCATTATAAAACAGCTACTGTAATTGGCATCCCATCCACTGTCCTGCTCCACTGCCCTCCATCATGGCCAAGGTACTAACCAGATACAAGATGCACTGGGGCAGGTTGGCAAGGCTTCATTAACACCACCTCCCAAAATAGCAACATCCGAAGATATGTTGAATGCATTGAATACATAATACTGGAATGTACTGAGCTACGGAACTGCATTACAAGAATGTTCAACCATTCTTGAGACTGCATCACTCAGATGAACTGGGGGCATGGCCAAAGTCTTCAACACACTGACAAAGTCACTCTTTAGTAAGACTCAAGGACTCTTATGATTAACCATCTTCTCCCCTTGTGAGTTTTACAACACAAGGGGAGAAGTGTCTCAGTCAAAGGCTGTGATCACAACTCCTGAAGGGCCTGTCCCACTTACGTGTCCTTGGCAAGCAAATTACGCGACCTCGTGGTCGTGTTGAGCCGCGAAGGTCTTGCGAAGGTCGGGCGCGATTACATGCGTACGCACAGCCGTCTGGAGCGCGTGACATCATTTGGAGATGGACACAAAGCTGGAGTAACTCAGCAGGACCGGCAGCATCTCTGGGGAGAAACATCACCCATTCTTTCTCTCCAGAGATGCTGCCGGTCCCGCTGAGTTACTCCAGCTTTTTGTTTCTATCTTCAATTTTCTTGGCCCAGCTCTGGGAGTAGAAGTGCAACGGCCGTGAGCCCCAGGCCGAGTTCGGCGATCGTTTGCCTGCTTCTGCTGTTGTTGTTGAAGGTGAGACATTGCGTCGCGCCAGGGTCTTGGGCCTGTCCCACTTTGGCCGTCAGTTCCGCGACAGGCCGTTGGCGCGTGAAGATTTCGTTCACTACAAATATTTCGGAGCCCCGTGCGATGTCGCGCACAACTACATACCCCTCCGCGCTTCTAAGTGGGACTGGCCCCGTGCGGCCATACGGGGCCTCTGCTTCCGGTCGGTTGCGCCAAATGCACGCAATCGCATGCAAGTGGGACAGGCCCTTAAGTTAAGTCAGTACAGCAGGACATTTATACATCAAAAAAGGTGACAACTGAGGAAATACAAAGGTAGACAAAAATGCTGGAGAAACTCAGCAGGTGAGGCAACATCTATGGAGCGAAGGAATAGGTGACGTTTCGGGTCGTGACCCTTCTTCAGACTGATCTAAGTACAAAGGTGAGGTAGATTGATATGTTAATTACTTTACTCTTACATTATACACATGTCGTAACTTCTTGGTTCCCCACACAACAGAGTACAAAGTTAAGGATACTTAACATGTTCACTATTTGACACTAGATTGTGACTTCTCTATTCTTGACGTAACGGAATACACAGATAATGAAGGTAAATGTGTTGCCAGCAAATACTGGTGGCTTCTGAGTGCCGCATGTGTCAAGGTAAGGACAATGAATATATTGACAATCAATATGAGCTGCCGTCCTCTGAACTTTGCATGCAGTGGAGTTCAAAGGTGGTGACAACAAATGTGTTAATATTAAGTCTGCGTGTATTGGCTGTATTATAGACAAAGCATTTATACAATGGGAAAGAGCAGGAATTAAAACTTTGGGAGATTTGTATGATACGGGAAAATTATTATAATTTAAACAATTACAACTAAAATACCATGTGGGTAACAATCAGTATTTTAAATATTTCCAAATATGTGATTATTTAAAAAAACATGCACATGAATTTCACACAATGCCATTAGACTTACTAGATGAAGTAATGAATATAAAGGCGGGATCACCAAATTTAATTTCACATATATATAATATGATACTAAAAGCAGTAATACCAACAACGGAAGGTATTAGGGGTGAGTGGGAAAACAAACCAAGCATTAAAATTTCCAATGAAAGGTGGAAAAAATGTGCACAAATGCTCAATTAACGTAAGACACACTTTAATCCAATTTAAAATTATACATAGATTACACTACTCAAAAACTAAATTAAATAAATTTTTCCCTAACGTTTCACCAATTTGTGATAAATGCCACTGTCAAGAAGCTACAATAGCGCACTCATTCATCGTTTGTACAAAAATTCAAAGGTTTTGGATTTAAATCTTTGAAATTTTCACAAAAGTGTTTAAAATAAAAATGACACCAAAGCCAGAATGGATTATTTTCGGAATGACAGAAGGTAGTCCGGAATTAAATGTGTATCAAAAGAATTTATTTGATTATGGCTTAATAATAGGAAAAAAACTAATCTTAAAATTCTGGAAAAATGCTCCTATACCAACATTAAATACGTGGATTTCAACTATGTTTGAAACACTACATCTGGAAGATATGAGACTCCGCCTGGAAGGAAAATCAGAACGCTTCTATCAGACGTGGTCTGCATTTATAGAACTGCTACAAAGATAGGGTGCAGGAGTACCTCGGGCCTTGGTAGGGGGGGATGAAAAACTATGGAGTTGGTGGATTCCTTTTGCGTGATATATATAACAGAGTAACTGGCTTTTTTTTTTTCCTTTTCCTTTTTTTTAGGGTCTATCTCTTAACCCCCTTTCTCTAATTCTTTGACCAAGGGTTTCTTCTCCCTTTTGGCATGCTCTTTCACTATCACAACTCTTTTCACCTATTTCACTCTCTTTCTTTCTATTCTTTTTCTTTAAAAGCCATAAAATTATGGGGTACAATGATTGTAACAAGATATATGTGAAGTGCATTGATGTATTTACCTCTAATAAATAAAATATTAAAAAAAAAAAAATCAACACACGTTGTGTAAAAATGTGTTCTTTTTAAATCTTTCCCCCCTCACCTTAAACCCATCCTCTGGTCCTTGATCCCCTTACTCTGGGCAAATGACACTGCATTTACCCGATCTATTCCTCTCATGATTTTGAACACCTCTAATAAGATCACCCTTCATCCTCCTGCATTCCAAGGAATAAAGTCCTAGCCTGCTCAACCTCTCCCTATAGCTCAGGCCCACAATTCCTGGCAACATGCTCAGCCATTTTCTCTGTGCCCTTTCCAGCATGATAACATCTTTCCTATAACATGGTGGCCAAAAATGAACACAATAATTTAAATGTGACCTCACCAACATCTCATATAACTGCAGCATGACCTCCCAACCTCAACACTGATGAAGGCCAATGTGCCCAAAAGCCTCTTTGATCCCCTCTCTATCTGTGTTGCCACTTTCAAGAAGCTACTCCTAGATCCCTCTGCCACACTCCCCAGATCCCGACAATTCACTGTGTAGGTCCTGCCCACATTAGATTTTCCAAAATGCTATACCTCACATTTCTCTATTAAATTCCACCAACCATTTCTCAGCCTACCCAATCAAGATCCTGCTGCAATTTAACCCACTACAATACCACCCGCTTTAGTGTCCTCTGCAAACTTGCTGATCATGCCATGAATGTTCTCATCCAAATCATTGATGTAGATGACAAACAGCATTAGGACTAGCACTGAACCCTGAGGCACACCACTAGCCACAGGCATCCAGCCCAAAAAACAACCTTTGCCATCACCCTCTGCTTCCTTCCATGAAGCCAATTTTCTAAAGGGTCCTGTCCCATTTGGCAATTTTTTTCGGCAACTGCCGGGCATCACTGACTGACGTATCAGGTCACCAAAAATGTTGTGGTGTGATGACTTGTGACGTTTTTTCAAGTGTCGCAACATTTTTTTTTTGTCACCACTGAATTTTGAAATGTTCAAAATCTTTTGGCGACACTGATATGACACCAACAGTCGCCAAAATAAAATCAACAAGTGTTCAGCTATCTCTCCTTGGATCCCATATGATCTAACCTTCCAGAGACGCCTACCATAAATTTCAAAATTAGTAAATTATCGTTTAAAAAATTTCAGTACTCGGGACTGAGATTGTTTTTGTTTATACCAGCAACCCTGGCTTGCCTTAGCAACTGAGTTCTAATTTGGGAAGGTTATTTTATATCCTTTGCCTACGCAAGCAGCTAATATCAATACTGGAAAATATTAAGGAATAAAGCAAACATAGCTGAAACAAAATGAAAACTTACCAGCACATGCCGGGACAGGACTGACTGAGCATTGGGAATTAGCTTCAAGTGTTTGTCTGGCCATTTTCACTGTTTCAGTTTCAGTCCAGTTTATTGTCACGTGTACTGGTACAGTGAAAAGCATTTGTTGTGTTCTCTCCAGTCAGCAGAAAGACGAGACATGATTACAATCGAGCCATTACGTATTGATATTGATACATGATAAGGGAATATTATGGTTAAAGTAAGAAACATTGCTGTTGGAGTAGAGATTTAAGAGTGTGGAACGATTGTAATAGGTGACTGTAGATCTGCTTCTGCGGTTAATCTTGGACGTTGGATCTTGCCAAGGTCACCGAAAATCCCGCTGCTCCTGCCCTAAAGGGCCAGTCCCACTGTACGATGTAATTCAAGAGTTCTCCAGAGTTTCCCCTGATTCGAACTCGGAGAATTGCGGTAATAGCCGCTCGTAGGTACTCGGGGCTCTCGTGGACATTTTCCAACAGGTTGAAAAAACTTCGCAAGCTTACAGCGTTTCCCGAATACCTGCCGTTAGCGTTACGAGACGTCCCGAGCTCCGACGTACCCGCTACGTACATTCTACGTGCTTCCACGAGTTAGATTTTTTTTAAACTCGGGAGAGCTCTTGGATAAACTCGTATAGTGGGGCGGGCCCTTTAGTTGCATCACCCATTTCTGCTGGAACTACACTGGATCATGGTTAATACACATGTGATTAAAAGCAGTTAGCTCCTCAAACGACAATCCAACAAGATCATAGGTGATCTAAGGTGATGTAACTGCATCCTCAACTCTGCATTCATGAGTTCTTCCCCCCCTTTGCTAATCTACCTCTGCCTTAAAGGGGTATCCTTTAAAAATGCCAAAGACTCACAACACTCAAGAAAAAAACGTCACCTCACTTCTGACTAAAATGAGTAACACATCAGTTTTAAGCAGTGATCCCTAGTTTGCGATTTCCTCCAATGCCAACCCTGCTTTCACTCGCCATGGCTCCAAACTCTGGGGCCAGTCCCTAATCGCCCATCTGTCACTCTGCTGCTAAAGAGCTCCTCAAAATCTCTTTGTTTTTGAATCCTGCCCCCAATTTCTCCTTTGCTGGCTCCTTATCAAAAGATTTGATAGCACAAGTGTGAAGTGCATCTAAATACTGTTTACTGCATGAACGGTGTTAAAAATGAAAGCAGTTGCCACTTCTGTGGGCACCACAGATCCAAGAAGATTGTCTTTCAAATTGCACGGAAATGTCCAGTATTTTGCTCTAAAACATGCACATTAACATGAGCACCAGCTTTAAAATGTCACTGAAAAATCTCTTTCACACTAATTAACTGATATCAAAGTACTTGATAGTTCATATACAGCGAGGCAATGGCATTCTCCTGACTGACCAACAAAGCACAAACTAAATGGTCCAAAATACAAAGACCGAAGGACGTATGCTTCCCACACTCTAAGATCCAGACAGCCCGGGAGAATAAATAAACTGCTGATTGTCATTAGGCTGCAAACGGAAAAGAAAAAAAAAAAAATTGGATTTTAAATAATTTCCTGTCCTTGTGACTGAAGAGGAAGAAAGAGGCTGTGTGTGTGTGTAGTGCCTTTGTGCATGGTGGAATAAGGCAGAAGTTGATTCTCCCTTGCTTTGTTACTGTGCTTTGTTGCTCGCTACAGTTCCACAGCTGCTGGGGTTTCCAGTCACTGAAATGCCTGGCAAGGAGCTGGAGAGCAATCAACAGTCAGTTTCTTTGCCGAGCTTGGTGCCAGATCGCAGGCTGGCAGCCTTTGCCCGGTGTCCTTCACGACCACAAGTGACCGCGGCCAATTTCCACGCAGCCACCTCTCACAAAGCGGCAATGTGAGACTGGCAGTGATGTGTGTTCCCTATCCCTTAGGGCCAACAGGACAGTACTACAGTTTAATGTCTCAGCCATAAGATGGCACCGCTGGCAAGTCAGTGCACTGTCGACAATGGCGTGAAGTGTCTGCAAAGAAGACAGATTCCAAGTCCTAGACTGAACTCAAATCCAGACGGTTTGAGTGTGACCGCCTGCGGGCTTGGGGCCTGTGCGATTTGACAGAACATCTTCTTGTCATGTGTAAGAAGGGACTGCAGGTGCTGGTTTACACCAAAGATTGACACAAAATGCTGGAGTAACTCAGCGGGACAGGCAGCATCTCTGGAGAGAAGGAATGGGTGACTCTCAGTCTGAAGAAAGGTCTCGACTCAAAACGTCACCCAATCCTTCTCTCCAGAGATAGACGCAGCCTGTTCCGCTGTCACTCCAGCATTTTGTGTCTATCTTCTGAGTCACAGCTGGTACTTGTTAAGCAAGACTTTGATACTGAGTTTTCTGGGAAAAGCTGCCCTCGAAACCTTTGAATTTATTGCTCAGAAATGCTGCTGGGTCTGTTGAGGCTCCGATAGTTCACATTCGACAGAAGCCTTTAGAAACTCAACTGAAACATTCCCATTTTCCCAGGATGGGAGTTCAGCCATTCCTATCGGCTCCAGTATCCTGGACATCAAGGGGAAGTGAGAGACTCGAGGGACTGCAGATGCTGGAATCCTGAGCAAGAAACAACATCCCTGGAAAAGTCAGGCAACATCCCTGGAGAGAAGGAACGCGTGATGTTTTGGATGAACCTGAATCCTCAGTCAACCTGAAATGTCACCAATTTTACGAGGATATTGCCTGGACTAGAGGGTCTGAGCTATAGGGAGAGGTTGAGTAGGCTGGGACTCTATTCCTTGGAGCGCAGGAGGATGAGGGGTGATCTTATAGAGGTATACAAGATCATCAGAGGAATAGATCGGGTAAATGCACAGTCTCTTGCTCAGAGTCGGTGAATCGAGGACCAGAGGACATGGGTTTAAGGTGAAATTTAATAGGAATCTGAGGGGTAACGTTTTCACACAAAAAGCGAACAAAATACTGTATATGGTATGTACCTTTATTAGGTTCCTAAAAATGGGCTCAACAAATGGATATGTTATTTATGACCCTTTCATGTCCCCTGGTAAAGCCCCAAACGACCGCCCATGTGGGTCCCCACCCCCAGGTTAAGAACCACTGGGATAGAACAAGCTGCCAGAGGATGTATTTGAGGCAGGGACTATCCCACCATTTAAGAAGCAGTTAGACAGGTACATGGATAGTGCAGGTTTGGAGGAATTTATCACCAAATGCTGGCAGGTGGGACTAGTGTAGCTGGGACATATTGGCCGGTGTGGGCTAGTTGGGCCGAAGGTCCTGTTCCCACACTGTATCACTCCATGACTCGATGACTCCTTCTCTACAGGGATGCTGCTTGACCCGCTGAGTTACTCTGGCATTCTGTGTCTCTCAAGCGTGGGCACTTGGGCAGGTTCCAGAAACATGTTGCCACTCAAGGACTTGTACATCAGCCGCAATTGGCACCGGGAGGAGAAATTGGGCAGCCGGGGTTAAAAAGTGAGGAATATGTCACTTTACAGTAAGATGATCGAGGATAGTAAGGTGTTTTTTAAAGATCCTGAATATTAAAAGCACACTATCGGGGAACTTGACTCCACTCTAACTTTGTCAATAATGTTTTTGGTTCACCAGCATAAGGAAGGTCAGCAATGGGCAAGTGGACAGATGTTACACAAAACCAACTTCTTTACCGGAAACTCAAATTAAGTTCCAATTACCATGCCTCAACCTTCTCTCTGACAGCTTTTCCCCCTATTTCCACCAGCAATTACCTTTATAACTAGTTGAAGCAGGATGATCAATTGATGTGGCTTGAAGGAATTTTGGACCATTTCATTCCCACGCATACCCAAATTTCCAATGAGATCAAATGTCCTTTATCTGTGAGAGGTTTTCCAATTTTTCAATGTGGAATAAAAGTCCTTAAAACTTTTTTTGGAGTCTTAAGGAAAAAAAAACAAGTATTTTCTCTACGTTAATGTTACTACATTGGGGATAACTGCATTTTTTTTTTCTCAAAACAAAAAATCTTTATTTACAATTCTGATTACTACTAATTAAGTTAATGAAAATTCCACAAACCAGGTTATTTCAAATTATTTTGCAGCAAAGCTGTTGCCTTGTATGAACTTTTCCAAGCCGACTGGATGTCATCCATTCTTTTAGTTTAGTTTAGAGATACAGCGCGGAAATAGGCCCCTACGGCCCACCGAGTCCGCACCCTCCAGCGATCCCTGCACACTAACACTATCCTGCACTCACTTGGGACAATTTACATTTATACCAAGCCAAGCCAATTAACCTACAAACCTGTACGTCTTTGGAGTGTGGGAGGAAACTGGAGACCTCGTAGAAAAACCCACGCAGGTCACGGGGAGAACGTACAGACAGCACCCGTCGTCAGGATTGAACCCGGGTCCCTGCCGCTGCGAGGCAGCAACTCTACCAATTTATAAAACATTAAGGTGCAGGAAGGAACTACAGCTGCTGGTTTACACCAAAGATAGACACAAAATGCAGGAGTAACTCAGCAGGTCAGGCAGCATCTCTGGAGAAAAGGAATAGTTGACGTTTTGCCCTTCTTCAGACAGTTAGGGGGGAGGGAAACTAGACGCATGAACAGGCTCAGAACTAATCAGAGCCAGCACCGATGACCAAGGAAAGGTGGAGCCCACAATGGTCCATTGTTGGCTGTGGAAGAGGTGACAATGAAGGGATACATGGTTGCAAATAGTGGAAGTAGCTGGATGCCCAGGGTGGGGGAGAGGCGGAGAGAGAAGGGTTACTTGAAATCATTAACGTTGTTTTTCGCCACACAGTGACCAAGTGTACACTTCTTACAATTTCTGTTTTAAGAGATTGAACACGGTATGTGTTTGTTCTTGGGTAGCTGGCAGGTTTTTCCCAACATCAGGCCAACAATCAGATGCGTGGACTTAAAGTAAAAGCTAAAAAGACTTGCATTTCCAGTTCACCCTGGCATGGCTTTTGGCCACCGCTGGGTGTGTCACAGCCAACTAACACTGAAGTACAGAAGCCTTGTTTCTTGGTAGGTAGGTGTGGCAGATCATTTGGAGCCTGTGCAATTTGGCAGAACATCATCATGTCATGTGTAGGAAGGAACTGCAGATGCTGGTTTAAACCGAAGAAAGGCACAAAACGTTGAAGTAACTCAGCGGGATGTGCAGCATCTCTGGAAAAAAGGAATGGATGACGTTTTGGGTCTGAAGAACCCGAAACGTCACCCATTCCTTCTCTCCGGAGGTGCTGCCTGTCCCGCTGAGTTACTCCAATGTTTTGTGTCTTTCTTCTTGTCATGGACTTGTTTAAGGAACAATGTTAACCAAGAAATTAAAAGGCTTGTTTCTTTTTTTTATAATTGATAACTTTGATGAATTTAACAACGACATATTTGAAAAATTAGGGTGGACGATGGCATTAAGAGGCTGTCCCACTTGGGCGACCTAATTGGCAAGTTTAGAAGATGTTAGGAGAGTTTGAAAAAATGTCATGTTGAAGACCTCCTTCCACTATGTTGAAGACCAGCTTTGACTAACTTCGGGAAAATTGGACACCGAATAGTGGAGAGTGAAGACGACCTCCTTCGATCTCCCTTCGACTATGATGAAGACTATCCACGACTACCTTCGACTACCCTCGATTACCTACGACTAACAAACCGACCTACTACGACTGAACCTACGAGTAAAAAAAAGTATCGATTTTTTCGACGTCGCCCTTTTTTTGCTCGCGGGCAATTTTTAACATATTGAAAAAAACACCGCAACCTAGCCGAGGCCCCGAGTATGCGGAGACCACTCTCGAGCATGAAGGAGAGTTACGAAGGCCTCCTAAGACCTCGTGTCGACCGTGCTGCGAGTATGAGTCGAGGGCAAACTCGCCAGAACTCACGGATTAAGTCGCCCAAGTGGGACAGGCCCTTTAGGGTGGACATGCCACAGAAGGCTGTGGAGGCCATGTCAATGGATATTGTTAAGGCAGAGATAGATAAGATTCTTGATTAGTGCGGGTGTCAAGGGTTATGGGGAGAAGGCAGGAGAATGGGGTTAGGAGGGAGAGATCGACCAACCATGATTAACTGGTGGAGTAGACTTGATGGGCTTACTGATTGATAGTTGGTAACTGGATTGAGAAAAAGAGAAGGAATTAACATTCAATATCAGGTTGGGAGGCAGCGAGCAGAGGGGAATGGGCAAACGCTGGGCAGATGGAATATAATGCAAGGTATTCATTTTGGTAGAAAAGATAGAAATGCTGTATTGTATTTAAACAGCAAGAGATTGAAAGGCAATGACTGGTGTTCACATGTATCTTGGCATCTTGATACAAGAATCACTGAATGTAAACATACAGTAAGCAATTAACTCCAAAAGAACTTGAGTGTTGGACTAGATATGTTTTGCTCCAATATGGCCCAAGAGGAGAAACCATTTCAGAAGATGGGAAACCTTTGGAACTCTATACCCTAGGGGGCTATGGAGATTCAATTAGTAACATCAATATATGTTTGAGTTTGAGTTTAGTTTATTGTCACGTGTACCGAGGTACAGTGAAAAGCTGTTGTTGTGTGCTAACCAGTCAACGGAAAGACAATACATGATTATAATCGAGCCATTTAGTTTTCAGATTCATGACAAAGAGAATAATGTTCAGTGCAAGATAAAGCTAGCAAGGTCCAGTCAAAGATAGTCCAAGGGTCTCCATTGAGGTTGATAGTAGTTCAGGACTGCTCTCCAGTTGAGGTAGGATGGTTTATTTGCCTGATAACAGCTGGGAAGATGCTGTCCCTGAATCTGGAGGTGTGCATTTTCACACTTCTGTACCTCTTGCCTGGAGAAGGGAGAAGAGGGAATTGCCAGGGTGCGACTCGTCCTTGATCATGTCGCTGGCCTTGCCAAGGCAGCGTGAGGTATAAATGGAGTCAATGGAAGGGAGATAGACACAAAAAGCTGGAGTGACTCAGCGGGACAGGCAGCATCTTTGGAGAGAAGGAACAGATGAAATTTTGGGTTGAGACCCTTCTCCAGAATGGCAGGGAGGTTGGTTTGTGTGCTGGTCTGGACCATAATTTTTAGATATTAAAAATCATTCTACTTATTGTCTGATTAAATTGTGAAGCAGATATGAGAAGCCAGATGGCCCATTGTCGCTCTTCTAATTGTTTAAAGAAAGTTACTTCAGATGCAGCTAAGTTAATAACATAAGTTGGCCATAAGATCTCCGATAAAAAATTCTTTACAACTGATACAATCACTAGACATTAAGTGGACCATTAAAAAATTAAGGGTACAAGATCTATAATAGATTTACATTAGGTTTCTTTGCATAGTGCTTTTCCACTCGCTTCTCATCGGTTACTGGAGGTTTTAAAACATGGATATAAATAAAAACTTACATACAAATTGAACTAAAAATAGGCAATTTTTTTTTATATCCTTGACCTTTTAGGAAAACCAGTAACTAGCCTTTGAAGAAAGGCAATGTTATTTTTTGGCATTTTCCTTTAACAACAACAAACTAACTGGCTTCATAGCAAATGCTTTTCCTTCCTTTCCTTTTTGAGAAACAGTACAATGTCCCCAGATTTCAGGAACCAGACGAATTCTGACTTTTGAGAGTGACTCACGCCACTCATTTCCATTATTCCAGTAAACTACATTGTTCTACGGAGACAAGTTGCTGCTGTAATGCAAGGACACACGGAAGCAATAAGCTCATTAGACTGGTGAGGAATGAATGCACTTAACATGCACAACATATTTGTTTTTTAACACTTCAGTGGCTATTTGAACTCTCAATGTCGTTGTTTAGTTTAGTTTAGTTTAGAGATACAGCGTGAAAACAGCTCCTTTGGCCCACTGAGTCCGCACCGACCATCGATCCCCACACATCTACACTATCCAATACACACTAGGGACAATTTTTACATTTATACAGAGCCAATTATGCTGCAAACCCATATGACTCTGGTGCGTGGAAGGAACCCGGAAATCTCAGAGAAAACTCACGCAGGTCATGGGGAGAACGTACAAACTCCTTACAAACAAGCACCCGTGGTCAGGATCGAGCCCGGGTCTCTGGCGCTCTGAGGCAGCAACGCTACTGCTGCGTCACCATGCCGCCCAACACCGAGCCATTGTGTGTGACTGGCTGGGATGGAGTGGTTAAACGGAGCTGGACGTTGTGGCCCCCTAATAGCTTGGACATCTTTCTTGCTTGTGGGTCAACAACGGGTTAATCAAATTGCAGAAGGGAACCAACGTCACAGCTGCTCCCTCAGCAAGAGACTGACTGGAGGGTGAGGAACACGCTGTTTACATGTGGCTTTGGCCACTAAATGGTGGGAAGAAACAGATACAAAAATTAAGTAAAACCAGTCCTTCATTTTATGATAACCACTCATAATAAACAGTAAATATATCAAACTTTGAGCTATGTTGACTTCAGCTTGGTCTCAGTTAGAAACCATTTAGCCGTGGTATATGGTATATTACACACCAAGATTTCCATAAAAGTAAAAATTCCCAAAAGATTTTGCAATGTATTTTAGTTGGCAACTTGACGTCATAGACAAAGTTCCACACAAAAAGCTGGAGCAACTCAGCGGGACAGACAGCATCTCTGGAGAAAAGGAATAGGTGATGTTTCGGGTCGAGACCCTTCTTCAGAAGTCTCGACCTGAAACGTCATCTATTCCTTCTCTCCAGAGATGCTGCCTGTCCCGCTGAGTTACTCCAGCTTTTTGTGTCTATTTTCCGGTTAAACCAGCACCTGCAGTTCCTTCCTGCACAAAACGTTTCACAGCACCAATGAAGAGAGAAACAGTGGACATTTCAAGTTCAAGGACTCTTGAGAGAGTGGTTGCTGACAGCATTAAAGTGCCCAGATGAGGACATGAATGTCGAGGCATTGAAGACTATAGATCAAGTGTTGGGAGAAGTATTTATATGGAAGTATTTAAATACTGCAGGGCTCTCACTTAACTTTTTTTCTCCGTTGCTAGTCGGGCAACCTCGGCTGCTTTTTAGGTTGCCAAATGACAGCTTAGGTGGTCATTTAAGACGGCTTGCATGATGTGTGTGATAATGTGCTCAGACGAAGAGCATAGTTACCAGTCGGAATTATGCTCAATGAAGCATTCACATATTATTTCTGCTTCAAATAATGTCACAAACTAAAGATATTCACCAATCAAGACATGATATATACCACAATGACATGCAGCAAAATTACAATACAGTATCTCAACTCGTTTTACACGTTGCAATGAATGCAATTTCTATTATTTCTTTCCACTTCCAAACAGAAATCTGGTTGGATTATTCAGCGTAAGATCAACCTTCGCACAACCCCTCCACTCAGTCCGCAATAACTAACTTGATCTCCCGTTGGCTCAGCACTTCAACACCCCCTCCCATTCCGAATCCGACCTTTCTGTCCTGGGCCACCTCC
The DNA here is from genome assembly GCA_035221665.1 of Okamejei kenojei. NCBI lineage: Eukaryota > Metazoa > Chordata > Chondrichthyes > Rajiformes > Rajidae > Okamejei > Okamejei kenojei. The sequence goes on along the minus strand of CM069146.1, from coordinate 8,929,164 downwards.
ATGGCCAGAGTGAGGCCCACTGTAAATTGGAGGAGCAGCACCTCATATTTTGTTTGGGCAGTTTACACCCCAGCGGTATGAACATTGACCTCCAATTTCAGGTACTCCCTGCTTTCTCCTCCCCTTCCCAGCTCTCCCTCAGCCCACTGTCTCCGCCTCTTCCTTTCTTCTTCCTGCTCCCCCCCCAACCATCAGTCTGAAGAAGGGTCTCGAGCTGAAATGTTGCCTATATCCTTCGCAACATAGATGCTGCCTCAGTTTCTCCAGTATTTTTGTCTACCCATTCACACAAGTTCTGTTATCCCACTTTCCTCACCCACTCCCTACACATTAGGGGCAATTTTTCAGAGACAAGTTAACCTACAAAGCCAATGTGTCTTTGGGATGTGGGAGGAAACCCACACACTTGCAGGGAGAATGTGCAAATTCAACACTGACAGTGCCTGAGGACAGGATCGAACACTGATCTCTGGAGTGTGAGGCAGCAAGTCCACCAGCTGTGCCACTGTATTTTGTTTTCCAACACACAAAAAATTATACGTTGATTACTTTGGTTACTAAAAAAAAAGAAACTATCCATTTTCAGTCTTAAATCTCTAAGTGACGCTATGTCCCCCTTTACAGCTACTGTATGTTTTAATTCAGTTCAAGACTATGGGGCAGTACATTGGCCATAAAGTTGCTGCCTAAAAGTGCCAGAGACCCGGAATTGATCCTGAATATGGGTGCTGTCTGTATGGAGTTTGCTCCTTTTCCCTTTGATCGCTTGGGTTTTCTCCGGGTGCTCTTGTTTCCTTCCACATTCCAAAGGTGTGCAGGAACCTATTTCAGACCCAACCAAAAACGTAGTATTTTCCTTTTGTCCAGAGATTCTGTCTGACCTTTTGAGTTACTCCAGCTTTTTGTGTCTATCTTCTGTTTAAACCAGCATCTGCAGTTCCTTCCTACACACATGATACTATACGATAGAACTTTATTAATCCCAGGAGGGAAATTGTGTGTGTGTGGGTATATATTACACACACACACATATATTATATATATGTATAGTTATATATATAGTTATATATTCATATATAAATACACACTGTTTTGTTTTCTTGTTTATAACATTGTTTACAGAGTGCTATGTTCACATATTCTGTTGTGCTGCTGCAAGTAAGGATTTCATCGTTCTAACTGGGATGAGAGAGAATAAAACACTCTTGACCCTTGACTTACGCCGCTAATGTGTGGGATAGAACTAGTGTACGGGTGGTCGGTGGTCAGCATGGACTCGGTGGGCCGAAGGGCCTGTTTCCACGCTGTATCTTTAAATTAAACTAAAAACACTAAAACAAGAGAAAATCTAAAGCAGGGTCTCTACCCGATACGTCACCCAATTTCATCTATCCAGAGATGCTGGCTGCTCCATGGAGTTCCCCGCACATTTAAAGCATGGAATAGTCTACACCCCACAATAGTTACCCAACCAGACGCAACTAAATTTAAGGTAGCTCTTTTGTCCCAAGTACCCTTCTTTGCTTAAGTCCAAGTCAAGAGAGATTTATTGTCATGTGTCCCAGTTAATGAAATTCTTGCTTGCTGCAGCACAACAGAATATGTAAACATAATACAGAACAGGAGATAAAAGTTCAATGTGTCTATATACCATAGACCATAAATATACACAATAAATAGACAGGTAAAGTGGAATAGGCCGTTATTTTTCAGAGTTTGGAGTTTGGTGGTGGAGGGTTCACTCCAGTTTAACTTCCATTTGGAATATTTTTGGAGGACCAGGAAACCAAGAAGCAAGTTACTCCAGCGAGTTACTCCAGCTCCAGGGAGTGATAGGGGGGCCCACTCAAAGTTGAACGATAGGTGTCCCAGGTGCTTGCCAAGCCGGGCAAAATGGCACAGCTTTTAGGTTGCCCGGTGAGACTTTATGTTGCCATTGGCACCCGGGCAACCGTTAATTTAGAGCCCTGTACTGGTTAGCATGGGGAGGTTGGATAGACTTGGATTGTTTTCCCTGGAATGTCAGAGGTTGAGTGGAGATGACAGAAGTATATAAAATTAGGAGGCTGAGTCAGGGTAGACCCTTTTTCCACAGGGTGGAAATGTCCAACACTAGAGGGCATAACTCTAAGGTGAGATGGAGAAAGTTTAATGGACTTGTACGGCACAAGTTTTGATTTTTTTTTTAACATAGAGAGTGGTGGGGGCCTAGAAAGCATTGCCTGGTGGTGAAAGGGGAGGAAGGTACGAAGGGAGCATGTAAGAGGCTTTTAGACACACACACAGAAGTGCATGGAATAGAGGGGTGTGGATCCTGTACAGGCAGATGAGATCAATTTAACTAGGCATCAAGAATGGGGTTAGGAGGGAGAGATAGATCAGCCATGATTGAATGGCGGAGTGGTCTAATTCGATTCGTTTTCCTTATGGCCTTATGTTCGAACAAACATTGTGGGCCGAAGGACACGATCCTGTGCTGTAATTCTCTGTGTTCTTATGGACATTCGGGCCGAATGGCCTACTTCCATGCTGTACAATTCTATGACACTTCATCAGAACGGGTAAGATGAGAGACTTCCGGTGGCGCTATGGAGGGCTAGAAAGCAACGCCAGCCAGCTCCGTGAAAGAAACGAGGAAAAACCGGGGAGAAAAGACCTACCTGCTGCCTGCTGTTTGTGTACCGGCTGCCGTGAGCGACGTCATCAGGCGTGCGACTCGTAATGTCAACACAGCGCAGCCCACCCGTGGATAAAACAGAACTCCGGTATACAAGGAAAACGGCAGAACAAGAACAAGGCCCGACTGGAGCCTCGGCCTCAGGTAGGACACTATCCCTAGAAGATGTGTCGAAAAAAACGAAGAAAAAATCGGAAATTGAAGAACTCAAAGTTTTTCTTGTACAAGAAATGGCTGAGTTAAAGAAAGAAATAAAGTTGGAATTAAAGACTGAATTGGCAAAAATGAATTTTAAGGAAGAAATAGAAAAAATCAAGGAGGAGATGATGGAGTTAAAGTCTGAAATGAATAGCTCGGCCACAGAATTATCTGACAAACTGCGAAAGGAAATTGCAGAAATATTAACGAATCAATCTGCAAATATAGTGGAAGAGATGAATGAAAAAATCGAAAATAAGGTGGAAACAGAGATGGAACCCGTGGTGGAACCTTGAGCCAAAAGAACCTTGAAGAACTAGCCGAAACAAGTACTCAGACTACGAAAACACTCCTCAAAGAAAATCAACGTTTATCTGATTTACTGGGCAAAATAACTGATAAATGTACCGAGTTGGAAGGACGCCAGAGAAGACAGAACCTAAGGATCGTGGGTATTCGAGAAGAGAGAGAAAAGAATCAAAATACCCGAGAGTTTACTGCAAACTTATTGCAAAAGGTTTTATCTCTGGAACAAAAGCCTTTACTAGCCCGAGCACACAGAGTAATGAGACGTTATACAAGGCAAGACGCTCCTCCAAGACAAATGATACTAAAAGTCCAGTATGATCATGTCCTGGAGGAGATGATGAACAAAATTGTAAAAAGTAGAAATCTTACATATGAAGAAGATTCGATCAGCATCTACCGAGACTATCCAGCAGAGGTCTCCAAGAAACGAAATGCGTTCAAGGAGACCAAAAGAATTTTGAGGGAAGTGAAGAATCTGAAGTACAGTCTGAGGTACCCAGCCACCCTGAGAATTACCTACACCCAGGAAGAACATTATTTCAAAAACCCAGTGGATGCAATTAACTTTGCCCAAGGGATTAAGGAGCGAGAGGTAGACTGAATGAAAGCTTCAAAGATGAGCCAAGGGATTAAGGAGCGATAACATAACAACTATAACAACAATTAAATTGTATTTTCAAGATTGGAATGGACAATGGACTTGTTTCATCTAAAGAAGATGGAGAAGGATGCGGATGGGAGATTCGGGGAGATACGGATTGGAGACGCTCCTATGGATACTAATAATTAGAATAGTAATACTACTAATATTAATAACTAACACATACTAAAATTAATACTGCGGTATTATTATTAATTAAAGCTAATAACTACCAATTAATGATTAACAACTAATTATAGCTGATTTACTTAGAATTAAGTAAATAGTAAATATAAACACACAAAATATAAACTTTGACTTTATTTATCCCCCTTGGTACTTTTTATTTATTTTTTATTTTTTCTATATTTTTCTTCCCTTTTTTTATTTTTTTATTATTACTTTATTTTTTAATATGTTTTTATTATTATATCTTTTAATATGTATTAAGCATAGATATTATCATATACTTGACCAATGGATCTTGTACACATCAGAGTTTAATACTCCCGGTTAAATATTTTTATGGAATAACAATTTTAATGAACCATGGAGATAGATAAATTTGTAACATCGACTACGGAAGTCTATAGATTGCTAGCCATGGTAGTATGGCTAACACTAACTACACCAATATTAGATGTAGTTTTTTCTCTCTTTGTTCACGCTATTAATCTCTTAATCTATCCTTTTATTAATATTACTTCTTGTTATTATTATTTTATATTTGAATGGAGTTATAAATTAATACAAAGGAGGTATATACGTGAGAGATACCCAAGGGTCTTGAAATTCATCTATTCGGAGTTCGGATGTAAAGTCGGGTATGTCGAGATGAACCATTTGCCCTATTATATATCCCTTTAGATAAAAGATGCAAGACTTACAAACGAATATGGGGAATGGAGGAATAACGTTTTGTAGCTGGAATGTTAAAGGTATTAACGAACCAATTAAGAGAGGTAAAGTATTAGCACATTTAAAAGCACTTAAAGTAGTTGTGGCATTCATCCAAGAGACACATCTAAAAAAAGAGGCAGGACATAGATTATGGATTGACAAAGTGTATCATTCTTCTTTCACACACAAATCTAGAGGTGTAGCAATATTAATTCGTAAAGGCACTTCATTTAAACATAGGAGAATTATACACACAAAAAATGATTTTTGTCAATGTATATGGCCCAAATTTTGACAACCCACTGTTTTAAAAAAAAATATTTAATACTATCCCAGAATTATCACAACACAACCTAATAATTGGAGGAGATTTAAATTGTACACTAGATCCTTATTTGGACAGATCATCAAAACAACGGAAAATTAAATCGCATTCCAGTGATCTAATAAATGCATATACAGATACTAGTAATATTAAAGATGTTTGGAGAATGCAAAACCTAGCTGGACGAGAGTACTCATTTTACTCACCTGTGCATAAAACCTATTCACGAATAGATTATTATTCGGTAGATTTAAAACTTATCCCACTCACTTATAATTCAAAATATCATAATATTATAATTTCAGATCATGCACCTTTAACTTTTATGATGAAAATAACTGGTAAAATGGATAAACAGGGACAATGGAGATTTAACCCACAAATTTTAAAAGACAAAATAACTCAAGAATACATCACAAAACAGATTAAGATTTTCTTTGAAATAAATGATAAGCCAGAAATACCTTCGTCCCTATTATGGGAAACTTTTAAAGCATATGTTCGGGGAATTATGATATCCTCTCAAGCATTTTATAATAAAGAGAATCGGAGGGAACAACAGGCATTAGAAAAGGAGATCAAACAATTAGACACAGAAAACGCTGCTAACCCAACCATGATAAAACATAATAAAATCTTTGCATTGAAATATAAATTAAATAAAATACAGTCAGACCAAGTTGTAAAACTCTACCAATATACTAAACAAATACAATTTGAATTCGGAGATAAACCACAAAAATTATTGGCTCATCAATTACGAAAATTGGAGGGAGAAAAATTAATCCGTAGGATTAAATCAGACAAATGTGAATTACTAGTACAAACTTAAGATATAAATGAGAGATTTTTGCAATATTATAAAAATTTATATTCAGCCAAAACTACAGAAAATTGGACAGGAATAGAACATTTTTTTAAAAATTGTAATCTAAAAGGACTGGATTCAGAAAATAGAGAATCACTAAACGCTGAAATAACTACTAAAGAAATCGAAGAATCTATTAGGTCATTAAAAAATGGTAAAACCCCAGGACCGGATGGTATTGGATCACAATTTTATAAAGCATTCTATGATATGATAGCACCACGTTTGAAGACACTTTATGAATACATTTATGCACAACAGAAGTTACCAGAAACATTAAATGAATCTATTATAACGCTCGTACCTAAATCAGATAAAGATCTGGATGATCCAGGGTGTATAGAGCCATAGCTCTTTTAAATACTGATCAAAAAATATTAACCAAAATACCAGCACAAAGACTAAATACAGTGATTAATAAAATAATTCATTCAGATCAAACAGGATTTATACCAAAACGATACTCCTCAAACAACCTGGGATGATTATTCAATATTATATATTCAAAAAGAAATATTAATAAAGATTTAGCAATTATTTCATTAGACGCAGAGAAAGCTTTTGATCAGATTGAATGGACTTATTTATTTTCGGTTATGGAAACTTTTCAGTTGGGAGAGAAGTTTATAACATGGGTTAAGCTACTATATACCAAGCCAACAGCTAGAATATTAACAAATCAAATGTTATCAACTAAATTTAATTTATTCCGAGGCTGTAGACAAGGTTGTCCTCTATCTCCACTACTGTTCGCACTAGCAATTGAACCATTAGCACAACACGTGAGATCACATCCTGAAATATACGGGTATGAAACCAAAGAAACTGAAAATAAAATCTCTTTATACGCAGATGATGTATTACTTTATAGTACAAAGTCGGAAATTAGTATTCCTAACTTATTAGATTTAATAACTCAATTTGGATTGTTTTCAGAATATAGAATTAATTGGAATAAAAGTGAACCTATGCCAATAATGGGAAATAACTCACATATATTACAACAATATCCTTTTAAGATAGCAAATGAAAAAATCAAATATCTTGGAATTCATGTAACAAAAATATATGATTCTTTATTTAAATCTAATTTCCCACCCCTATTGAATAAACTACTTAAGAATATCCTATATTAGAAAACATTACCAATTTCAATGCTAGGTAGAATTAATGCGATAAAAATGATTTTTCTTCCGCAATTATTATACCTGTTTGTAGATCCCGATATATCTTCCTAAAATTTTTTTTAAGAAAGTGAACTCTATAGTTACCAATTTTATTTGGGATTATAAGAGCCATAGAATAAATAAAAAACATCTATGTAAATCAAAAATAAATGGAGGTTTTGCATTGCCAAATTTTATGTTTTATTACTGGGCAGTTAATATTAAAAATATGAATTTTTGGTTGGAAGAAGTAGATAAACAACCAAACTGGTTAAAAATGGAAAAGGAAGATTGTTCACCTTTTGAAATTAGCTCGATTTTATTTGCTAATACTAAAATACATAAGAAAATTTATAGAGAAAATCCAATAATAGATACGTATTTGGAAACAATTAAAGAAAACAATGGCTCTTCCCATTGTAAACAACATTACTTTTAAACCTTCAATGATGGATAAAGGTTTTTTAAAATGGAAGAACTATGGAATAAATAAGATGGGTGATCTCTACAGGGAAAGTTTGTTTCTTTCATTTCAGGAATTACAACAAAATTACGGATTACACTTAAAAGAGTACTTTAGATATCTACAAATTAGAGATTATGTTAAATCAAACACACAGGATTTTAGAAATAGAAAGACAGAAATTTTAGATGAATGTCTAAATAAATATCCGAATATAGAAAAATTAATATCATATATTTATAATATTTTACTGGAAAATGATTTACCAATGTCGGAAATATATAGGCAAGCATGGGAAAACGAGTTAGGTCAAACAATTAGTGTAGAAGTATGGAATGAAAGTTTACAACATATACACCACTGCTCATTAAATGCTAGACACTCTTTGATACAATTTAAAGTTTTACATAGATTACACTTTTCAAAATCCAAATTAAACAGAATTTTTTCAAATGTTTCTGCTATACGTGATAAATGTCAGCATTTAGAAGCTAATCTAACGCATTCATTCACAAAATGTATAAAAATTACTAACTTTTGGATAAAATTTTTTAAGATAATCTCAAATGTAGTTAATGCAAATCTGACTCAAGACTCAAAATTAATCATATTAGGAATATTAGAAACGGATCAACTACTAACAACACAGCAAATATTTTTTTATCGGTTATAGTTTAATAACTGGTAAAAAAACTAATACTAAGATTTTGGAAACCCCCACAATCAAAATGTGGATTACAGAAATGTCTGGAAAGATTAAGATTTGTCCTTTTGGACAAGCTAGATCAATTCAGAGGAATATGGTCTCCATTTATTGAATATTTAAAGGGTCAAGGTGGTCCGGTTCGAGGGCCTGACTGAAACCTGAATGAAGGAATAGATGAAGAACTATATACAATAGACCACGGATATATCTCCAATGAAGAATAGCCTGCTTAATACTCCACTCATATTATCGATTTTCTACTTTTATTTTATTTCTCTTTTTATTTCTCTTTACTATCTTCTTTCTGTTATAAAATGATAAAAAGTATAGAAGTATAAATAAGAATGACTGTAAACTTTAAAAATATTAAGAATGCATGTGACGAATATGTTTCTTCTTTTTGATTTTATGTTATTCCTTCTTAATATGTATTTACTTCTAATAAAAATATTTTACAAAAAAAAAAAAAAAGAATGGGTAAGATGAGAAAACATGCACAGAGAACACACATAGGCCCTGTCTAACTGGCAGAACTATTTCACAAACTACCTATCCACTAGGGTTGCCAACTTTCTCACTCCCAAATAAGGGACAAATGTCAAAATAAGGGATAAATTCCCGACGGCATAAAGCGCAGAAGGCCTTTGTCGAGTCACCGCTGACGGGCATAACCCACGTCTTTCTTGCTTCCCATTGCTTGTTACAGCTGCACAGTCTTTTCTTTTTTGCAGGTTTATCCATATTTGCACATGCCAACCCGACCGAACACCAAGACGTTACTGAAACTTGTTTTGGCAGGAATTAGCAAAATATGGCGTACAACCAATGCGCATAAGAGTCATAGAGTAATACTGTGTGGAAACAGGCCCTTCGGCCCAACTCACCCATACTGACCAAAGGGGGCTGTGATTGGATTGTGATTGGTGAATCACTCGTGCGTGGAGTCAATAGCACATGCAACACGCACGCACGCTGTTGTATCAGATCTAGGATCTGTCTCTAAGCGTGCCCTCTGGTGATTACAGAGCAGTAGCAGTCAAATAGGGGACAAGGGTGATCCCGTATGGGCCAAACCCATTTAGCCCAATATACGGGATGTCCCGGCTAATACGCGACAGTTGGCAACTGTACCCGCAAACCTCCTCCCCTCCTAAGTTTATGTTCATGGCACAGGAACAGAATTAGGCCATTTGGCCCATCACGTCCACTCCACCATTCAATCATGGCACATCCATTTCCCTCTCAACCCCATTGTCCTGCCTTCTCCCCATAACTTTTCACACCCTTACTAATCAGGAACCGGGCAATCTCCGCTTTAAAAAAAGACTTGGCTTTATAACTACGTTTGGCACATTTTCTGGGTATATAATTAACTGGAATAAAAGTGAAATTATGCCTATAACTGGAATAAAATTAAATATATTAGAACAATTACCACTTAAAATAGTCACGGACAAATTTAAATATCTAGGAGTTAATGTATCTAAATCCTATAACTGTCTATTTAAATGTAATTACCCTCAATTGTTAAATAAACTAAAAAAAAAATTATATTGGAAAACACTAACTATATCAATGATCGGTAGAATAAATGCTATAAAAATGTTTTTTTTTGCCACAATTGTTATATTTATTTCAAGCCATCCCTTTATATCTCCCTAAAATGTTTTTTAAAAAAATAGATACTTTGGTTAATAGTTTTATTTGGGACTATAAAAATCATCGAATAATAAAAAACATCTATGTAAATCTAAAATAAATGGTGGACTAGCACTACCAAATTTCTTATATTATTTCTGGGCAGTTCAGATTAAGAATATTAATTTTTGGTTGGTAAATTTAGATTATGAGCCAAGCTGGCTAAAGATGGAAAAGGAAGACTGTTTGCCTTTTGATGTAGGTTCGATTCTTTTTGCACCAAGGGAAGTACAAAAAAAACGTATGGTGACAACCCTATAATTCATAGCGATAGATGTGTTTGGAAACAAATAGTGAAGACCCTACATATGGATAATTTGTCACTTTGTTTGCCAATTATGAATAATCCTTTGTTTAAGCCCTCTGTATTGGACAAGGGGTTTAGACACTGGAATGATTTAGGAATTAAAAGGATAGAACACCTTTACAAGGAAGGAAAATTTATTTCATTTCAAGAGTTACAGGATATCTATGGATTGCAGTCAAATAACAAATTAGTAACTATATTAAGTCAAATACGCAAGACTAAAAATAGAAAACCAGGATTATTAGATGAATTGTTTAATAAACACCAAAATACAGAAAAATTAGTAGCGTATATATACAATACTATCTTGGATAGGGAAATCCCAACTTCGGAAATATATCGACAAACATGGGAAAATGAAATTTTTATTATTCGATGATTTTTATCTATAACGAAGGAAACTTGGGAAGAAAGCTTACAATGTATACATCGTTGCTCATTAAATGCTAGACATATATTGATACAATTTAAGGTATTACACAGATTACATTATTCAAAAACGAAATTAAATAGAATTTATCCTAACATTTCTTCTATTTGTGATAAATGTCAGAACTTGGAAGCTAACTTAACGCATAGTTTTGTAACATGTATAAAACTCAACTATTATTGGACAGAAATCTTTAGAGTTATCTCTGAAGTTCTTAAAATTAAACTGGACCCAGATCCAAAATTAATAATATTAGGAGTTCCGGATTCAAATCTAATATTAACAGTAAACCAAAGAAATCTCTTGGATTACTGTTCGATAACAGGGAAAAAATTAATATTTAAATTTTGGAAGGGAACATTATCCCCCACAATTAAAATGTAGACAGTGGAAATGTTGGAGACGTTGCATTTGGAAATAATCAGATTTGTCCTAATGGACAAACACAAACTCTTTGAACAGATATGGTCTCCATATACAGAATATTTGAAGGGGTAGCTGTTCTTGGCATCACAACTCATTGGGTACCCGGCAGGATTAGATGAAAATAATTATTTTTTTTGATTTGTACTTGAAATTGTGTTATTCACTATTAAGATGTATACTATAATCTTTTTTTTTTCCTATTTTTCCCTTTCTTTTCTCTTCTCTTTCTCTTTCTATATAATCAAAATTATTATTTAATCACTATTCTTATTGATTAAAATCTATTCTTTTCTTTTTTTACTTTCTAAAAAATAGAAGTTTATAAGAATTATTTGTAACATCCGTATACTTATTGAAATAAGTTGGTTGTGTATTTGAAAAGTTGTTATACCGTTGTTATGATGGATTACTTCTAACAAAAATATTATTTAAAATAAAAAAGACTTGGCCTCCACAGCCACGTGATGCAATTGCTAAATTTTCCTTGAGCTGCATCCCCTTAGATGTTTCATTTTCGCACCTCACCCTTCCATATCTGTATGTCTCCCTCTCCCCTGACTCTCAGTCTGAAGAAGGGTCTCGACCCGAAATGTCACCCATTCCTTCTCTCAAAAGATGTTGCCTGTCTCGCTGAATTGCACCAACTGTTTCTGCCTATCTTCTGCGCAGCAAGAACTACAGTTCCCATGAACTTCTGCACAGCAAGAACTACAGTTCCCATCCCACAGCGACAATACCCACAGTGCAGCCTGCTCGCAGCGCGGTCGCTGCGGTTGCCGAGGCTGCGGTCGGGACAGCAGAGCCCGTCGCCAGGCAGCCATTGCATGGCTCCCTGATCACCTCCAACCTGAGTGCCCCCGCGGCTGCGAGAATGGCGCCATGACGGGCTACTTCGGCTTGTTCAAATACGGGACAAGGCCCAAACCAATTTAGCCCAAAATACAGGATGTCCCGCTAATACGGGACAGCTGGCAACCCTACTATCCACACACCATGCCAGCCTCCAAACTTAAACTGACCTCATCAAAGAGGGGACACTCCCTTTCCACCCTGCCCATGGCTATCCGCCCAGATTGTGAACACAAAGCACCAGTCTCCTTTCACTTACAAAATATCTTTCTTTGTTTACAAATGTTAGGCTCACTGCCATGGGGCAATAATGCAATTTAGGCAAATATCATCAAATCAAGTTGCTATAAATTAAATACTAATTATCATTCATCCGATTCCTATAATGGGCAGGCAGCTTTGTGAGGAGGGGCAGGGCCTTTATTCTCTGGAGTTCAAAAGATCGAGGGGAAACTTAACTAAAACAAAAAAAAACTTGAAGGGTCTCAACAGGAGAGATTTGGAGAAACGGCTTCCTCTGTGTGACAATCTGGTGCGACAGCATGACTCACGTTGCAGCGGCCCCTACAGCCTGTTTGTTTTTAAAAAAAAAAATTTGTCTAGTTAAATGTAGGTGTTCGTGTTTTTTTTGGTACTGTTTCTAACTGTGTATGTGTGGGGGGTGGGGATGGGGAGGGGGAAACTTTTAATATCTCTTCTCTGCACGGGAGACCCGACCTTTTCCCTGTCAGGTCTCCGTTGTCGTTGGGGCCTAGTACCTTGGAGCGGCCTCAACCGGGACGACCTGGGGGCTCCAGTCACGGAGTCTGCGGAGCTGCGGACTTACCATTGTGGGGCTGGCCGGCCTCGGAGCGTGGGGAGCGGTGGTGGCTCGCAGCTGCGGCCCGACTCCGGGGCTCCAGCTCCAGCTGCAGATTACTGCCGGTGGACTGTCGGGATATTGGGAGCTCGCGGGTCCGGGTGGGAGACCGCTCTCCGGAGCTCCCGCAACACAACTTCTCCCGCCCGTGTCGCGGGGATGGAACGACCCAGAGTGGGGCCGTACATCGCCCGGCGCGGCTTTAATGGCCGCAGGACATTCCAGCGCCGGCCGGGGGGCTCCAACTTTGTGACTTTTGGGCCTAAAGCGGGGCCGTACATCGCAAGACTCAGCCTTAAATGGCCGTGGGACTTAACATCGCCCGCCTGGGGCTTCGACATCGGGAGAGAAATTGTGCGGGGGAGAGAGAAGAACTTTGCCTTCCATCACAGTGAGGAGGAGATTCACTGTGATGGATGTTTGTGTGAATTGAATTATTTGTGTGTTTTTGTTATGAATTGTTCTGTTTGTATGGCTTGTTGAAACGGAGTTTCGTTTGAGCCTCTCTGAGGTTCGAATGACAAGTAATAAAATCAAATCAAATCAATTTAGAACTGGTGGTCACTGTTGAATATAGGACATAAATTAATTAACCATTCGCTTAAATGACAAAATAACATTTTTTGGGGACACAATTAGGGTTGCCAATTGTCCCGTATTAGCTGGGACATCCTGTTTTTTGCGCTAAATTGGTTTGTCCCATACGGGATCGCCCTTGTCCCGTATTTGATTGCTACTACTCGGGTTGAGGGGACAGTCGGGTCGGAGCACCACATTCGGCTCCGCCTCACCCATCCCGACGTAGTGCAGCCCATGGAGTGCAGCAGCAGCGCCTCGCCTGTGGCCCGGTCGGTCGGCAGTTGTCTGACCTTCGGACCTTCGCTTACCGCTGACAACACCACCCCTCCTTCTCATGGCCGATCATCGGTTCATGAGTTGGATGGGGCGCCGGACTTTTCGCATGACAAAGCTCCTCAGCTGGGCTTTGTGTGCCGTCCAGCACCCGGGCCAACTCATCATTCACCCAGCCACGGCCGAGTTGGTCAACGAATTGCCGGCGGGAATTTGTCCCGTATTTTGACCTGTTGTCCCTTATTTGGGAGTGAGAAAGTTGTCAACCCTGGACATAATCCTTTTCAACTCTCTTGATCAAAAGGTTGGTTTAAGCAGAATCTTTGGACATTTTTTCGGCAGAGCTAATAGTTTCTTGATAAGCAAGGGGGTGAAAGATTTCTCTTTGAGATCATTTGAAATGCAGAAACGAGATTACAATCATCTCTGCCAAGACGTTAAATGTCGCAGACAGACACAAAATGCTGGAGTAACTCAACGGGGACAGACAGCATCTCTGGAGAGAAGGAATGGGTGACGTTTCGGGTCGAGACGTTCGGGGAGTCCAGAACCAGGGGCCACAGTTTAAGAATAAGGGGTAGGCCATTTAGAACGGAGATGAGGAAAAGCGTTTTCACCCAGAGAGTTGTGAATCTGTGGAATTCTCTTCCTCAGAGGGCAGTGGAGGCCAATTCTCTGGATACTTTCAAGAGAGAGCTAGATAGAGCTCTTAAAGATAGCGGTCAAGGGATATGGGGAGAAGGCAGGAACGGGGTACTAATTGTGGATGATCAGCCATGATCACAGTGAATGGCGGTGCTGAGTCGAAGGGCCGAATGGACTACTCCTGCACCTATTGAGGACTTTCTTCAGACTAAGAGTCAGGTGAGAGGGAGACTAGAGATATACATGGGTAAGGTGTGAAAATGACAGATCAAAGCAGGCAATGCTCAGGGAAATGTAGAATGGATCTTTGTTGGCAGAGGGGAAGGTGACAACAAGGCATACAATCAGTAAAATTAATCAGAAGGACAATGAAACTAGTCGGTAGTGAAGGCTAGTGAAAAGGGCGGGTCGGTGGCATACCTGTAGAGCTACTGCCTTACAGTGCCAGAGACCCTGGTTCGATCCTCACTACGGATGTTGTATGTACAGAGTTTGTGCGTTCTCCCCGTGAATTATCCGAGATGTTCGGTTTCCTCCCTCACTCCAAAGACGTACAGGTTTGTAGGTTAATTGGCTTGGTATAAATGTAAATTGTCCCTATTGTGTGTAGGACAGCATATGTATATGTGTGTGTGTGTGTGTGTGTGTGTGTGTGTGTGTGTGTGTGTGTGTGTGTGTGTGTGTGTGTGCACACACACACATATACACACACATATACATACATATACATATACACACATACATACACACGCACATATACATATATACACACACATATATATGCACACACATATACATACGTACATATATACACACACACACACACACATACATACATATGTACATATGCATATATACACACACACACACATATTATACATATATAATGTGCGCGGATCACTGGTCGGTGTGTAAGTGAGCCGAAGAGCCTGTTTCTGCGCTGTATCTCTAAACTAAACAAGTCAGAGAACTATGCTGGGGGAGGGACCGAGAGAGAGGGAAAGCAATGTCGTAACATGTTGGCGGGGGAGGAGTGATCTAACTCTTCTCCTAATATATATGCCCATTTGCATTATCGTGTATCCAGGGCAAATCAGATCACAGCACAGCAACCAGGTGTAACCAAGCGTCGCCCGAGGTAGAATTGTGCCTAATATGAACCACACCTCATGTTTTCTCTGCCACATGAACAATTTGCATCTCTGCAGGTCTAAGCTCAAAGCAGATGCATGTGTGTTGACCTGGCAACAGATCCCGAGGCCTCATCACCGCACCTGGCTACTCATTATTGTGAAAAGTCTTTACCACTAAGTATTTCTGATCAGACATTCTTAATCCAAAAATCCAAAATGAATTTAATTACAAAAAAGTATACATTTAACACTAATTAATATACACAAATGCACGTAATGAAATAATGAAAAATAATATTAATTAATTGGTGGAGCCACTGTCTCAGTGATGGGGACCAGGATTCAGAGCTAATTGGTGACCGTCGGATTATCCTTGATTGGGCTGTGCAGGCTTTTTCTTAGACAAAAGGTTATTCCCTTATCTGTGCCCTGTGAATGGCTCAACTGTAATCATGTATTGTCTTTCAGCTGACTGGTTAGCACCGCAACAAAAACCTTTCACTGTACCCGTGACAATAAAAACTAAAACTGAACGGAGGTGCTGTCTGTGTGGAGTCTGCCGGTTCTCCATGTGTCTGCATAGGTTTCTTTTGGCAGTTCTTGTTTCCTCCTATTTTATGAAGACATGGAGGTGTGCAGTTTAATTAAGGGCCTGTCCCACTTGGGCGTCATTTGCACGCAATGTACGCGACATCATTTACGAGTCACGACACACGACGCATGCATCGTGCCTCGCACGTGATGTGCGCATGGTGCACATTACGAGCACATTACACGCGCATGGTGCAAATTATGCGCACATGGTGCATGGTGACGTAGGCAGTGGGACATACAAAATCTTCGCGCGCCATCTGCGTCACGCGCAAATTACGTAAAAGTGGGAGAGGCCCTTTAGCCTTTGTTAACTTCCCGTAGTGTGCAGGTGAGTAGGAGAATAAGGGCATGGGGCGGGAAAGGTGGAATCGATGAGAATGTAAAAGCAATGGTAAGAGTGGTTGAAGGTCAGTGTGGACACATAAGATCATAAGGAATAGGAGTAGAATTAGGCCAATCAGCCCATCCAGTCTTTTCCGTCATTCAATCATGGCCGATTGACATAAATGATAGACATGTAAAAATAGTAGGAGCAGACCATCCAACTATTTGATAGACACAAGATGCTGGAGTAACTCAGCGGGACAGGCAACATCTCTGGATAGAAGGAATGGGTGATGTTTCGGGTCGAGACCGCTTCTTTGGTATAAAATAGCATCTGCAGTTCCTTCCAAACCTCTGAGGCAGCTCGGCTATTCAGTATGATTGTGGCTGATTGTTCATCTCATTATGTTATTCCCACCCTCTCCCCATTATACCTTGATGTTTTATGTGTCCAGTAATCTATCCCTCCCCTTACGTATATTCAGCGACTTTGCCTCCATAGCCTTTCAAATCCTAAAGATTTCCATAGGTTCACCAGCTTCTGAGTAAGGAAATGTGCATTAAGTACAGCTCTAAATGTCCTAATCCAATGTCCTAAATGTCATATCTCAAACGTCTTGAGTGTGACCACAGTTCAAAACCTACCAGCAAAGGGAAATTACTTCACTGTCAGAATCTTGTATGTTTCTACAAGATATCCTCGCATCATAAGGTCAGGTGATAGGAGTAGAATTAGGCCATTTGGCCCATCAAATCTCCTGCGCCATTCAATCATGGCTGATCTATCTCACCCTCCTAGCCCCATTCTCCTGCTTTCTCCCCATAACCTCTGACACCTGTAATAATCAAGAATCTACCTGTCTCTGCCTTAAAAATATCCACTGACTTGGTCTCCACAGCCTTCTGTGGCAATGAATCCCACAGATTCACCACCCTCTGACTAAAGAAATTTCTCCTTATCACCTTCGTAAAAAAACATTCTTTAATTCTGAGGCTTTGACCTCTAGTCCTAGACTCTCCCACTAGTGGAAACATCCTCCTCTCCACATCCACTCTATCCAGGCCTTCAAACACGGTGGACTGAAGGCCTGTTTCTGCTTTGTACCTCACTATAACTCCAAAGTGAGGGCAACAAGAAACAATCTTGACTTCTTCATCCAGATTGACAATGTCATTCCAATGAGCTTTGTTGCGTGGTGGATACAAGTCTATGGAGCCATATAGCGAAGAGTATTGACCCAATAACTGAAGATTCAATCCACCTTTAGACGAGGCCAGGTTCACCAACATCTGACATTGCCACATCCCGCATTCCAGAATGCGTCGTGCAGGCATGGAACTCAGGTACGGACTGACTGGGAAAATATCTCAGCAGAGATCGATTCGCTGTGTAATTACTGCCAAAGGGTGAATACATTTTGGCCCAATGTTCAGAATCCTTTACCTGAGGCAATACAAGAATGCCATTTTAAGGTCATTGGCAAGCGGTGTGAAAATCACCAGTCAAGATGCACCCCACAATCATAATGGCATACAAAGCATGGAAAAGGCCCTTTGGCCCAACTCATCCATGCTGGGTAAGATGCTCCATCTAAACTAGTCCCATTTGCGGCGTTTGACCCATATCCCTCTAAATTTCAACCACTTGTTACCTCTCTGTCTCCTAAAGATTTGGCTGCAGCTGAAGCAACCTTTCTGTGTAGGAATGAACTGCAGATGCTGGTTTACACCGAAGATAGACACAAAGTGCTGGAGTAACTCAGCGGGACCAGCAGCATCTTTGGGTAGAAGGAATGAGTGACGTTGCAGGCCGAGCCACTTCCACCCGAAATGTCACCCATTCCTTCTCCCCAGTCTGAATGTTGGGACCCTCCCCAGGACCTGAAACAATATCCATACCTTCTCTGCAGAGATGCTACCTCTCCCACAGAGTTACTCCAGCTTTTTGTATCTATCTTTCCTACACCTCAATCAGTCATTCTCCCCAAATCTCCTCCCCCTGCCCTTTGTCTAAAGTAAGCTGGTTTAACGGGCAACAGAAACTGGGGAAAGTAAGCTCAATGCATTGGGAAATTTATTAAACCACTTGGCTGCAAGGTCAGTCAGTTAATGTGATTCCACCCTTCAAGTAAATGATCATGTTCCCGATGTTGGGGGAGTCCAGAACCAAGGGCCACAGTGTAAGAATAAGGGGTAGGCCATTTAGAACCGAGATGAGGAAAAACGTTTTCACCCAGAGAGTTGTGAATTTGTGTAATTCTCTGCCTCAGACGGCAGTGAAGGCCGACTCACTGGATGCATTCAAAAGAGAATCGGATAGAGCTGATGGTCTAGCTGGAATCAAGGGATATGGGGAGAAGGCAGGTGGATGATCAGCCATGATCATATTGAATGGTGGTTCTGGTTCGAAGGGCCGAAGGACCTACTCCTGCACCTATTTTCTATGTTTCTATGTCAGGAATGTTATTCTGATTATTACAGACCCGTGAAACTATACAAGAATACAATGAGACCATGTCCTATTACCAGGGAGAGTTACATATTGAAAACCATTAAGGGCATAAGGTTGAATGTTAAACTATTTTGTATCTTGGAGAAGCAGTTCTTTTAAGATGCATGATAATATGCGATCGCCTCAACTAGATTATATTACTCATCTTGGTTACTCTGTTTTAGGGCTGCATGGTGGCGTAGCGGTAGAGTTGTTGCCTTGCAGCGCCAGAGACCAGGGTACGATCCTGACTACGGGTGCTGTCTATACGGACTCCTTGTAACATGCGTGGGTTCTCTCCGGGTGCTTCAGTTTCCTCCCGCATTCCAAAGGCATACAGGTTTGTAGGCTAAATGGCTTGGTGAAAATTGTAAATTGTCCCGAGTGTGTATAGAATAGACTTAGTGTGCAGGGATCGCTGGTCAGTGCAGACTTGGTGGGCAGAAGGGCCAGTTTCCGCGCTGTATCTCTAAACTAACCTAAACTAGATTGCAACTTTAATGGATGGTGCAAAAACAAAATCAGCAGAATGGAACTTAAACTATACTTTCAGAAAACAAATGATGATAGTCTATTGGTATAATCCTCAGTAGGTTTAAGATGATACAACAGATGTCTTGCTCACTAGGTTCTGTGCATTACTATTTCACTGAAAGCAAGTGGTATTAGACATATTAGTCTGTATACTTCAGGTCTTTGAATGTGCAATACTGTGGGGAATTTAGTAGTGATACCAAAACCAGTTTTAAATGCAGCTGGCAGATTGCTGTAAGACGAGTTGTTACAATCTTAGATGCGATTGCACTGAAGTGGTTGTAGAGGAGATTTATAGAGTTGGGAAATTATAGCTATGTGGAAAGATTGAATCGTATGGAACAGAGGTATAACAAAAATGAAGGGCCAAGGTCGGATAAATAGGAAGGAGACACAAGGAAATAAAGATGCTGGAATATATGAACCAAACACAAAGTGCCAAATGACTAAGTTGATCAGGCAGCATCTGCGGAGGGAATGGATAAATGATGGTTCAGATTGGGTCTGAAGAAAGATCCCGACTCAAAACAACATTCCTGCCACAGATGCTGCCTACCCCAATAATTCTTCCAGCACTATGTGTTTTCTTTAAAAAGGAAGCTCCTATTTCTCTTAGCAGTGAATTAATAGTGGAGTTGTTGCCTTACAGCGCCAGAGACTCGGGTTGGATCCTGACAAAGGGTGCTGTCTGTGCCGAGTTTTTACGTTCTCCCCGTGACCGGGGGCTCCAGTTTCCTACAACACTCCAAAGGTTTACAGGTTAATTGGCTTTGGTAAGTTCATAAGTGATAGCAGTAGAATTAGGCCATTCGGCCCATCAAGTGTACTTCACCATTCGATCTTGGCTGATCTATTTCCCTCCAAATCCCATTCTCTTGCCCTCTCCCCATAACCTCTGACACAAGTTGTAACATAGTCTCTGCACATTGTGTGTAGGTTTGTGTATGGGGTGATCGCTGGCTGGCACACACTCGATGGGCCGAAGGGCATGTTTCCGCGCTGTATATCTGAATAAAGTAAAAGATGAGGAAAAATGTCTTCACCCAGAGGGTAGTGAAGTCTAGAGCCCACGGCCTATCAAAGGCAGAAAGTCTTACCACATCTAAACGCTAAATGTGCACTAGTAAAGCTTCGGATAGGGTGAGGGAAGAGGATGTCTCTCATGTTTAACAAGGTTGACCATGGGGATAAACTGTAAAAACAAGGTTATCTAGTCAATGAAGTGCTAGTAAGACAATGGACCAATGGTGGGAAGCTCTTTAGCAACCAGCACAGACATGACGGACTGAACAGCCGCTTTCCTCTGGTGTGTGGGAAGGAACTGCAGATGCTGGTTTAAAATGAAGATAGATACAAAAAGTTAAATTAATGGGCCTGTCCCACTTAGGCGACTACAAGCGACTAGGCTGTCCCCTCATGGTCGCCGGGGTGTCGCCTGTATGGTCGTGAACAGTCTCCTCAGTCGCCCAAAGAATCGTAGCGTTTTTCTGGTCGCCGCTGGATTTTGAAATGTTCCAAACTTTTCGGCGGAAGTCGGCGACAGTTGGCTTGACGCCAATGAGCAGCGCAGCTTGACTTTTCCTGAAGTAGGTGCCGTCATAAGTTGTCGCCAGGATGACGCAGGTTGTCACCGGTGCTGACTTCGGTGAATTCCATTGGCGACTACTAACGTCAACCGGAGACAAGTACTGGCAACTGAAATGTCTTACCTTGTCGTAGGTTGACGTAGGTGTGGTCGTAGGTGGACTTCCTAATGGGTCGCCGGTTGTCGGTAGCTTGACATTGACTAGGTGGTAGGTTGTTGTAGACATTGTCGTAGGGGGGTCCAGTCGCCAGTTTTTTGGCGAACTGCTACGACTATGACAGTCGCCGGTAATCGCCAAAAATAATCGCCTAAGTGGGACAGGCGCATTACTCAGCGGGACAGGGATCATCTCTGGAGAGAAGGATTGGGTGATGTTTCAGGTCGAGACCCGTCTTCAGACTGAACCATCTCTGGTATATTTTGTTGATAATTCTACACAACTAGATATGTTACTCACCACCGGAGCGATGGGATGAAGGTTAACAGGAACTAGTGCTGCATACTTTGTAACTTTGTCAACGCCCTGTACGTGGCGACTCTTTGCATATCGTGCACACAAAACACAGAATCTCACTCTGACATACCACATTGGATAATAAATTACCTTTAATGAGCCTGCAGCAACATCCCTTGTCCAATATGGTTCTGTGGGAAGGAGTCCACACCGCCCAGTGACGACCCTTTCTCCAACATTCCATCCACCCTGCCCAGACCATTTTATCTCAAACTACCAGCAAGACATCGACCGTCTCAGCCCCCTTCCCTACTCCAATCTCACCCCCTCACCTCACCTCACCTCACCTCACCGCAATCCCGACATTATCATCAAACCCGCCAACAAGGGAAGCAGACCCAAAACGTCACCCAGTTTTTTTCTCCAGAGATGCCGCCCGACCTGCTGAGTTACTCCAGCACTTTGCGTCTATCTATCTTTGGTATAAACCAGTGCCTGCCTTTGCTTGCTTCTACATTGTCAAGGTTTCATTCGGCTGGTCTTGTTTACTACATCTTGTGAGTCAATGATCAGAGAACATTCAACCACATCCTGTTGGTAATTTAGCTTCAAACTAGAGATACTGATCCTGATTACACTTACAGTAACTGATCTAATGAGGTCCAGCCACATTGTTTGCTGGGTCATCTGTTTACTGAGGGAGAATAAACAGTGCACAAATATGCACAAATCATTTTCTATTTGCTTAAATTATTTGGATGCATGAAGTCAGATCGGTGTAGCACATGGAAAGAGATAACATTTCAGCTTTTGTGCGGCCCTTTCTATCCGAAAGTAGACAGCCCATTGCCAATATTTTCATTTCAGTTTTTAGTTACGTTTAGTGATACAGCGCGGAAACAGGCTCTTAGGCCCACCGAGTCTGCACCGACCAGAACCCCCCCCCCCCCCCGCGCATTAACACAAACTAGGGACAATTTACACTTACACCAAGCCAAGTATGTTCTCCCATACCCAAAGATATATATATTTTTTAAAAAGCAACAAACCTGTACGTCTCTCATTATTATCGTTTAGTTTGCAAGTTTATCTCTTTCATGAGCTACAACTAAAAAAAAGTAATTCTGTGCCACGTAAACAGAAGAAACTGCAGATTTTAAAACAAAAACATTAAAGGCCGGAGATATCCAGCATCTGTGGGAAGAGAAACAGAATCAACATTCCAAGGCGGAGATACTGGAAAGGAGACAAAAGGAGCTAGAAAGGCTTCGGAGAGGGTGGGTGAGGGCGATGTCTCTGATACGGTTTAACTAGGGTGCCCAAGGGGATAAACTGTACACAAGGTTATCTGGTCAATGAATGAATGGGAATGATTAAAGGGTGAGAACACAGAGAGAGGACATGAGGGGGTGCGTGCAGAGCAGGAGAGCATGTTCTCCCATCCCCAAAGAGAAAAAAAGAAATAAAAAAACAGCTGAGCTGATGATATAATAATATACAATGGACGATTTCAGCTTTTGAAGCTGGGGCTCCATAAGGTGCAGGTCAGGCCACATTTGGAATATCGTGAGCAATTTTGGGCCCCATATCTGAGGAAGGATGTGCTGGCTCTGGAGAGGGTCCAGAGGAGGTTTACAAGGATGATCCCAGGAACGAGTAGGTTAACCTAGGATGAGCGTTTGTCGGCACTGGACCTGTATGTGCTGGAGTTTAGAAGAATGAGGGGGGACCTCATGTAAACGTACAGAATAGTGAAAGGCTGGGATAGAGTGGATGTTGAGAGGATGTTTCCACTAGTCTAGGACTCTAGCCTCATAATTAAAGGACGTTCTTTTTAGGAAGGAGGCGAAGAGGAATTTCATTAGTCAGAGGGAGGTGAATCTGTGGAATTCTTTGCCATAGAAGGCTGTGGAGGCAAAGTCAGTGGATATATTTCAGGCAGTGATAGATAGATTCTTGATTAGTACAAGTGTCAGAAGGCAGGGAGAATGGGGTTTGGAGGGAGTGATGATTGAATGACTGAATGGCAGAGCAGACTTGATGGGCTCCTATCACTTATGATCTTATGATTAATAACAAACCAAGAAATCAAGTTTACTGAAGTTGTAGAATTCAATGCATAGGAAGAAACTGCAGATGCTGGTTTAAACCGAAGATAGACACAAAAAGCTAAAGTAACTCAGCAGGACGGGCAGCATCTCTGGAATGAAGGAATGGATGATGTGAAGAAGGGTCTCGACCCAAAACGTCACCTATTCCTTTTCTCCAGAGGTGCTCTCTGATCCACTGAGTTACTCCAGCTGTTTGTGTCTATCTTGTAGAATTGAATATTGAGTACCGAAGGCTACCAAGTGCCCAGACGGAAAATGAGGTGGTGTTCTTCAAGCCGGCGTTGGACCTCACTGTGACAGGTCAGATGGGTGTGGGATGGGGAAATTAAACTGATGGGCAGCAGGAAGCTCAGAGTCTGCCCCGTGGACTGAACGCAGGGATTCTGCAAAGCGATCCACCCAATCTCTCCCTTGTATTCTCCAAGGTAGATGATTAAGAGCAACAAAGAGCACCAAGTGCAGTGGCCGTGGTGGAAGTGAGGGTGCACAGTGGGAAGCCAGAGAATAGTAATGTGGAAAGAGAATCTGGAAGAGTTTTTCCTCTGACTCGCAGACTGACGAAGAGTCTCAACCCAAATCATCACCCACCTATTCCTTTTCTGTCTGACCCGCTGAGTTACTCCAGTTTTGTGTATAAGGCAAGTCTTTGACCTCAAAGTTATTTGCTAACATTGCAAAATCTTTTGGGAATTTTTACTTTTATGGAAATCTTGGTGTGTAATATGCCACTTACCACGGCTAAATGATTTCCAACTGAGACCAAGCTGAAGAGTCAACATAGCTCAAAGTTTGATATATTTACTGTTTATTATGAGGGGTTATCATAAAATGAATGACGTGCATGGCTATACTTAATATTTGTATCTGTGTCTTCCCACCATTTAGTGGCCAAAGACACATGTAAACAGCGTGTTCCTCACCCTCCAGTCAGTCTCTTGCTGAGGGAGCAGCTGTGACGTCGGTTCCCTTCTGCAATTTGATTAACTCTTTGCTGACCCATGAGCAAGAAAGATGTCCAAGCTATCAGGGGGCCACAACGTCCAGCTCCGTTTAACTGCTCCATCCCAGCCAGTCACACACAATGGCTCGGTGTTGGGCGGCACGGCACGGTGTCTGTCCTTTTGTGTCTATCTTTGGTTTAAACCAGTATGTACAGTTCCTTCCCACACATTCAGTCTGGAAAGGCGAAATGTGTCTACCTTGGCGCAGCGGGAGGTTCGTTGCCTTGCCTTGCAGTGTTGGAGACCTGGGTTTCGATCCCGACTACGGGAGCTGTCTGTACGGAGTTTGTACGTTCTACCTGTGACCTGCGTGGTCTTTCTCCGAGATCCTCGATTTCATCCCACACTCCAAAGACGTTCAGGTACGTAGGTAAATGGGCTTGGTAAATGTAAACATTGTTCCTAGTGTGTGTAGGTTAGTGCTAATGTGCGGGGAGCGCTGGTCGGCGCGGATCTGGTGGGCCAAAGGGCCTGCTTCTGCGCCGAATGCCGAAAACTAAATTAAAGTTATGCCTTATTCCAGATCTTTTTCATTCCAGCATCATAAATATGATTTCAATGAATAACTTAAAGACCTTAATTATCGCTGATTTCATCTGTAATCATAAAATCTAATCCTGCATTTCAACAGTGATCATACTTCAAAAGATACTTTGGTTTGTTCTCTTTTCAGAACACCATTACAGTACTTCAATAAAATTACAGGGGGACTGATTCTGTGAGTCCAAACAACTTTAAATAGAGTTCCAAAAATACCTCTGGTCTGGACAAGTCATCAGACTTTTCTAAATAAAGGCCATCCATATAATGACAGTAAGCAAGGGAAATGCAATGCAGCCACGTTACTGAAATAGCCATTAACACTTTGCTCGGTACAACTTTCCAACCCTTTCCTGACATTTCATATTACTATTTCTATCAATATGAAAAGTTGAGAGGAGCCCATTTTTCCAAATACTCCTTAAAACGCATTGCGGCTTTTCGGTAACAAGCACATCACTTACTGGACTGGTATAAAGATGTCTAAATCTCTTTAGGAGACTAAAGTCACAACTTTAGTTGTGAATAAGTGATTCTGTGATAGAATCTGTGAATATGTGATTCTGTTCCATTCTGTTTGTAGTTTGTTTGTTTGTTTTTTTGCACAAAGTCTGTGAGCATTGCCACTTTTAATTTCACTGCACTGTATGTGTATGAGACGAATAAACGTGACTTGACTTGACTTCAAATCTCACCATGGAAGCTGAAAAATTAAATTTAAAATAATCGAGTGAATCTGGATTGAAAAGCCAGTGTCAGAAATGGCAATTGTCAGCCAAATTTTGCTGACTTTTAATGTTTGAAGCAGTAATAATGTTTGTGCTTAATTCTAGGACTTGTGTGGATTCTGAGATCATATTGATTCCAATGGGGACAGTGTGGCAAAGATTCACAAAGATTCAGACATGTTACTGTGTAAAGTAACTTTATTTTATTTTAATATGTTTAATCACTAGAATGGATTTCACATTTCCGATTTCTTTAGATGCCATTTGGCCCATGGCTTCTATGCCTGCTCTCGTGGCAATCCCATGTCCTTTATTTCACTGTAACCATTTCTCTTGTGATAGGAAAGTACTGCAGATGCTGGTTTAAATCAAATATTAGACACAAAATGCTGGAGTAACTCAGCATTACTCCAGCATTGTGTATCTGTCTTCAGTGGAAACCAGCATCTGCAGTTCCTTTGTCAGTCTACCCCACGACAGAAGGGGGAGGGGTTGTACAGTTTGATAGCCACAGGGAAGAAGGATCTCCTGTGCCATCCGGTATTGCATCTTGGTGGAACCAGTCTGTTGCTGAAGGTGCTCCTCAGGCTGACCAGTGTGTCATGGAGGGGGTGAATGATATTGTCCAAGACACCTCGCAGTTTGGACTCCAACTCCACCCCCAGGACAGAGCCAGCCTTCTTGATGAGTTTCTTAATCCTATTCCTTCCTTCTCTCCAGAGATGCTGCCCGTCCCGTTATTAATCCAGCTTTTTATGTCTATAAGATCCTACAATACCCTTCAATGAAGGATACTTACTACCCTCACCAGGTCTGTCCCAGCTACTACTCCAGATCCCCTTTTGCAGCCGACTCTTAAATGCAATGGCAAGGCACTTAGGGGGGGTCCAAGGAATGGGCAGTAATCATTGGCATCACTAGTGATGACCAGATTATGTTACAGATGCCTGATATGGCCACGGATTGTGCTTAAGTCACAATCCCTGCTCACCCATCACCCGAATTTATGGATCTACAACCTACAATGGCTGGCAAGTGATAAATGTTTTCTAATCCACCCATCCTCTCCTCCCTCCCTCCCTCCCTCTCTATTTCTGTGAACTTCAGTTCTACAATCCTCCATGAGGCGCCATGTCTTCAGCTGCCAAGACCCCAAGCTCAGAAGTTCCTTTGGCTCTTTTTGTTTCTTCAATATGTTCCTTAAAGCCAACCTTTAAAGTTCTGTGTGACATTTCGGGTCCCTACCCCACCCTAGTTCTCCGACTAGTTTCACTGTCCTCCTGATTCATTTTACTGATCGAATGCCTCGTTGTCACTTTCCCCT
The DNA here is from genome assembly GCA_035221665.1 of Okamejei kenojei. Lineage (NCBI taxonomy): Eukaryota > Metazoa > Chordata > Chondrichthyes > Rajiformes > Rajidae > Okamejei > Okamejei kenojei. The sequence goes on along the minus strand of CM069146.1, from coordinate 8,902,027 downwards.
CAGCCAACAATTAACCATTGTACATTTCCTTATCAGCATCTGCTTTGATCTGTCATTTTCACACCTTACTCTTCCATATCTCTAGTCTCTCTCTCCGTTGACTCAGTCTGAAGAAGGATCTCGACCCATTCCTTCTCTCCAGAGACGCTGCCTGTCCCGCTGAGTTATTCCAGCATTTTGCGTCTACCTTTGTCTTTCCTACACTTTTAAGTTATGTGCCTCGAATTGGTTGGTCCAGTGTTGAATTTTGTTTGTTAATATCTCTGGAAACGTTTGTCATAATACTCTATATTACTCATGTCTTACAGTGGAACATAAAACTAATGTTTATGAATATGGTTGTTTAAAGATCCCTTATTGTCTAGCTAGAAGGACTTGTAAGCTTCATGGGCTCAGAATTTGATTAATTGGCACACAATTAAATTGTCTAACATTGCTTATATCAGTGGCAGTTAATTCTTAATTCTTCTTCCCGAATGAAATGTGACTATGGATGTTAGATATGGCTCCAGAAATTCGATCGGGCATTCCAGGCATGTCTTATCCCTAGGAGTCCTGTCCCATTCCCAGCCAGTGATCCTCAGTATTTCCTGTACAAAACTTGGGACATTATGGAGGAACTCTGTCTGCCTAAACCTGCACAATCTCCCTGTTGCTAAACACTTTAACTCCCCATCCCATTCCCACACTGACCTTTCTGTCCTGGGCCTCCTCCACTGTCAGAGTGAGGCCCAGCACAAATTGGAGGTACAACACCTCATATTTCGCCTGGGCAGCTTACACCCCAGCGGTATGAACATGGACTTCTCCAACTTCAAGTAACCCTTGCTTTCCCTCTCTCTCCATCCCTCCCTTTCCCAGTTATCCAAACAGTCTAACTGTCTGAAGAAGGGTCCCGACCCGAAACATCGCCTATCTCCTTCGCTCCTTAGATGCTGCTGCACTCGCTGAGTTTCTCCAGCCTTTTGTGTACCCTCAATTCTCCAGCATCTGCAGTTCCTTCTTTAACAACTGTCTCAGACTACATTTTATCCCTGTATTACCTTCTCCCAGCTAACAATGATCTATTCTACATTTCCTTGATATATTCATTCCCTTTGTCATATTTTCACACCTTACACTTCCTTATCTATGTATCACCCTCTCCCTTGACATCAGTCTGTAGAAGAGTCTCGATCCGAAACATCACCCATTCCTTCTCTCCAGAGATGCTGCCTGACCCGCTCAGTTACTCCAGCATTTTTGTGTCTATCTTATGGGGGAACTAAAGCCTTGTTGAGTTGGGAGCAACCATCATTGGGCACCCTATATTATAACCAAGCCTTCCCAGGGCAACGTGATTGGAGCCCTCCATTCCTTACTCTTAAGCTGTTCTATGCCACACAATATCAACTGTAGCTACCCTGATGATGCATGCACCTCTCTCACCCTTTGATCCCTAATGGAGAGCTTGATTTCCAATATAACACTCAGGTGGGTGTGGACTCCTACACGTCAGCGAGACCAAGCGCAGACAGGGTGATCGCTGCGCTAAACACCTTCACTCACTCTGCCTTCGACTACATTATCTCCCATTTGCCAAACACTAACTCCCACTCCCATTCCTAGACTGACCCCTCTGTCCTGGGCCTCCTCCATTGTCAGAGTGAGGCCAAACACAAATTGGAGGATCAGCTTGGGCAGCTTACAACCCTGTGATATGAATATTGCTGACTTCAAGTAACCTTTGCTTTCTCTCTCTCTCTCTCTCTCTCTGTCCCTCCCCCACCCTAGTCATCGTACTAGTTTCACTGTTGTCCTGCTGAGTTTCACTGTTTGTATCACTCATTATCACCTTCCCTACAGGCCACAATGGACCATTGTGGGCTCCACCTTTTCTTGTTTTGTGTACCTTTTCACATCTCTCGCTTCCCTCTCCACTGACTTAGTATGATGAAGGGTCTTGACCCAGAACGTTCCTTATCTCTAGAGATGCTGCCTGGCCTGCTGAGTTACTTCAGCTTTTTGTGTCCATCTTCTAATCCAGTTGTTGCTACACCTCTTTTGCTGCAGAAAAAAACTCTACAATACTAGAATCTACTGTTTAAGAAGGAACTGCAGATGCTGGAAAATCGAAGGTAGATAAAAATGCTGGAGAAACTCAGCGGGTGAGGCAGCATCTATGGAGCGAAGGAAATGGGCAACGTTTCGGGTCAAAACCCTTCTTCAGACCTGAAGAAGGGTTCGGCCTGAAGAAGGGTTTCAACCCTAAATGTTGCCTATTTCCTTTGCTCCATAGTTGCTGCCTCACCCACTGAGTTTCTCCAGCATTTTTGGCTACTAGAATCTACTGTTTAGATTCCTCAGGTGACTTATAAGAGACAACTTTAAAAATAAGGGGAAACTATTCCACCTTCATCACATCAAGTTGGGCCTCTCCCTAACCTGTTGGACCAAACAATCAGGGGTGTGTGTGTGTCACCGGGTGCTCATCTTTGCTTCTTGACAGGCCAACTAGCCTCAGGAGATAATACGCCCACGTATCAGTCGTCAAACCCAGCCCACTACATGGAACGAGAAGACACTTCTTCAAATGGCTGATACATGAACATTTGAGCGAACATGAATGAGCGTTTTTGACAGCATTGGGCCTGTACTCGCTGGAGTTTAGAAGAATGAGGTGGGACCTCATTGAAAAGTACAGAATAGTGAAAGGCTTGGATAGAGTGGATGTGGAGAGGACGTTTCCACTAGTGGGAGAATCTAGGACTAGAGGTCATAGCCTCAGAATTAAAGGACGTTCTTTTAGGAAGGAGATGAGGAGAAATATCTTCAGTCAGAGGGTGGTGAATCTGTGGAATTCTTTGCCACAGAAGGCTGTGGAGGCCAAGTCAGCGGATATTTTTAAGGCCAAGATAGATAGATTCTTGATTAGTACAGGTGTCAGAGGTTATGGGGAGAAAGCAGGAGAATGGAGTTTGGAGGGAGAGATAGATCAGCCATGATTGAATGACGGGGCAGACTTGATGGGTCGAATGGCTTAATTCTAATCCTATCACTTATGACCTTATGACTTATTACATTGAGAGTGATGTTCCAAAATACTCAGGTTCACTTGTCAACAGGATGAGTTACAGCCAGAAGTGGCCATCTGCTGCATCCTCAAAGCACAACTGGCCCAGTTTGGACTCCAATATGAAACAATTTGGACCACCACACACCAAGGACCCGCGTTATGCAAATCTCCTTTTAAATTTCAAAGATGGCGGACAGGACCACTGCACTGAGCAGGAAGGGCATAAATAAAATCCTTGTAGGAAGGAACTGTAGATTCCGAAGATAGACACAAAAAGCTGGAGTAAGTCAGCGGACAGGCAGCATCTCTGGAGACAAGGAATGGGTGATGTTTCGGGTCGTGACCCTGCTTCAGACTGAGAATCAGGGGAGAGGGAATCTAGAGATATGGAAGAATAAGGCGTGAAAAGGACAGATCAAAGCAGATCTGGGAAAAGTAACACGCCTAATTGTTGGCTGAGGAGAAGGTGACAACGAGGTATAAAATCAGAAAAAATAATCAGGAGTATAGTGAAACTAGTCAGAGAGCTAGTGTAGGGGAAGGACAGAGAGAAAGGGAAACCAAGGGTTACTTGAAGTTAGACAAATCAATATTTGTACTGAAGATAGACACAAGGAGCTGCAGTAACTCAGCGGGTCAGACAGCATCTCTGGAGAAAGGGAATAGGTTTTGGCGGTCGCACGAACGACAACTAAATTTTGTAACTTATTTTATTCTCAAAATAGCTTCTTAGCCCACAGGTTCTTACAACACACCTGGCCACAACGGTGGTCAGCACTCAATTGCCGCACGAAAGTAAAACCGCGCGAAAACCAGCAGCCCCTCCCAAGTCACGTGACCGCAGCCTCCGAACGCTGGGTTTGATACCTGCGTGCGCCAGCAGGCTCCGCTACAATGTGATGTTTCGGGTCGAGACCCTCCTTCAGCCTTCATACCGCTGGGTTGTAAGCTGCCCAAGCAAAATATGAGTTGCTGTTCCTCCAATTCACCCTACGTTTGGCAATTGGCATTAATAATCAGTTTACCAAGGTAGGGAAGGCCGCAACTCAAGGCGATCCAACTAATGGCACATTGTCACTAATAATATTCATCCAATTGATCAAAACAATCTCCCATGAGAAGTAAACAAAGTTTTTAAACTATTTACAAAGAAACTTAGCAGAATTCTGCAGTTACCACTGCAAACACTTCAGCAGAGCTTTAAAACAGCACAGTAACCCATTCGTCATCAGCCAGAACTTCCTCATCCTCATGACTCAGGAATTTGTCAACTTCTTTAAAAAAAAAGACAAAACAGGGGCGGCACGGTGGTACAGTGGTGGAGCTACTGTCTTACAGCGCCAGAGACCCTGGTTCAATCCTGACTACGTGTGCTTGTCTGTACGGAGTTTGCACGTTCTCTCCATGACATGTATGGGTTTTCTATGAGGTCTTCGGTTTCCTCCCACACTCCAAAGACGTCCAGGTTTGTGGGTTAATTAGCTTGGTATAAATGGAGTTTTTAATTGTCCCTAGTGTAGGATTAGTGCTAATGTGCGGGGGTCGCTGGTCGACGCAGACTCAGTGGGCCGAAGGACCTGTTTCCACACTCTATCTTTAAACTAAACTAAGAATTTGGAAATATCTCTCAAGAATACTCAAAAGGAGGCCCTGCCATATATCTCACAACAACAAAACAGCACTAGTACATTTAAAGAATTCACTTGCAAAGTTTCCTGATTAAAGGTTCCAGTTGGAAGAGTGTGGCAGAGTAAACCATTGTTGCAGGAAGTCACAAAGACACTGTCGGCTGCACTGCTGCTGGCTGCCTTCACTATTATTCTTCAGCACATTCAGCCCATTGTCAACGCAAGGCGTGTGTTCTTGCAAATTGCACACACACACACACACACACACACACACACACACACAGCACAAAGGGCCAGACACAAAGAAAGAAAAAGTTCAAACTTACTTAACGCTCATCCTGATTCAAGTTTAAAAGAAATCAAGCCCGGCAGATGATCTGGAAATCCTTTTGTGTTCACAACTGATGATCAGGGCTCTCCGAGGTCACACAAAGCTCGTTAGAAAGAGGAACCATCCGTGATTCGCACCAGGCCCTCTCTTGTTAATCATAGATTTGCTCAGGATATTTGCCCTTAATACCAATGAGCATTCACGGCACCCTTCAGCATTAACAGGGCTAACAGCAGCACAGACACAAGATCCCAGCTCGGCAGCACCACAGATGACAGAGTTAGCCACGCCTGCCTCAACACACTTGGGTACCAGCCAGTTAAAGACAGGCAGCGTTTCCTTGCATTCACTTGCAATTGGCTGAGAAATGCAACCACTGCCAGTAGCTTGCAAAGACCACTATGTTTATTTATTGCCTGTCCCAGTTCACCATTTTAGAAAACTATGTTTTGCATCAGAGGCAAGAATGTGAAATCCCTTTTTGAGCAGGCACGGACGCTTCCTTTGCCAGCTTGCATCTCCAGAGCTCCCAGGAATGCAGGGTCCTGCAGCAGCAATCCTGATCTCTTTAGCAGAGAAAGTTTGGGGATTTATTTCTCAGAGTCGACTCTGCGATCACTCCTCAGCATAATTCTAATCTTTCGCCAATTAAATCACAGCCAAAGTCCAGGGTGTTCAACTCTGCTGCTCTGGGGAGGGGAACAGTGAAAATCAATGCCCTGTGCTGCAGTGATTAGACGTAGAGGAAAATATGAGAAGCCAGCAGGGCTGAAGGGATGATTCAAATGCATGCATTACTGGCAAAGGTACAGCTCAAAAAAATCTGCAAATACAACCCAGCCAAAGGAGTACAGTGCATGTTAGTACAGTTATAGTGCAAAGGAAAGTTTATGCATGTAACTTCCTGCCTCTCGGAAGATAGAAATGCTCAATTCCCAGCAGGTCTGGACAAGTGCGTGGAAATGGTCAAAACAGAACTGCAAACTTAAGCAGTCAAACGGAATAAATCAGCCTGACTCATAACTCAGAGGGAACCACCCTGAGAAATGCAGAACTGATCCAGTGGAAGGCAGGAGTACTTCCCGTGGGGCAGAGATGCTGCCGTGAAGCATGCCGTGGGCTCTGGGCTGAGCTAAAGTTCTCAGGCCGTCCTGGGCGTAGTCCACTCCCAGAGAGGATAAAAAGCTGAGCTAACATAGAAACATAGAAAATAGGTGCAGGAGTAGGCCATTCGGCCCTTCGAGCCTGCACCACCATTCAATATGATCATGGCCGATCATTCAACTCAGTGTCCCGTACCTGCCTTCTCTCCATACCCCCTGATCTCTCTAGCCACAAGGGGAGCTAACTAATCTAACTCCCTCTAAAATATAACCAATGAACTGGCCTCAACAACCTTCTGTGGCAGAGAATTCCAGAGACTCACCACTCTGTGTGAAAAATGTTTTTCTCATCTCGATCCTAAAAGATTTCCCCCTTATCCTTAAACTGTGACCCCTTGTCCTGGACTTCCTCAACATCGGGAACAATCTTCCTGCATCTAGCCTGTCCAACCCCTTAAGAATTTTGTAAGTTTCTATAAGATCCCCCCTCAATCTTCTAAATTCTATCAAGTACAAGCCGAGTCTATTCAGTCTTTCTTCATATGAAAGTCCTGACATCACAGGAATACTCCAGGTGTGGTCTCACCAAGACCCTGTACAACTGCAGAAGAACCTCCTGCTCCTATACTCAAATCCTTTTGCTATGAATGTTAACATACCATTTGCTTTCTTCACTGCCTGCTGCACCCGCATGCCTACTTTCAATGACTGGTGTACCATGACACCCAGGTCTCGTTGCATCTCCCCTTTTCCTAATCGGTCACCATTCAGATAATAGTCTACTTTCCTGTTTTTGCCACCAAAGTGGATAACCTCACATTTATCCATATTATACTGCATCTGCCATGCATTTGCCCACTCACCCAGCCTATCCAAGTCACCTTGCAGTCTCCTAGCATCCTCCTCACAGCTAACACTGCCCCCCAGCTTCGTGTCATCTGCAAACTTGGAGATGTTGCATTCAATTCCCTCGTCCAAATCATTAATATATATTGTAAATAGCTGGGGTCCCAGCACTGAGCCTTGCAGTACCCCACTGGTCACTGCCTGCCATTCTGAAAAGGACTCGTTTACTCCTACCCTTTGCTTCCTGTCTGCCATCCACATCAATACTGAACCCCCAATACCGTGTGCTACATAGGTAAGGTAGATAGATAAGGGTGATACATAGATAAGGAAGATAGATAAGGGTGATACATAGATAAGGAAGTTTGTATACTAATCTCTTATGTTGGACCTTGTTGAAAGCCTTCTGAAAGTCCAGATATAACACATCCACCAGTTCCCCCTTATCCACTCTACTAGTTACATCCTCAAAAAATTCTATAAGATTCGTCAGACATGATTTACCTTTCGTAAATCCATGCTGACTTTGTCCAATGATTTCACCACTTTCCAAATGTGCTGCTATCCCATCTTTAATAACTGATTCTAGCAGTTTCCCCACTACCGGTGTTAGACTAACTGGGCTGTAATTCCCTGTTTTCTCTCTCCCTCCCTTTTTAAAAAATGGGGTTACATTAGCTACCCTCCAATCCTCAGGAACTATTCCAGAATCTAAAGATTTTGAAAAATTATCACTAATGCATCAACTATTTCTGGGGCTACTTCCTTAAGTACTCTGGGATGCAGCCTATCTGGCCCTGGGAATTTATAGGTCTTTAATCCATTCAATTTACCTAACACCACTTCCCGGCTAACCTGGATTTCACTCAGTTCCTCCATCTCATTTGACCCCCGATTCCCTGCTATTTCCAGCAAATTATTTATGTCTTCCTTAGTGAAGACAGAACCAAAGTAGTTATTCAATTGGTCTGCCATGTCCTTGTTCCCCATGATCAATTCTCCTGTTTCTGACTGCAAGGGACCTACATTTGTTTTAACTAATCTTTCTCTCTTCACATATCTATAAAATCTTTTGCAGTCAGTTTTTATGTTCCCTGCCAGTTTTATTTCATAATCTATTTTCCCTTTACTAATTAAGCCCTTTGTTCTCCTCTGCTGGACTCTGAATTTCTCCCATGTCCTCTGGTAGGCTGCATGGATTTTTCAAAACTGGCTAATTTGTCTTTCATCACATTCCTGTCCGGGTTCTTTATTCCGTGTTCTCACCCTTTGCTCCCATTTCATCGACAAGATGCAGCTCCCCATCACCTCAGTAACATTTGCAGCCTGTTAGCCTACAGCGCAAGTAGTTGATCCCTACGGTATGTCTATATCAGGGATACCTTCCCATTAAGTGTGGCCTTTTGAATGAATACAAATTTTGTAGAGCAAATCCTTTCATTTTTATTAATATGTTTTTGTTCGTCTTATATTGTTTCTATTTTAACCATAAATCCGGGGCTCCAGTTTCCTCCCACATCCCAAAGAAGTATAGGTTTGTAGGTTAATTGGCTTTGGTACAATTGTCCCTCGTGTGTAAGATAGTGTTAGTGTATGGGGTGATTGTGATCGGCGTGGCATCTGAGGACTGAAGAGCCACCTTCCCCACTGTATCTCTAAAGTTTAAAGTCTAAAAGCTTTACAAGTGTTTTTTTCTCTCCTTTTCTGGTGAAAGGCCCAGATCCTGAAACATTGACTCTGTTTCTCTTCCAAGAAATATGCAATATGATCTGTGGGTATTTCCACCATTTTCTGTTTTTGTTTTAGATTTCCAGCATCTGCTGTTTCTTTTAAGTGTGACTATTCAACATTTCTAAGCTGATTCTCTGTTCGTTGAGATTTAAGCCTAACTTCACCGTTCAATGATAGTTTCAAATCCCTAGATTCCCTTAAAATTAAGGAGCTGGTCATACTTGGCGATAGTCCTCTGCGGAAGAGAATTCCAAACGAGTAAAGAGGTTTTTTTCTCTTCCCATCCCATTCCTACACATTGTGACCTTGACTTTCAGATTCCCCCGGGGAAACACCTTCTCCTCCCCATTTTGGACCAAGGAATGGCAGATGGAATTGAACTTGAGAAGTGCAAGGAGTTTCATTTTGGTAAGGTTAACCAGGGCAGGAGTCACATAGTAAATAGCAGGGCTCTGGAGATTGTTGGAAACCAGAGGTCACCCTAGCATTTATCAGACACAACCAAATCCAGTTGACTCAATGGGCTGGTGCAGCATGGAAGTATTAGAACTTGTTGGGATGCTGAGCGTTGCTGCCCATGATCACACACCAGCTGGATATCAAAGCGGTGGAATCCTCTTGGTTCAGTGTTGACGCCATACCCGTGAAGGAAGACGGAAGTGGTAATCTCCGGATTACACTTAGTGCCACATGCCGGTGAAGCTGGAAATAGGCAGGTAGGACAGGTGAAGGCGAACTCTGGCGCTGATGCAGGGATTCCAAGTCTCGGATCATTGGGATCTCTTCTGGGATAGCGGTCACCTGTACAAGAGGGACATGTTGCATCTGAACTGGAGGGGCACCAGTATCCTTGCAGGGAGGTTCGCTAGTGCTTCTCGGGAATGTTTAAATTAGAATGGTCAGTAGGATGGGAACCAAAGGCAGAAATTGGAAGGAGTGCTGAGAATGTGGAGGTTAAGAGTAGGAAGTGTCAAAGGGAGAGGTGATGGCATACGGTGACAATGGTGGGCTGAAGTGTGTTCATTTCAATGCAATGAATATTGTACAGAAAGCAGGTGAACATTGTCTGGATGTGTAAGAAGGAACTGCAGCTGCTAGTTTAAATCAAAGATAGACACAAAAACCTGGAGTAGCTCAGCAGGACAAGCAGCATCTCTGGAGAGAAGGAATGGGTAATGTTTTGGGTCAAGACCCTTGTTCAGACCCTTCTCGACCCAAAACGTCACCCATTCCTTCTCTCCATAGATGCTGCCTGTCCCGCTGAGTTACTCCAGGTTTTTGTGTCTATCTTCAGGTGAACTTGAGCCTGGAACGGTGCTTGGAACGATGATGTTATGGTCATTGCGTAGTTTTTTTTTTTTTGGGGGGGGGGGGGGGGGGGGGGGGGGGGGGGGGGGGGAGGAGAGACACAGCTGGCAGTTCAATGGTCAGGGGTTTCATTGTTTCAGATGTGATCGAAAGGCAAAATATGTGGAGGAGTTACGCTACTAATTAAAGAGTGTTTCACGGCGGCTCTAAGAGGGGACATAATGGATGGTATGTCCGCTGAGATGAAATGGGTAGAGCTTGGAAATAAGAAAAGCATATGCACACTAATAAAATGCACTACAGCGCCCCCAATAGCAAGCAAGAGATAGAGGAAATATATATGCAGACAGATTTTGGTAAGCATGCAGGTACAGCAGGCAGTAAAGAAAGCGAATTACACATTGGCCTTCATAACAAGGGAAGTTGAGTATAGCAGCATAGAGGTCCTTCTGCATTTGTACAGGGCCCTAGTGAGACCACACCTGGAGTATTGTGTGCAGTTTTGGTCCCCAAATTTGAGGAAGGACATTCTTGCTATTGAGGGAGTGCAGGGTAGGTTCACCAGGTTAATTCCCGGGATGGCGTTTGGGCACGCTAGAGGCAGGAAACATGTTCCCGATGTTGGGAGAGTCCAGAACCAGGGGCCTCAGTTTATGAATAAGGGGTAAGCCATTTAGAACGGAGATGAAGGAAACTTTTTCTCACAGAGAGTTATGAGTCTGTGGAATTCTCTGCCTCAGAGGGCGGTGGAGGCTGGCCCTCTGAATGTTTTCAAGAGAGAGCTAGACAGCTCTTAAAGATACTGGAGTCAATAGGATATGGGGAGAAGGCAGGATCGGAGTGCTGATTGTGGATGATCAGCCATGATCACGTTGAATGGCGGTGCTGGCTCTAAGGGCCGAATGGCCTACTCCTGCACCTATTTTCTATCACAGAAAGATACCAAAACAACAGGATGATCTTAGCAGGTGACTTTAACTACCCCAATATTGACTGGGACTTGCTCAGTTCCCAAGACTTAGATGGGGCAGAATTTATGAGGTGTTTCCGAGAGGGTTTCCTGAAACAGTACGTATAGTCCAACCTGAGAAGGGAACATACTGGACCCTATGCTGGGAAATTAGCCTGTCCACGTGACTGGTGTTTCAGTGGAAGAGCAGTTTGGAGATGGTGATCACCTACTCTGAAGGTGTTATGATTGTTTTGAATACAGAGGAGACTGGAATTTGCAGGACGGTGCTAAATTGGTGCAAGGCAAACTGCAATAATATTAGGCAGGAGCTCGAGAGGGTAGACTGGGAAGAATTGTTATCGGGCAAGTCTGCATCCGACATGTGGGAGTCTTTTAAAGGCCAGTTGATCAAAGTTCAGAATCAGCATGTTCCACTAAGGAGAAGGAATAAGGACAGCCGAGAACGGGAACTTGGACGACCAAAGAGGTTGTAAATTTGGTCAAAAAGAAAAAAATAAGTGCATACAAGGGTTATGAACATGAAATCAGACAGGGGATTTGAGAAATATAAAAGAAAATAATTAACTCATGCGGGTGCATAGAAGGGCCAAAAGGGGTAATTAAATTGCTTTGGCTTCAGATGAAAGAAAATCCGAAAGCTTTATGTCTATATTAAAAAAAACAAGATGGTAACCAGGGAGTAGGTAGAACCACTCACGGATAAATGATGGAATTTGTGCTTGGTGGCTGGAGGTGTAAGTGAGGTACTAAATGAGTACTTTATATCTGTTGAGGTACTAAATGAGTACTTTATATCTGTTGAGGTACTAAATGAGTACTTTATATCTAAGGAGAAGGATATGGAGGACAGTGAGATCAGAGTGGAGAATACAAATATACAAGGGCTGTTTGAGATTAAGAAGGAGGACCTATTGGAGCTCTTGAAGAGCATTAAGGTGGATAAATCCCTACAACCTGATGGGATCTATCCCAGGTTAATGAGCGAGTCAAGTGAGGAGATTGTGCAAGCCCTGACGAAGATCTTTGCATTTCTCTAGCCACCAAAGTCATCCTGGAGGACTGGAGAGTAGCTGACGCTGGTGAACCTCACATCAGTGGTAGGGACCTTATTGGAGAGGATTCTTCGCGACAGGATTTAATCCCATCTGGAAGAGTATGGGTTACAAAGTGACTGTTAGCATGGCTTTGCGCACCGCAAGTTGGGTCTTACCAACGTGAAGACATTTGTTTGAGGAGGTTATGGTGATCAATGGGGGTAGGATGGTGGACATTGTCTACATGGATTTTTGAAGGCTTTTGATAAAGTCCCCCTCAGTGGGCTGATCCAGGACATTAAGATGCATGGGATTAATGGTGACTTTGTCGGATGGCGTACTGATATAGGACAGATTGCTGTGGCGGAGTTCTGCAGGGATCTGTGCTGGGACCTCTGTAACATACTTGGACGTAAATATAGATGGGTTGGTTAGTAAGTTTGCACATACAATACGATAGAATTTTATTTATGCCAGGAGGGAAATTGATCTGCCAAGAGTCATAAAACTCACAAAAGATACACGAAACATGAAATTAAAGTGATGAGTGGAAAGGATTGGGGATTGGGGATTGGGGGTGGGGGGTTGTGGGGGGAGAGTCAGTCTACCCCATGACAGAAGGGGGAGGAGTGGTACAGTTTGATCGCCACAGGGAAGAAGGATCTCCTGTGGCGTTCTGTGCTGCATCTTGGTGGAACCAGTCTGTTGCTGAAGGTGCTCCTCAGGTTGACCAGGGTGTCATGGAGGGGACGAGCTGTATTGTCCAGGATGCTCCGCAGTTATGACACCAAGGTTGCTGAGGTCACGGACAGGCTGTCAAAATATACAGTGGGATATAGATGACCTACAGATGGTAGTTTAATCCAAGCAAGTGTGAGGTGTTGCCCTTTGGAAGATCAGATGTAAGAAGAAAATGTACAATTAATGGCATGACACTTAGCAGCATTGATATACAGGGAATCTAGGGATCCAAGTCCATAACTCCCCGGAAGTGGAAACATGGGGAGATAGAGTGGTAAAGAAGGCATATGGTTTGCTTGCTTTCATAGCTTCGGGCATTGAGTATAAGAGCAAGGGAGTTATGATTTATAGCTTTCTAGATAAACTGGTGTGTGTCTCAGTTCAGCAACAATGCTTTGGAGCTGTGCCAACCTAGATAGGGCTCTTAAAGGTAGCGGTGTCAGTGGATATGGGGATAAGGCAGGAACGGGGTATTAATTTGGGGTGATCAGCCATGATCACATTGAATCATCGATGGGCCGAATGGCCTACTCCTGCACCTATTGTCTATTGATCAGAGGTTAACATGTGAAATAGATACATTAGTAGCAGCAGCAGCAGGCCATCTGACCCAGGGATGTGGGTCAAATGCAAGCAAATGGCACTAGCGTAGATTAATATCTTGGTCAGCATGAATCTGTTTCCGTGCCACATGACTATGTGGTCCTTCAAGCCTCATCTATCCCCTAATGATATTGCAGCTGATCCTGCACTAATTAACTCTTATCTTGCAAAATATCCAATGCTTATGATCTCCAACAATTTAAATCATAAAGTTTATCTTCAGACACGCACTCCGGATCAAATTGCATCATAGAACATCTGAAATTAAATATGGAGCATTGTACACAAAGAACTGATTAGCAAGAGGTTCTGATTTATTTTGGCACAAATCCCTACCATAAATGGATTGTCAACTATTTATAAATCAAGAGGGCGTCAATTATGACACCTTAATCGCATCTCACTACACTCAACACAGGGATATCTGTTCACCACACTCTTTAAAAGTTAAATAATGGTAAAGGTCAGGAAATGAACCAACATTTTTAATCACATAGGAAGGAACTGCAGATGCTGGTTTAAACCAAAGATAGATACAAAAAGTTGGAGTAACTCAGCGGGACAGGCAGCATCTCTGGAGGGAAGGAATGGGTGGCATTTCGGGTCGAGACCCTTCTTCAGTCCAAAGAAGGGCCTTGACCCGAAACGTCACCCATTACTTATCTCCAGAGATGCTGCCTGTCCCGCTGAGTTACTCTTACTTTTTGTGTCTATCAACATTTTTAATTGATTGCCACACTTGCTCCTTCCTGGGAGTGGAGTTGGATTCACTGGAGGTCGTCTCGGAAAGGAGGATGCTCCTCAAGCTGCGGGACATCATGGCCAATACATCTCACCCCCTCCATGACACACTGGTCAACCCGAGAAGTACCTTCAGGAACAGACTGGTCCCACCAAGGTGCAGTACAGAACGCCACAGGAAATCCCTTTTCCCTGTGGAGATCAAACTGTACAACTCCTCCCCCTTCTGTCGTGGGGTAGACTGACTCCCCTCCCCCCCCCCATCTTTGCACATCCCTCATCCTGGACTTTTCCATGTTTATGCAATATTGCATATGTGCCTTGTAACTGTACCTTTTGACCGGTGGCAGACCAATTTTCCTCTAGGATAAGTAAAGTTGTATCGTATTGTTCCTGTCTGATCCATGCCTAACGTTTTCCACTATATTTTTTCCTAATCAAGGAAACCCCCATGCAAACACACACAGGACGCCGCATGCAACCGGGCATTAGAACTTTGGAAATCCCGCCATATCTGGTAACTCAAAACAATAATGTCACTGTATTTTGCACACGTGACAATAAAGTGCCAATGAACATTTACTTGCAAGTTAAATATCAACTAAGTGGTGTCGGAAATAGCTGCAGTTTGTCCATTAAGGGAGATTTTTTCCGTCAAAACTGATGCTTCTCAGTCATTCCTTGCAACCGAGCACGGCTTGCTTCATGGGCCCTCTGACAGATGGGCAGGGGTGGCCAGAAGGGTGGGTCGGGTGTGTTGGGTTAGTTTGCGAGGTGAAGTTCTACTCCCAACAGGTGCGCCGGGTCTTCTTATATGTGCTTCCAATGCTCGGCCACCGTTCTCAGTGTCGATCGTTCCTCCACTTTGAGTAGGTGTGGGCTGAGGTCTGCAAGAGTTATTGCCAATCTTGCACTTTCTCAAAGCAGGGAGGGATCTCATTGAAAAGCACAGAATAGTGAAAGGCTTGGATAGAGTGGATGTGGTGAGGATGTTTCCACTGGTGGGTGAGTCTAGGTGTAGAGGTCATAGCCTCAGAATCAAAGGACGTTCTTTTGGGAAGGAGATGAGCAGGAATGTCTTTAGTCAGAGGGTGGTGAATCTGTGAAATTCTTTGCCACAGAAGGCTGTGGAGGCAACGTCAGTGGATATATTTAAAGCAGATAGATTGATGCCTGATTAAAACGGGTGTCAGAGGTTATGGGGAGAAGGCAGGAGAATGGGGTTAGGAAGGAGAGATAGGTCAGCCCTGATTGAATGGTGGCATAGACGTGATGGGCCGAATGGCCTAATTCAACACCAATCACTTATGATCTCATGATCTAAATTCCTAGCAACCTCTCTGGCATTGAAACATGTCGGAACTTGTTTATTTTGGAGAATAAAATGATTAAAAAAAAATTTCTTATTACTTTTTCTTAATCCCTCCCCACCCCCCAATTTTAATTTCTTTACTTGATCTTACATTAACTTAAATGTTCACTTCCTGGTTGTGCCTAAGCTTCAGAGAGGATACTACAATCAGCTTGATTTTTGATTGAAAGATACGGCATAGAAACAGGCCCTATGGCCCAACCACATCAACCTGGGATCACCGATGCACACGTGTTCAATGTTATCCCACTTGCATTTCCACTCCTGACGCACTCGGGGGAAATTTATAGCAGACAATTAACCTACAAACCCGCACTTCTTTGGGGTGCGGGAGGAAAGCGGAGACATGGAGGAATCCCACATGGTCACAGGGAGAACGTGCAAACTACACACAGACAGCACCCGAGGTCAGGGTCGAACCTGCGTCTCGGGTGCCGTGAGAGAGCAGTTCTACCAGCTGTGTCGCCCGGATGGCAAGATTGAAGAGGCACAACGGAATTTGTCACATCCACACTGTGTGGCTGCAGTGCAGAATCAAACACTCCTTGCTCGCTGCTTCAGGCTGATCCAAGCCCCGGGTTGGAAAAGATGGATGCCAAAGCGGAGCTGTGAGCCCAGATTAAATGCAAGTTGAGAAGGGAAAGGTATTGTGTACCACCACTGAGAAGATCATGTAGAGAAATTCACAAAAGTCGACAAAAGATTTGCAAATAACCAATGGGTATTATATTGGTTTTGTGTAATTCAGCCCCAAGTTGGAAACAACATTAAAAAATATTATAGGGTACACAAAAAGCTGGAGAAACTCAGCGGGTGCAGCAGCATCTAAGGAGCGAAGGAGATAGGCGACGTTTCGGGTCGAGACCCTTCTTCAGACATTTCGGGTCGAGACCCAAAACGGCACCCATTCCTTCTCTCCCAGAGACGCTGCCTGTCCCGCTGAGTTGCTCCAGCATTTTTTGTCTATCTTGAGTGTACACCAGCATCCGCAGTTCCTTCCTACACAAAGACATACAACATGGAAATAAGTGAAGGTCCACCAATTCCATCCCAAACACCAAGCATTTATTTGATCCTATTTTACTACCCTTGGCAACCCCATCACACTGACCTCAAATTCAACCTCTACACACTCGGAACCATTACAGTGACCAATTAATCTACTAACAACCCACATATTTTAGATACAGAGCACCTGGAGGAAACCCATGCAATGCAGGGAGAACGTGCAAACTCCATACAGACATTAAACCCCAGTCATTGGGGCACCTCCACTCAGCATGCCTGGACCTACGTGATCTGACTATCAGAGTGAGGCCCAGTGCAAATTGGAGGAACAGCAGCTTGGGCATCTTACACCCAATTATTATTAATATTTACTTCTAACTTCAAGTAACTGTTGCTTTCCCTCTCTCTCTCCATCCCTCCCCATCTTAGTTCTCCGATTAGTTTTTTACTGTACTCGTGATTAAATGTTACTGATGCCTTGTTGTCACCTTCCCCTCAGTTAACAATGATCCATTCTACATTTTTCTTGATCTTCGTCCCCTTTCATGTCTCGTTTTCACACCTTCCCCATCGATGGCTCTATGTCCCCCTCTCCCCCGACTCTGTCTGAAGAACGGTCTCGACCTGAAGCGTCACCCATTCCTCTCCAGAGATGCTGCCTGTCCCGCTGAGTTACTCCAGCATTTTGTGTCTTATCTTCTGGAGCGACGAGACAACTGCCCTACCAGCTGCATCGCCGTGCCCCACCCTTTAAAGCCCTGTCCCACGGTACGAGTTCATTCCAAGAGCTCTCCCGAGTTAAAAAAAAAATCAAACTCGTGGTAAGCACGGAGAATGAACGTAGTGGATACGTCAGAGCTCGGGGACGTCTCTTAGCGCTAACGACAGGTACTCGGGAAGACTAGGCAAGCACGGGAAGACTCGTGAAGATTTTTCAACATGTTGGAAAATGTCCACGAGAGCCCCGAGTACCGATGAGTGACCATTACCATAAATCTCCGAGTTCGAATCTGGGCAAACCCGGGAGAACTCTTGGAATAAACTCGTACGGTGGGACAGGGCTTTTACCCTAGATGTCTTGTTGAAAAAATAATAATGCTTTCCCCATGGATTGTCTCTTTTACACAACCATTCTTAAATAACCAGATATGCGGTGTGCAATTCCTGTACGCATCAGAGGGGTTTGCTGGGCTGTTGATAGATACTGTGCCAGAAAGAGACAGCTCAAGTTTGATACGTTCATATATCAACTTGAAATGATGGACCTTAACTTTACGGGTTCAAGAGATAAGAATTCATAAGCACCACTTGATTCACTCCATGTAAGGTCACTCTGCACAAATGTGGATCTCCACCTCATGGCTCAACATAACAAGTTTGGATCAGAGTTTCAATAGACAATAGGTGCAGGAGTAGGCCATTCGGCCCTCCGTGCCAGCACCGCCATTCAATGTGATCATGGTTGATCAACAGTTTCGATTCTACACCATTAATTACCATCATCAGTTTCGATTCTACACCATTAATTACTTATTGTCCTTTCACCATTAGTTTCTCGGTTAAAGTCCAGTTTGGAATGGTCAGGTGAAAGCCAGTCATGTTGCAAGGCGATTGTTGAGGATCTGGATTGAGACGTTTAGTTTACTGTTGTCACGTTTTCCGGGGAAAAGTGAAAAGTCGCAACTCAGATCCTCAACACAGAACTGCCAATGGTTTACCTGATGGTAAAAGCTCACTCAGAGAGGTGGGCATCATAGTCCGGACACAAGAGACTGAAGACGATGGATACTGGAGCAAGACATGAACTACGAGAGGAATTCAGGAGGCAAAGCAACATATAGGAGGCAGAGGGATAGTCGGCTTTGGGTTGACACCTGGTATCTGGACGGGGCAAACAGCAGTGGAATTGAGTGAACTCTTTAAAGTAACGCATTAGCATTCTACCTGTAAATTCCCCATGGGAAATCTCCAATTAAAGGCAGCTCAAAACAAGGCCGTGTACCAAGGCCACAGGTACAAGTGAACATGGCTTGTTTCCTTTTGCCCTCTCCTTCAATTAACATAGAAACATATTCCTGCATTCCCAGTTAAAGTAAATAGAACCATTGCTATCTGAATCCCAGTCAAAGAACTGCAAAAACAGAGCAAGACATTTTATGAAATCCAAATCTCCAATAAAAACAAGTTCATATCTACAATTAAAGTTGGTGATGCAAGAATCCTGTTGGATTTCTGAGAGGCTATTTGATACTGCAGTCGTTCAATGATTTGACCATTACAACACATATCTGGAGCTGAGTCATGCAGATAAGGAGAAGCTAGAAACTGCAATTTGTACACTTGAAGTGCAGTTAAAATAGTACAAGTCAATGAACATGAGCTTAATTAACAAGTTTGAGTCTGAAGAAGGGTCTCGACCCGAAACGTCACCTATTCCTTCTCTCCAGAGATGCTGCCTGTCCCTCTGAGTTACTCCAGCATTTTGTGTATATCTTGTGTAATTAACAACTTTTATTTGTAGCATTTTAAGGTAGCAAAGCTTATCTGGGAGCTGCACAGAAGCATGACCACCAAAAGTCAACACTGAAACATTTAAGATAGACACAAAAACCTGGAGTAACTCAGCGGGTCAGACAGAATCTATGGAGGAAAGGAATAGACTGAAGAAGGTCTCAACCCAAAACGTTACCTATTCCTTTTCTCAAGAGATGCTGCCTGTCCCGCTGAGTTACTCCAGCATTTTGTGTCTATCTTCAGTTTAAACAGCATCTGCAGTTCCTTCTTACACACAAACCTATAGTGCACTTTTTAAACTGCAGACCAAAACATGGTCGTAGGGAGAGATATGAAGAGACCAGGAGAGTGTTGGGGGGTGTCAGAGAGAGAATTTGGCACTCAGCAGCTGAAAGAAGTCACACAGTGATGAATATTTAATACCTGGATGTTCCAAACTCCAGGACTGGAGGAGGAGGAGGGGGGGGGGGGGTATCTCTAGAGGATTATGGGGTGGAGGACATTGTAAAGATAGGGAGTAACAAGACCATGAAGGGATTGGAAAATAGACGTGGGTGGCAGCTCGAGTCATCAAGCACAGCAGTGAGGGCCAGTTGACACGGAGCACGATTTGATAGCAGTAGCAGTTTCAGATGGCCATTCACTTGCAGAGGGAAATGTCGGCCAGGAATGCATCAGAATTATCCAGTCTGAAGATAATAAAGACATACTGTCAATAAGAGTTTCAGTAATATAAGCTTAGCCAGGGAATGCTGCAGGGCGGCACGGTAAAGCGCCAATGGCGCGGGTTCGATCCTGACTTCGATCCGGGCACTGTCTGTATGGAGTTTGTACCTTCTCCCCGTGACCTGCGCGGGCTTTCTCTGGGATCTCCGGTTTTCTCCCACACTCCAAAGACATACAGGTTTGTAGGTTAATTGGCTTGGGTTTGTATTCTTGGTTTGTGTAAACAGTCCTTAGTGTGTGTGGGATAGTGTTAGCGTGCGGGGATCGCTGGTCAGCGTGGACTCAGTGGGTCGAAGGGCCTGTTCCCATGCTGTATCTCTCAAACTAAACTAAACTAAAAAAGATGGAAAAGGCCTTGAGGCTTGAAACACAATTTTGGATTAAATGCCACATTGGACACATTTTTTTGCGGTGACACCACAGACTTAAGGGGCCAAATGCTTTGCTTCTACTTTTACATTTCTTCTTAAGGGCCTGTCCCACCAGCGTGCGATTGCATGCGTCTAGCGCGACTAAATGTGGTCGCTTGAGGCGTACGGCCACACGGGGCCGGCCCCACTTCGAACCGCGGAGGCGTATGGAGTTGTGCGGCGCTGGTCCCGACATCGCGCAGCGCTCCGAAAATCCAGCACTGTTCGAAAATTCCGCGCGCCAATGGCCTGCAAGCGCATTGAGGGCGTACACAGTGTCTTGACGGCGCACGCCTAGCATTACGCGACAACGTCACCGCCCGGCGTGCCGTTGCGTGATGACATCACCACACAACGCCATGCGACATCCAACTTCAGTCGGCCCGCCTCCTGCCAGCTGATTGGTGAGTATGAAGACGGGACCTGCCCCGCACAACTCCATACGTCTCCGCGGTTCAAAGTGTAACCGGCTCCGCGCGGCCGCACGCCTCAAGTGCTAGACGCATGCAATCGCATGCTGGTGGGACAGGCCCTTTACTTTCCAGGTTATTAGCTGTTGTTTGTAGGAACGAACTGCAGATGCTAGTTTAAATCGAAGGTAGACACAAAAATGCTGGAGTAACTCAGCGGAACAGGCAGCATCTCTGGAGAGAAGGAATGGGTGACATTTCGGGTTGAGACCCTTCTTCAGACTGGTCTTCAGACTGTTGGTATTAGTTGTTGTTCACCTGCTTGAAAAATGCTAGGTGGATTTAAATTTTTTTTAATTGAAATGACCTATTAATGAAACTGCATTTTCACATATGTTCGCCCAATTTTGCCCTTAGTCTTCCGAGTCCCATGAACCTTTATGAGAAACTCAAAGTTACTTGCATCAAATAAGCACACACTAGGTAAATACCCGCTGCAGAAGGGTGTTCCTTTTGATACTTGAAATGAAATGAAAATACTCACTGAGTTTGATTACTACAAAATGGTTCATCATCACCATCATCGCACATGCCGTAAACTGCAAAGACAAAATGCAATCAGGATAGTTATTCCCAAGAGTCAAATAAGAGCCATCACATAATCTATCGGGTACTAGGATATGACATTATAGAATACAAATCAAATCAAGGACCAGTAACACATTAACAATGATATCGTTAACACAGGGTCATACAGTGGCACAGCTGGTAGAGTCGCTGCCTTACAGCGCAAGAGATCCGGGTTCGATCCTATCTGTGTGAAGTTTGCATGGTCTCCCTATGACTGATAGCGGCCGCTGCTAGCAAATCAGCCAACGGCGCTTTCAAAGCAACCTCTCTCGCAAGACGAGGCCGGGAGGGAGGGAGGGAGGGAGGCCTCCTTCCGCCGGGCGGGGTGCGGGAGGAGGAGGCGATGGAGCCGCTGTTGCCGCTGCGCGGGGCCCGTCATTCGCTCCGACCCTTCGTCACCCCGCTCCTAGTATCTTTGCCCCGCAATAGAGCTTCCGCCAACACGAAACGTCACGTTCCTATTCGCCAGAGATGCTGCCTGACCCGCTGAGTTACTCCAGCTTTTTGTGTCTATCAGTATAAACCAGTATTTGCGTGCCAAGCCGGGCAAAATGACTCGGCGTTTAGGCTGCCCGGCGGCACTTTGAGTGGTCATTGGCACCCGGGCAACCGCTAATTTCGAGCCCTGCCCACAGGTATCACAGAGGGGAAGCAGTGAGAGTCTCAGTTTCCCTCCTCTCTCCAAAGTAGGTTCTGACTGACCCTATCTCACTGCCCCCCCTCCCTGATACCTTCTGCTTTCCACCTATCACTTGCAAGGCAAAGCCCCACCTCCACCTTTCTTTCCCAGAAGATAGGGTTTATTTATTTCCTGCTACCTTTCAAATTTTACCAGATTCCACATTAGCAGATTAATTTAAACCCTGGATTAGTATTTAGATGATTGTCCTTTCGACATCTCTTAACTACTCCTAAGTGACTTGGGAAATTGACCCGTTTCAAACAACTTTCACTGTCTCGGAAGGAACTGCAGATGCTGGTTTAAACCGAAGATAGACACGAAAAGATGGAGTAACTCAGCGGGACAGGCAGCATCTCTGGAGGAAAGGAATAGGTAAGGTTTGGTCTCAACCCGAAAACCGTCACCCATTCCTTTTCTCCAGAAATGCTGCCAGACCCGCCGAGTTACTTCAGCTTTTTGTGTCCAACTGTCATTGTGTTTTCCAATGTAAAGCTGCTTGTTGCTTGTGAGGTCTTACTCCACACACGTTTGCTGCCCAGTTTCCGACATAAAAATACGACCCTTCATTGAATTGGTTTTCAAAGAAAGCTAAGGTTCTTAATTTGTGAGAAAAATTTGCATTATTCTTGAATCGGGGCGAGCATTTGAATAATGACAGAGCACAAGATTGGAGAAGTAAGATGTTTATTAACATAATTATCGTTACGTGTACCCAGGTAGTGAAAAGCTTTTTTTGTTGCATGCTATCCACTCAGCGAAAATACTATACTTAATTACAATCAAGCTGTCCGCAGTGTACAGATGCAGGATACAGTTCATTGAAGTACGATTGAAGATAGTTTGAAGTTCTCCAATGAGGTAGATGGGAAGTCAGGACCACTCTCTAGTTGGTGAGAGGACGGTTCAGTTGCAGTTGGGTATAGCAATGTCCACACTTGTCAAATTGATGGGAACCCTGTCTGATGGGTCTTTGTGACTGGCCTGAAAACTCACCTGAGCCCCACGCCCCTCCCCAGCCCAGCCTCACTCACCAACCATGCACTGACCAACACTCAAAGTCTATTGATCTCAACTGGTTGAGCTGCACATTCAGGTGGGCCCTCAAACAGAAAGAGAAAACGATGGAGGTCAGGCAGCACCTGTGGAGAAACATTTAATTTCCCTCCACTTCTCCCCCTTCTATGCAGCTTTAAACATTATTAATTCGTAACATTTCCTACCATTGGTAAAAAGGTTATCGAAACAAAATGTAAACTGTATCCCTCTCCACAGATGCTACCCGACATGATGAGTATTTCCAACATATTTTGTTGTTTTTTTTAATAAAAAGGTTTTCCAGCATTGGCATGTGTTGATTTTGGGCTGTTTATGTCATTAAATTGTTGGGAGATTATAATCCAAACAAGTCAAGGAGATCTGTCTGGCTTTTGCTTTAATAAGTGGGCAAACTCCCATTTTGCAGTAAACTCAATTTGAGTATTTTTACAATACTGGAGCAAAAAATATTTTGAGGAACAAGATTATTCCGTTTTTTACACCACTACAGTTCTTAACAAAAATCTACCCATCATGTGAAACCTTATAAAAACAGATATAAATTAGATAACTTCAAGACCGAAAGTCAAAAACTTTTTTCATGACAGACAAATCTTCATCGTTTTACCACCAATTTGGACACCAAAAATGTGACATTAAAAACTCTTCCACATTTTGATAATGATCTAGGGAAATATCTTCATCACTACCAGGAGAAAGATACAGTAACACATGTGGTGTTCCGCCTCGCAAAGATCCGTAATGGTCGTTGCGCTTGATGTCCATTGTCACAACGACCGTTATCGGGGTCGGTACCTCCGTAAGTCAAACCACGGAGGCTCCAAACTGCTTTTCAAAACCCCAACGAGGTATCCTATGGTGGTAGCGATTTTTGGGCGAGTTAATTATTTTTGCTCGTTTTCCAATTTAATATATCAAAAACACCGCGGTGTCAAAAACGCAACGACCATTTACGATATATGTTCTGACTTTTTTTTAATCAATAAAAAGGTTTTTTTGGACATAAATTGGTCATCAAAACTAAGAAACTGAGCCAAATTTGGTCACACGCTGTCTTTTGTTTACCTTTCGTACGGAACAAGTCGCTAACTTCATTCCTTCGTGACAACTTCCGGAAGCTCCACAACGACCATTACGGAGCCATTTTACTTACTAACAAAAATCTGCCCAAATCAAACCTTCTGACAAATCATCGGCCATCGATAGCTCAAATCCATAAGGTAATGTAGTGTTTAGATCACACTGGTGAAAATGCTTGGTTCTCGCTAATAAGTGTGCATGATGTGTAACGCTCGTTGCGATATCTACTCAGATGGATGTAGTATTCTACTACATGATCAGGTGAATTAAGTGGAAACGGTGTTTGAAATTTCCATGTGTTATTCATAAACATAGAAAGGAATAAGAAATACGTGCACTTACTGCGCCAACCAGTCCCTGGTGGACACCAAGCAACAACAGTTACACAAAATGTGTTTGTGTATTCTGATGCCATTTTCAGAACCTGATCATCAATGTGCCATCTTTTCTTATATTTTTTTGTTGATACTATGTTAGTCATGAACCCAATAAAGTGCTTGTCAACTTTGAAGGAATTTGAAATTTGATCCCCTTTGTCACATTATTGTGTGCAGTATTGTAAAAATACATATTTACAATCTTAGACTGCAAACGTAATACCAAAATTATCAAGTGTGATTTAAAATTGTCTGGTTTTATTTCAATGTTTAGTTTAAAGATATAGCTTAAAACAGGCCCTTTAGCCCACCAAGTCCACGCCGACCCATTCCGTACTATCCCATTTTCTCACCCACTCCCTACACACAAGGGGCGATTTAAAGAGGCCAATGAACCCCCTCGGAGAAGGAGCCCCTGGAGAAAACCCACGTGGCCACAGGGAGAACGTTCAATACTCCACACAGACAGGATGGAACCCGGGTCTCTGGCGCTGCGAGCCAAGAGCTCTACCAGTGGCACTGCCCAAACTCTCACAAACGTCTCCAGACATTAAAATGCTGTCTCACGTACATGTGGCTCTGTTTCAACTTGCATGTTGAGCTCTGGTATGGTACTGTTGTGGAACCACATTCCACACACCAGGATGACAGTCAGGAAAACCCTGACAGGCTCGCAATTGGGAGGCCGCTACGCACAACAGATGCGTTTCTTTCCATGGATATGATGGACACTGGAAATCGGACAATAAACGCCACAAGTTTTTAAAAAACACCTTTGAGTCTATTGGGAAAAATGTTCCAAATTAGATGGCACTTTTCAAGTACTTTCACTTTTTAATCACAACACTTTCTGCTGCCCCTGCATTCGAACAGAGATCAGTCCAGCAGAGGTATAAGCCCTTCGGCCCACAATGTTTGTGCCGGATACAATGCCAACTTGAACTGATCTCTTCTGCCTCTAGATGATCCCCATCACTTTATTCCTTGCTCTTCATGTGATTATCTAAAAGCCTCTTAAACCACACTATCGTATCTGCCTCCAACACCAATCGTATGCAAAAAACATTGCTCCGCATATCTTCACTAAACTTTCCCCCTCTCACCTTATAGCAATGAAGCCTTTTCTTATCACAGTCGTTTGTGAATAAATCCAATTCATAGAAAGAAATGCCCAAACCATCTTGTACACAATGAGATCATAGTAAAGTTGCCGTCTCTGCTGAATAATCTTGAAGAGCAAGGCCCCATGAACTCTTGGGCTGATGCAAATCGAAAAGCAGTGCAATCCAACTTCAATGCAACAACTTGGTTTAAGAATTTTAAACAAATATCCCATATCATTGTATGGGAAGAGTTGGTTGGGTGCAGGCAAGTTAGTTTAAATTAATTCAATGCAAAAAAAAAAGGTCTTATTCACTGCAGACCTAACCTTATTGCAAAGTGGCCACAAATAGGTTCCAACAAAGCAGCAAACCATCCACGATTGACACAAAACGCTGGAGTAACTCAGCAGGACAGGTGGCATCTCTGGCTCGAAGAATGGGCCCAATTCCTTCTCTCCAGAGATGCTGTCTAAACCCGCTGAGTTAGTCCAGCTTTTTGTGTCTATCTTCGGTGTAAACCAGCATCTGCAGTTCCTTCCTAAGCAATCATCCATTCAGGTTTCATCCATTTGGGTTTGTCAAAGCAATGCTCCCCAATCCTTGGACTGCCATGTGTTGGGACTTGTTCACCATTTTTTGTAATGACTTAATATATTCATATATCTGCCAACAGCATGTGGATTTTTTTTTCTATACAGGATTTAACCTGCCCGATGACAAAGCCAACATTTTGAATGTTTCATCCAATTGAAAAACAAATTTAGCAGGTTTTTCTCAAGATATTCAAGTGGTAATTGTCATTTATTTTTCTTACTACATCATGCTCACTGGGCCGTAGAAGACTACATTTAATCCGTTGGAAATTGGGTTTTTTGTCCAAAATGCACCAGGGTCAATGGGCTCTATAGATTTCAAAAGCATGTAACAGGTACCTGTATTCCCCATATCACAGAACCATTCAGCTGTATTCTCAATGTCAAGTCAGCAATGACTTAAGATGGATACAAAATGCTGGCGTAACTCAGCGGGACAGGCAGCATCCTATATATATATATATATAATATATATATAAATATATATATATATATATATATATATCTATCTATGTGTAGAATGGTCCCGACCCAAAACGCCACCCATTCCTTCTCTCCAGAGATGCTGCCTGTCCAGCTGAGTTACTCCGGCATTTTGCATCCATCTTTGGTGTAAACCCGCAACTGCAGTCCCTTCCAACACAAGCAATGTCTTAAATTGCTTTCTGAAAGGTATCAACAAATGAAGCCATTTTCTCAGATACTTGGAGGATAAAAGTAAAGTTTATTCACAGATACTTTTGCATTTCTGATCTAATTCCAGGAGAATGATTTTTAAACCAGTCCATTGCACCTGTCTCACAGTTAGCTCTTTTGTTGGTTCTCTCCACAACCTTTGACACCATGCAGAACCTTGTCAAATGCCTTACTGAAATCCATGTACACAACATCTACAGCTCTGCCCTCATCAACCTTTTTGGTTACGTCTTTAAAAATTTCTATCAGATTTGTGAGACATGTCCTCCCATGTACAAAACCATGCTGACTATCCCTAACCAGCCCTTGCCCATCCAAATGCCTGCATAACCCATCCCTCAGAATACTCTCTAGTAACTTTCCAATTACAGATTGTAAGTTCATCGGCCCATAGTTCCCAGCATTTTCCCTGCAGCCCTTCTTAAAAAGAGGAACAGCATTTGCCACCCTCCAGTCTTCCGGCCCTCTGCTGGATTTGAGGACGACTTGTAAATTTCAAACAGGGCTCCCGCAATTTCCTCTCTAGTTCTCTAGAGATGCTATCTGGCCTGCTGAGTTACTCCAGCTTTTTGCGTCTGTCTTCAGTTTAAACTAACATCTGCAGTTCCTTCCTACACGAGGGGTGGATTAATGCTGGCAGAGAGAAGGGGGTGAGGATGTTGGGGATGATAGGTCCACAGGGCTGGGAGTGATGGGAGGAGGAAGGGATTGCTGGCACAATTCCAGGAGGGCAGGAGAGGGGTGAATGGATGCATGCAAATGACTTATCTGGCAAGTACCTCCAGGTTGATCTTGCACTGAGTAAACCACCATGACACATCTTAGACAACATTGGCCCTTGAATGAAAAATAATTTAAAAATGCTACTCAAAGTTTTGGGAAAGAGGGAAAATAAGCCTGTTCTGCTGCAAGGAGGTTGACTGCACCTTTTTGGTCCTTTAGCCCTAATGCTCACAGTTATCTGGCTCAGCCTGCCTGAGAGTGCAGGCGTTGGATGGGCAGAGAGAGGGGTTTGTGTGGCCACTCAGTGCGGAGAGAGGGGCTCCCTTTACACCGTGGCCTGCACAGCGAGGACAGGCCACTCCTGGGCCCAGCACCAGCTTCTCCATAACATGACAGTTTCAGTTCTAGTTTTAGTTTATTGTCACGTGTACAGAGGTACAGTGAAAAGCTTTTGTTGTGAGCTAACCGGCCAACGGAAAGCCAATACACGATTACAATCGTGCCATTCACAATGTACAGATAGAGGTGTCAGAGATTATGGGGAGAAGGCAGGAGAATGGGGTTAGGATGGAGGGATAGATCAGCCATGATTGAATGGCAGACTAGACTTGATGGGCCGAATGGCCTAATTCTACTCCTATACCTTATGACATAAGGTAATTTTGTTTAGTGCAAGGTAAAGCCAGTAGAGTCTGATCAAAGATAGTCCGAGGCTCCCTGATGAGGTAGATGGTTCAGGGCTGCTGTCTAGCTGCGGTACGATGGTTCCGTTGCCTGATGGCAGCTGGGAAGAAGTGTGCAGACCCCGTACGCCCTCTCATCCCCTCTTGCTGGGAGCATTGAGAGCTGCCGTCTCCCTCTCTGTCGGGCTGCACAGCTCTCCCCTCTCCAGAGATTTCTCTATGGAAACAAGCTCAACATTGGTCATTAGCCATTGAGCTCGTTACCATAGAGATTGACTGTTTTATAGATGCTCACACCAGCCAAGTAGCTGGCACTGAAGTGAGATCGCCTGCAGCAATCTGGTCAATCTCTTGAATTTAGAGCACTGAATTACATCAATAAATCAACAATGTGTTCTACAACGTCAATCGATGCTTTCTTTTTTAACCCTGGGGCTCACTGATCACGCCCCTATACACTTTGCTCTTATTCTCTTGCCATTCTACCATTTCCTCCTTCAAGACATTTGTTAAAATCCCCCTTTTCGATCACCTATTCCAGTATCTTCTTGCATTTATGACGGGCGTTAGGAAACATGGCAGTGCTTGCAAGCTATTGTTTCCTACAATGTGAAACTAAGTGGCTCAAGTGATGGCAACACATCAATCCTGGATGAGCTCAATGTTTTCTGTGATCGTTTTGATGGGGAAAACAATGAGGTACCTTCTCAAACCCCCATAGTTGTCAATGGCACTGCGATCATAGTCTCTGTTAGGTACTTCCCCCCCCCCCCCCCTCTGGTGAATGCTATGTACTTAGCTCTTTTGTTTCTCTCCTGGGTGCAGGCCCCGTGGCTGGGAGTCAGGAATCAAGGGGTTAAGGGCTCCTGTACCCGATTGGTCAAGCTGCTTCAGGTGACAGGTGACTCATTGGAAGCTTAAATACCAGAAGCTCCCAGAATTCTCTCTCTCTTCGTCGACCCTGACTCATGAACAGACTGTATTCTGAACTGCAGGAGGCCTGGCCACATGGCATAGAACTTTGTGTATTATTACCTACATTTGTCAATTAATATTGAATTGGGATGGATAAGGGCTGACCTGAGAGTTTTTGTGTATTTTGTTTAAAGGTGATTTCCATTTAGGCAGGTTAGAGACTCTAGTTCGACGGCCCATTGCGAGGCTGGCTGGAGCACTGTTATCTTTGTTTATTAGTTTATTCTTGTCCTTGACTGGGTTGTTTGAATCAGGTTTGGGTTTTAACAAAATAAAATACTATTTTCTTGAACTTGAGCCTGTTTTTTGACTATGTTACGCGGCTCTGAAGTACCTGCATTCGGGAGTCGTAACAGTCTCCAAGGCCAACAACTGAAGATCCTTCACAATGGTGAACTTCAGAAAGTGTCTGGTCACATACTTAAAACCTGCACTGTCCAGCTGGCTGGAGTTTTTGCAACATCACACTTCCACAGCCAGTGCTCTCCTCCTGCTTTAAAGCCCTGTCCCACGGTGCGAGTTCATTCCAAGAGCTCTCCCGAGTTAAAAAAAATCAAACTTGTGGTAAGCACGGAGAATGAACGTGGCGGGTACGTCGGAGCTTGGGGACGTCGCTTAGCGGCTTGTAACGATAACGGCAGGTATTCGGGAAGACTCGCTAACGGCAGGTAAGCACGGGAAGATTTTTTAACATGTTGAAAAATGCACACGAGAGCCCCGAGTACCGACGAGTGACCATTACTGTAAATCTCCGAGTTCGAATCAGGGCAAACTCAGGAGAGCTCTTGGAATGAACTCGTACCGTGGGACAAGGCTTTTATATACCAGTGCCCAAATCCAGCTAAGTGACGTGCCTCAACTACAACCGACCAGTAGCACTGACATCCATTGTAATGAAGAGCTTTGAGAGGTTGGTTGTGATGCACATCAATTTCTACCCAAGGAAGGAACTGGACCCACTCCAATTCACCCAATCCACAACAGAACAGTGGATCCTATCACGCAGGCTCTCCACTCTGCAATGGACCACTTTGGCAGCAAGAACGTACATGTCAGGCTGTTGTTGGTCATCACAACAGCCTGGTGAGATCGGAGTTCAACACCATCATCCCTTCCAAACCTCTCATCAAACTACAGGAACTGGACCTCTGATCATCACAATGCAACTGGATCCTCGATTTCCTTCCGGGCAGACCTCAATCAGCACTACTTAGCAAAAACACTTCCTCCTCGACAGTCATCAGCATGGGAGCACCTAACCTAACAATGGCACCGTGGTAGTTGCTGCCTTACAGCGCCAGAGACCCCGGTTTCATCCTGACTACGGGTGCTGTCTGTATGGAGTTTGCACGTTCTCCTCGTGACCGCGTGAATTTTCTCTGGGTGCACCGGTTTCCTCCCACACTCCAAAGACGTTCAGCTATGTATGTTAATTGGCTTTGGTAAAATTGTAAATTGTCCCTTGTGTATAGGATAGTGCTGTGTACGGTACGAGCGGCAGTGGGCCGATGGGCTTGTTTCCGAGCAGTATCTCTAAACTAAACTCTGTCACGACTCTCTCCATACCCATGACTGTATAAACTCGAAACGGCTACAATGACATCTTTAAATTCGCAGACAATACCACCATTGATGCACGAATAATGGATGAAAATGAGTCAGAGTACAGGAAGGAAATTAATGATCTGATTGAATGGTGTCAGCACAACAACCTTACTCTTAACATTTCAAGACCAAAGAGCTGATTATTGACTTCAAGATGGGAATGTCGGGAGCACATGAACCCGTCTTCCCTGGTGAAGAGAGTCAACGGCCTCATGTTGTTGAGCATGCACATCCCTGAAGATAAATCCGAGCACAATCACAGAGCTCAGTAAGTTGAGGAGATTCTGCACGCCACTGAATGCTCCATCAAACTTCGACAGGTGCAACGTAGAGAGCTATTGACCGGTTATGTCACTGACTGGTCACATCACTGGCAACTTGAACACCCGAGAACGTAGCAAGCTGAAGAAAGTGGCGATCATTGCCTGGTCCATCACAGGTACTGAACTCCCCACCATCGAAGGGATCTACAGGGAGCACCGCCTCAAGCGGACAGCTAATATTATTTAAGCATGGCTCGAAATTAACGGTTGCCCGGGTGCCAATGGCAACCCACAGTCCCGGCGGGCAACCTGAAAGCCATGCCATTTTGCCCGGCTTGGCAAGCACCCGGGACACCTCTCATTTAATCATGAGCGGGGCCCCCTCTCTATCTCCGCCCGCCATTTGTGTCCAGGTCTCGGCTCTCGGGTCTCTGCTCAGCACGGCTGCCCGCCATATACATACGCACTGCCATGGCCTGCGCACCCCCCCCCCCCTGCACATGCGCACACACACCACATCATCTGCCGTGGTTGTGCGCATGTGCCCCCCGGGGCACGCACACTGCCACGGTAACTGGTCACCGTCGGCCACTTTCTCCCTCCCTTTGCATTGTGGGAGATCTTGCCGCCATTGCAGTCCGGTCGCCACCTCGCCGCGACCGCTGAAAACCAACGCAGAATTTACTCCCTGGAGCTGGAGTAACTCTTGCTTCTTGGTTTCTTAGTCCTCCAAAAATATTCCAAATGGAATTTAAACTGGAGTGGACCCACCAGAACCAAACTCCAAACTCTGAAAAATAACAGCCAATTGCATTTTATCTGTTTATTTATTGTGTATATATATGGTCTATGTTATATAGACACACTGAACTTTTATCTCCTGTTCTGTATTATGTTTACATATTCTGTTGTGCTGCAGCAAGCAAGAATTTCATTGCCCTATCTGGGACACATGACAATAAATCTCTCTTGACTCTTGACTAGGACTTTAGCAAAAAAAGGGTTCTATCCCACACATTAGCGGCGTAAATCAAGAGTCAAGAGTGTTGTATTCTCTCACGTCCAAGTTAGAACAATGAAATCCTTACTTGCAGTAGCACAAAAGAATATGTAAACATTGTACTCTGTAAACGAGATTGATCCCTGGGACGGCGGGACTGTCATATGAGGAAAGATTGAAAAGACTAGGCTTGTATTCACTGGAGTTTAGAAGGTTGAGGGGGGATCTTATAGAAATATATAAAATTATAAAAGGACTGGACACGCTAGATGCAGGAAAAATGTTCCCAATGTTGGGCGAGTCCCGAACTAGGGGCCACTGTCTTAGAATAAAGGGGAGGTCATTTAAGACTGAGGTGAGAAAAAACTTTTTCACCCAGAGAGTTGTGAATTTATGGAATTCCCTGCCACAGAGGGCAGTGGAGGCCAAGTCACTGGATGGACTTAAGAGAGAGTTAGATAGAGCTCTAGGGGCTAGTGGAGAAGGGATATGGGGAGCAGGCACGCACGGGTTATTGATAGGGGACGATCGGCCATGATCACAATGAATGGCGGTGCTGGCTCGAAGGGCTGAATGGCCTCCTCCTGCACCTATTTTCTATGTTTCTTCAATGTTATAAATGAAAAAACAAAACTCCATACAGTCAGCACCCATATTCAGGATCAATTCCGGGTCTCTGGCAATTTTAGGCAGCAACTTTATGGCCAATGTACTGCCCCATAGTCTTGAACTGAATTAAAACATACAGTAGCTGTAAAGGGGGACATCTGAATTTCCCCTGAAAAGGGGATTAATAAAGTATTTATTATTATTATTATTATTATTATTATTGTAGCATCACTTAGAGATTTAAGACTGAAAATGGATAGTTTCTTTTTTTTTTAAATAACCAAAGTTATCTACGTATAATTTTTTGTGTGTTGGAAAATAAAATATAGTGGCACAGCTGGTGGACTTGCTGCCTCACACGCCAGAGATCAGTGTTCGATCCTGTCCTCAGGCACGGTCAGTGTTGAATTTGCACATTCTCCCTGCAAGTATGTGGGTTTCCTCCCACATCCCAAAGACACATTGGCTTTGTAGGTTAACTTGTCTCTGTAAAATTGCACCTAATGTGTAGGGAGTGGGTGAGGAAAGTGGGATAACAGAACTTGTGTGAATGGGCTAGGCAAAAATGCTGGAGATACTCAGCAGGTGAGCCAGCATCTACGGAGCAAAGGATCTAGGCAACATTTCAGCTCGAGACCCTTCTTCAGACTGATGTGAGGGTGCGGGGGGGAGGGAAGAAGAAAAGAGGCGGAGAAAGTGGGCCGAGGGAGACCTGGGAAGCGGAGGAGAAAGCAGGGACTACCTGAAATTGGAGGTCAAAGTTGGGATGTAAACTGCCCAAACTAAATATGTGGCGCTGCTCCTCCAATTTCTGGCCATGGAGGAGGCCCAGGACAGAAAGGTTGGATTCTGAATGGGAGGGTGAGTATGAAGTGCTGAGCCATCGGGAGATCAGGTTAGTTATTGCGGACTGAGTGGAGGTGTTGTGCAAAGTGATCGCCAAGCCTGCGCTTGGTCTCACCGAGGTTGATCATACGCTGAATAACCATCATCTTGTTTGGAAGTGGAAAGAGATAATAACAGCGGAGGTGTTGGGTGAAGCAGTCGCCAATCCTGTGCTTGGTCTCACCGATGTAGGACTGCCGACACCTAGAGCAGCGGATGCAATAGATGAGGTTGGAGGAGGTGCAGGTGAACCTCTGCCCCACCTGGAAGGACTGCTTGGGTCCTTGAATGGAGTCAAGGGGGGAGGTAAAGCGATAAGTGTAGCATTTTCTGCATTTAGAAACAAAGAAAATAGGTGCAGGAGTAGGCCATTCGGCCCTTCGAGCCTGCACCGCCATTCAATATGATCATGGCTGATCATCCAACTCGGTATCCTGTACCTGCCTTCTCTCCATACCCCCTGATCCCTTTAGCCACAAGGGCCACATCTAACTCCCTCTTAAATATAGCCAACGAACTGGCCTCAACTACCTTCTGTGGCAGAGAATTCCACAGGTTCACCACTCTCTGTTTGAAAAATTATTTTCTCATCTCGGTCCTAAAAAACTTCCCCCTTATCCTTAAACTGTGACCCCTTGCCCTGGACTTCCCCAACATCGGGAACAATCTTCCTGCATCTAGCCTGTCCAACCCCTTAAGAATTTCGTAAGTCTCTATGAGATCCCCCCTCAATCTTCTAAATTCCAGCGAGTACAAGCCGAGTCTATCCAGTCTTTCTGCATGTGGAAGTCCTGCCATCCCAGGAATCAGTCTGGTGAACCTTCTCTGTACTCCCTCTATGGCAAGAATGTCTTTCCTCAGATTAGGAGACCAAAACTGTACGCAATGCTCCAGGTGTGAGGGAAGGGAAAGAGCCAGGAGAGGGGGTGGTTTGGGTGAGAAGGGACAAATTGACCAGGGAGTTATGGAGGGAGCGGTCTCTGCAGAAAGCCGACAGTGGAGGAGATGGGAAGATGTGGCCAGTGGTGGGCTCCCGTTGGTAGACAAAGCTGGAGAAAATCAGCGTGTGAGGCAGTATCTATGGAGCGAAGGAATAGGCGACGTTTCGGGTCGAGACCCTTCTTCAGACTGATGTCGAGAGGGGTGGGGGTCGGGAAAAAGAAAGGAAGAGGCGGAGACAGTGGGCTGTGGGAGAGCTGGGAATGGGAGGGGAAGGAGGGAGAAAGCAGGAACTACCTGCAATTGGAGAAGCCAACGTTCATACCGCTGGGGTGTAAACGACCCAAGCAAAATATGAGGTGCTGTTCCTCCAATTTGTGGTGGGCCGCACTCTGGCCATGGAGGACGCCCAGGACAGAAAGGTCGGATTCGGAATGGGAGTTTAAGTGCTGAGGTTAGGTTATTGCAAACTGAGTGGAGGTGATGTGCGAAGCGATCACCAAGCCTGAGCTTGGTCTCACCGAGGTTGATCATGCGCTGAATAATCCAACCAGATTGTTGTTTGGAACTGGAAACAGATAATAGAAATTGCTTTCATTGCAATGTGTAAAAAGAGATGAGATACTGTATTGTAATTTTGCTGCATGTCATTGTGGTATATATCATGTCTTGATTGGTGAATACGTTTAGTTTGTGACTTTATTTGAAGCAGAAATAATATGTGAATGCTTCACTGAGCACAATTCCGACTGGAAACTATGCACTTCGTCCGAGCACATTATCGCACGCGTCATGCAAGCGGTCTTAAATGACCACCTAAACTGTAATTTGGCAACCTAAAAAGCTGCCGAGTTTGCCGGCTGGCAACAGGGAAAAAAAGTGAGAGCCCCGTTTAAGACCCAGCATCCTGGTCATGCTCACACCTTGCTACTACCATCGGGGAAAAAGGTACAAGAGCCTAAGAACTATTATCTCCAGGTTCAATAATTGCTTCTTCCCATTAATCCTCAAGCTCTTGAACTACACAGCGCAGCCCAAACTACAACCCCACCTCAGCAACAAGCTACTATGGATATCTTTTATAGATTACACTAGGTATCACAGCTTGCACTATTACTGGTCTGGTTACCCAGTATAACTGATCAATAACCATATAACCATATAACCATATAACAATTACAGCACGGAGACAGGCCCTCTCGGCCCTTCCAGTCCGTGCCGACCATTTGTTTTCCCCTAGTCCCATCTACCTGCACTCAGACCATACCCCTCCATTCCCTTCACGTCCATATACCTATCCACTTTACTTTTAAATGTTAAAATCGATCCTGCCTCCACCACTTCTGCTGGAAGCTCATTCCACACAGCCACCACCCTCTGAGTAAAGAAGTTCCCCCTCACGTTACCCCTAAACTTCTGTCCCTTAATTCTCATGTCATGCCCTCTTGTTTGAATCTTCCCTACCCTCAATGGGAAAAGCTAATCCACGTCAACTCTGTCTATCCCTTTCATCATTTTTAAAGACCTCAATCAAGTCACCCCTTAACCTTCTGCGCTCCAAAGAATAAAGACCTAACTTGTTCAACCTTTCTCTGTAACATAGTTGCTGGAACCCTGGCAACATTCTAGTAAATCTCCTCTGTACTCTCTCTATTTTGTTGACATCCTTCCTATAACTAGGCGACCAAAATTGTACACCATACTCCAGAATTGGTCTTACCAATGCCTTGTACAATTTTAACATTACTTCCCTACTCCTATATTCAATGCTCTGATTTAAAAAGGCCAGCACACCAAAGGCTTTCTTTACCACCCTATCTACATGCGATTCCACCTTCAGGGAACTATGCACAGTTATTCCTAGATCCCTCTGTTCCACAGCATTCCTCAATTCCCTACCATTTACCATGTACGTCCTATTTTGATTTGTCCTGCCAAGATGTAGCACTTCACACTTATCAGCATTAAACTCCATCTGCCATCTTTCAGCCCACTTTTCCAAATGGCCCAAATCTCTCTGTAGACTTTGAGAATCTACTTCATTATCCACAATACCACCTATCTTAGTATCATCTGCATACTTACTTATCCAATTTTCCACCCCATCATCCAGATCATTGATGTACATGACAAACAACAGTGGACCCAACACAGATCCCTGAGGCACCCCACTGGTCACCGGCTTCCAACCTGACAAACAGCCATCCACCATTACTCTCTGACATCTCCCATTCAGCCACTGTTGAATCCATCTTGCTACTCCGCCATTAACACCCAAAGATTGCACCTTCTGAACCAACCTTCCATGGGGAACCTTGTCAAAGGCCTTACTGAAATCCATAGAGACAACATCCACTGCTTTACCCTCATCAATTTCCCTAGTTACCGCTTCAAAAAATTCAAGAAGGTTTGTCAAACATGACCTTCCAGGCACAAATCTATGTTGACTGTTCCTGATCAGACCCTGTTTATCCAGATGCTTATATATATTATCTCTAAGTATCCTTTCCATTAATTTGCCCGCCACTGACGTCAAACTAATAGGTCTATAATTGCTAGGTTTATTCTTTGAACCCTTTTTAAACAATGGAACAACATGCGCAGTATGCCAATCCTCCGGCACTATTCCCGTTTCTAATGACATTTGAAATATTTCTGTCATAGCTCCTGCTATTTCTACACTAACTTCCCTCAATGTCCTAGGGAATATCCTGTCAGGACCTGGAGACTTATCCACCTTTATATTTTTCAAAAGTGTCAGTACTTCCTCCTCTTTGAATCTCATAGTTTCCATAGCTACTCTACTTTTTTCCCTTACCTCACAGAGTTCAATATCCTTCTCCTTGGTGAATACCGAAGAAAAGAAATTGTTCAATATCTCCCCCATCTCTTTTGGCTCTGCAGATAGCTGTCCATTCTGGTTCTCTAATGGTCCAATTTTATCCCTCGTTATCCTTTTGCTATTAATATAGCTGTAGAAACCCTTTGGATTTACTTTCACCTTTCTTGCCAAAGCAACCTCATATCTTCTTTTAGCCTTCCTAATTTATTTCTTAAGATTCTTTTTACATTCTTTATACTCCTCTAGCACCTCATTTACTCCATGCCTCCTATAATTATTGTAGATATCTCTCTTTTTTCGAAACAAGTGTCTAATGTCCCTTGAAAACCATGGCTCTTTCCAATTTTTTACTATTTCCTTTCAACCTAACAGGGACATAAAGATTCTGTACTCTTACAATTTCCCCTTTAAATGTCCTCCATTTCTCTTCTACATCCTTCCCATGAAACAAAGTGTCCCAATTCACTCCTTTAAAATCCTCACGCATTCCCTCAAAGTTAGCCTTTCTCCAATCAAAAATCTCCACTCTAGGTCCTGTTCTGACTCGCTCCATAATTATATTGAAACTAATGGTATTGTGATCACTGGTCCCGAAGTGCTCACAAACGCATACCTCCGTCACCTGACCTGCCTCATTTCCTAACAGGAGGTCCAGCACTGCCCCTTCTCTGGTCGGTACCTCTATGTACTGCTGCAAAAAACTATCCTGCACACATTTTACAAACTCCAAACCATCCAGCCCATTTACAGAATGTGTTTCCCAGTCTATTTTTGGGAAATTGAAATCTCCCACAATCACTACCTTGTGCTTACTACTAATATCTGCTATCTCCTTACATATTTGCTCTTCCAATTCTCGCTCCCCATTTGGCGGTCTATAGTACACCACTAAAAGTGTTGCTACACCGTTCCCACTTCTCAGTTCCACCCAAATAGCCTCCCTAGACAAGCCCTCTAATCTATCCTGCCAAAGCACTGCTGTAATATCCTCTCTGACAAGCAATGCAACACCTCCACCTCTGGTCCCTCCAATTCTATCACCCCGGAAGCAACGAAATCCTGGAATATTTAGTTTCCAATCACAGCCCTCCTGCAACCATGTTTCACTGATTGCCACAACATCATATTTCCAAGTGTCAATCCAGGCTCTAAGTTCATCCACCTTACTTACAATGCTCCTAGCATTACAATATGCACATTTTATAAACCCACCATCCTTTATTCTCTGTCTATTATCTTTTTCATCTTTCTCGCCTACATTTTGGGTCCGAGTGCTTCCCTTCTCTGCCTCTTGCCCCACACCCTGTCCCCTAGCCCCCTCTACCCGAGTCCCTCCCCCCAGCCTTTCTAGTTTAAAGTCTCCCCAGTAGCCTTTGCAAATCTCCCTGCCAGGATATTGGTCCCCTTCGGGTTCAAGTGCAACCCGTCCTCTGCGTACAGATCATGCCTTCCCCAAAAGAGGTCCCAGTGATCAAGAAACTTGAATCGCTGCCCACTGCACCAGTGTGTTGTTTTTCATTGCCTATTTATTTATTTATTTATTTATTTATTTAGAGTTAGATAAAGCTCTTAGGGCTAACGGAATCAAGGGATATGGGGAGAAAGCAGGAAATGGTCACTGATTTTGGATCATATTGTACGGCGGTGCTGGGTCGAAGGGCCGAATGGCCGACTCCTGCACCTATTTTCTGTTTCTATCATTTTTCTTTTGTCTTAATGTGCCTGTAATTCTGTGGCAAGTAAGAATTTAAATGTTCTGTTCCAGTCCACATGGCAATTAAACACTCCTGACTCTGGACTCACTCTTGATTTAGTGGTAATGCTGTTTGATATTTGCTCCGTGAAGCAGCTTTTGCCTCTGCACTGCATTAAAGGGCATGGATAAATATACACACCCATTAACACATCAAATTAATAGGATAGCTCCAAATTTTAAAAAGTTGCTGACTCAGCAATTTATACAGTTGCTCCATTCCTTATATGCATTCCTTATAAACAAGTCAAGTAGTGAACATTTTCCACTTGCCATCCATTGTCTACATATCATAAATCAACAGCTTACTTTCATAGAGTTCGTACCTTTAAAGCAGCAAAGGTTTCCAATGCGTTTTACAACAATATCACCAAACTTCATTTAACACTCAATCATTTAAAATGAGTTTGTGACAAGAGCCTAGCATTTGGACAAAAATTGCAGTTTTTAGGAGCAGTTCAAATGGGCAGCAATGGTTCTGGGAGATTTAGGTTGGGAGTTCCAGGTTCAGGCCAGGACCTTGAAACCTTGGTCTAAAACCAACACTACAGCCGCCAAACAAGCTCCAAACGCACAGACAGTGAGCAAGAAACATGCCCTCTCGACACTAGACCCACCTGCCTGCGTCTGGCCTATGTCCCTCCAGCCTGTAGAAGGGTCTCGACCCGAGACGTCACGCATTCCTTCTCTCCAGAGATGATGCTGCCTGTCCCACTGAGTTATTCCAGCATTTTGTGTCAGTCTGAAGAAGGGACTCGACCCGAGATGTCACCCATTCCTTCTCCAGAGATGCGGCCTGTCCCACTGAGTCACTCCAGCATTGTGTGTCCATCTCCCCAGCTTTGTTGCTGAAGGGTCAACATTTAAGGGCATGGATGAGCTTGGAGCAGCCAAACTTCAAAGAATAGGTGGAGGAAAAGGAGCCGGAAGGAATTGCACCGGGCTCTAGACTGGGACAGATTGTAAGAAAACACTACAATCAGACCAAGCAGAATTGGCCAAATGAATCAGAAACTAAATGGTGATGTGGGGTGGCAGGAATCAGAAGATTGATGCAAATCAGTTAGTACATGCATGTGGCACTCAAACTATTGATCGCTATCTTCTTGGGTATCAGGTCAAGCTTGGATTTGACTTACAAGGCAGGATATATATTACAGCCATTTCTAGAAGAGGAAATACGTCCACCAGCACCGAAGATGCACAAATGAGTGTCCAACATGGTGGGTTTTTTTTTTAAACCAGATATCACCCAGAACAATTTTTCAGAAAATGTTCTCAAAAATAGATTTGCAGTTAAGGGGATTCCACGTAGATGAATCAAATTCATAATTGGTTGAATTTAAAACTGTCTACATTTGTAAATGGTTAACTTATTCTGCATATTAAAAATCAATGATCTGAATAATTTTCCTACAGGGAGGCAGTGTGGAGTACAGGTAGTCCTGCTCTAATGTGATTGTTGCGTTCTTACAAAACCTGGTCTTCTAGAAAATCGCCTTATAAAACAACTTTCAAATATTATATTTTAATAACCAATAGTTTATATTTCTTATTTGCATATTAAAATACAAAAGACTTTGTTACATTGTTTGCATATTATTATTTGCATATTAAAATACAAAAGACTCTGTGACTCTGTTACATTGTTGAATTGAGTAGCATTGCACATGTTAAACTGAAGCAATTGCTTGTCAATTGCAATCAGCTCCCATAGTGAAACTGACAGACTGGTTCTCAAGAGACAATGGTGTCCGATTACTGCAGGGAGGCTATGCAGAAATGTTTGTGTTTCCAGGAACAGCTTTTTCTCTTGTTTGCCAATTTACAAAGTAACACTCCCCCAGTTCCCGATTGAAGCTGCATTAAACCATTAGGCTCACATAATACAAATAGCATTCCCCGATTCACTGATCGTATTATGTTCAATTCACAATGGGCAGAGGTGCGAGAACTACCTACTATGCAGGCAAAATATATGTTCAAGACTGGAATATGGTGTGGCCTGATGATATATTGCTGCACCAGTTTAGTGGAGTCATTGTATTGCATAAAACACATTTTGTTTCTATCTCTGCCTCATCTCCTGTAAAAACAGAAAGGAACTCAAAACCATTACACCTTTCTTACTTTTCACACTGCAATCCCTAATTCAGTACACCAAATTTGCATCGGCTTTATGTGACGTGCTCATACAGAGAGGGAATTTATACTAAAGTCAATTACATGTAGAGTCTTGCTGTCAGTGGGGAGAGGTATAATTTTGTTAATACATGCTGGAGTTTCTCAGGCTATAAGTAACCTTCCTATCCATTCATGATGCCAGCTCACCACCAGTATAAAGATGGAGTCTGAACACAGGGGAACTCGGATCTTGTAATACCAGTGGTATATTTGTAATTCCTTTCATACTGGTCATCCTGATTCAATTCAATTCAAATTTAATGTCATTGTACAGATACAGGTATGGGTACAACGAAATGCAGTTTATTGTCAGTACGTAGTGATAGCAATGTTTAGATAAGTACAGATAAATAAATACAGATGTGGGAATCTATCGGCGGGACTCCGAGTTCAGCAGTGCGATGGTGTTATTGTAGAAGCTACGCCTCATCCTGCTGGTGCGGGACCTGAGGCTCCTGTACCGCCTCCCCGATGGTAGGAGGGCAAACAGTCCATGGTTAGGGTGGGAGGGGTCCTTGATGATCTTCCCAGCCCGTCTCAGACACCGTTTTCGGTGTAGGGCATCCATGGCAGGGAGCGGGGCACCGATGATGTGCTGGGCGGTTTTCACCACCCGTTGTAGTGCCTTCCTGTCTGCTACGGTGCAACTGCTGTACCAGACCGTAAAGCAGGTGGTCAGGATGCTTTCGATGGTACAGCGGTAAAAGTTGGTCAGGATCAGGGGGGACAGTTGGGCTTTTTTGAGCCTCCTCAAGAAGTAAAAGCGCTGCTGCACCTTTTTGATCAGCTTGGAGGTGTTGAGGGAGCAGGACAGATCCTCCGAGATGTGTACCCCGAGGAATTTGTAGTTGGAGACCCGCTCCACCTCAGTCCCGTTTATATGGATGGGGGTGTGTCTGCCCCCTCTGTTTTTTCTGAATGATGAGCAGTCTGGGCATTGCGAAAACACAATTCTGAGCAAGGAAAGTAGCCAAACCATGCTAACAGGACAAAGGTCTGGCAGGGAGAAAGTAGAAAGGTCAAAGATTCATGGATAAACATATCCATCAACTACAACCCCACTGAGTCATCAAACATGTCATGAATGATAAGAGAAATAAAACATTTGGTGAGAAATAATCAGGACCAGGTAATGGTATAAAATGTATATGCTTTCCCTGGTGACTCAACACTAGTGATACCAGAGCACAGTTCACACTCATGAAACCACATCTCCCATTTTACGAACTATGTAGCTCTTTCAAGCAGAATCCCTGGAGAACACGGATAGATTATTTTTCAGGTTGGAACTCTTCTTTAGACTGATTGTGAAGTGGGGAGCAAGGGGAAGAAAGCTGAAAAGAGATGTGTGGATGTAATGAACAAACTGCCAGAGGAGGTCGTTGAGGCAGGGACTATCCCAAAATTTAAAAAAACAATTAGACAGGCACATGGATAGTACACAAAGGGCTGGAGAAACTCAGCGGGTGCAGCAGCATCTAAGGAGCGAAGGAGATGGGCGACGTTTTGGGTCGAGACCCTTCTTCAGACCTGGATAGAACAGGGTTTGGAGGGACATGGACCAAACGTGGGCAGGTGGGACTAGTGTAGCTGGGACATGTTGACCTGTGTGAGCAAGTTGGGCTGAAGGGCCTGTTTCCACATTGTATCACTCTAAGCCCATTGCACTTTATCTGTTTATTTATGTGTGTGTGTATATTTTCTATGGTATATGGACACACTGATCTGATCTGTATTTATGCCTACAATATTCTGTTGTGCTGAAGCAAGCAAGAATGTCATTGTCCTATCTGGGACAAATTTCAATAAACTCTCTTGACTTGACATGACTCTCCCCTCGAACCTTCTCTCTCTCCCCCCCCCCACCCCCCCCCCCCCCCCCCCCCCCCCCCCCCCCCCCCCCAATCAGTCTGAAAAAGAGTCCCTACCAAAAATACCATCTATCCATGTTGAGTTACTCCAGCACTTTGTGTCTTTTTTTCTTTGTAAACCAGCTTCTGCAGTTCATTGGTTCTGCATTCTAGCTCGTTGACATGTCCACCTTCCAAAAGGCACATTTTCCAGGGAGTCCGATGAGGTCGCACCGCAAATTTACTTCCTTAATACATAGTGCAAACATTAACCACATTTTTTGTTTGTTTTCAGTAAACAGTTCGACTTCCTTTCAGAGTTGGGGGCGGTGGTCAGTGAAGATCATCCATCGTGTGTTTCATGTCTGACCAACCCCCCTCCTAAACCAGGAACCATAACAGCACCGTTGTTCAAGAAGGAACTAGAGATGCTGGAAAGTCGAAGGTAGACAAAGATGCTGGAGAAACTCAGCGGGTGCGGCAGCATCTAAGGGGGGAAGGAAATCGGCAACGTTTCGGGTCTGAAGAAGGGTTTTGGCCCGAAACGTTACCCATTTCCTTCGCCCCATAGATGCTGCCTCGCCAGTTGAGTTTCTCCAGCACTTTTGTCTACCTTAACAGTACCAGCTGCTCGACTCCGTGCTTCCTCACAATTAACCCCCTCGTGAAACTTCAGGAGATGACCCACCCCTTTCCGAAAGACCACCCCAGCTACTTCCCACCGAGTGAGATCAACGAAACCGGCAAGGCAGAAGAGGGAATCGAACGAGCACTTCACCAATCTGTAGTCTTTGGGGTGGAGAGAGAGAGAGAGAGAGAGAGAGAGAGGAGGGAACAGGACTCGCTGAGATCTAACAATAGACTCAAAATGCTGGAGCAAGTCAGCGGGATATCCAACAATCTTTTTTTTTGTTGTTTAAAATACAGTCTGACTTCAGGAAACTTACTTCGTGGTTAAGAAAACGACCAATTGTTCGGGACAAAGGTTTAATCTGGGGAAATAGCACCGAAAAACATCTTAACAAAAGGGACTTTTGAGAGGAGGTTTCAAAAATCAACGCGAAACATTACACACGATGAAACGAAAACTCACCGAGAGGCAGATATACGACAAAGCTCCAAAGGGCGCTGGCGATGGGCAAGC
Source organism: Okamejei kenojei (assembly GCA_035221665.1). Classification (NCBI taxonomy): domain Eukaryota; kingdom Metazoa; phylum Chordata; class Chondrichthyes; order Rajiformes; family Rajidae; genus Okamejei; species Okamejei kenojei. The sequence goes on along the minus strand of CM069146.1, from coordinate 8,857,821 downwards.
GTGGAGACGCCATTGAGTTACAGAGATGTAATTTCTCTGCGAGTTTCTAAAAGGGTGCGCTCACACACTCACACACACACAGAGAGCCGGCCCCCAGGCAGCGAGCGAGTCACACACACACCAATCTCTCCCCAACTCCTGCCCCCACTCGCAACCCGCAACAACTGCTAATCTCCAGACTCCACACGCGTCAGAAAGCCAACTCGCCCCCGCGGGGCGTGGAAAGGTCCGAGCAGTGACTCATCCCGGTGTATCTCTGAAACCGCACAGCCATCCGCACAGTGCCTCCCACAGTTGGAACATGCACACAGCCCGGCCCTTTTCTCGGGAGCGGTGTGTAGGAAGGAACTGCAGGTGGTGTTTTACACCAAAGATCCTCGAGACAGACACAGAAAATGCTGGGTTAAACGCAGCGGGTCAGGCAGCAACTCTGGAGAGAAGGAACGAGACCGCGTCTCCACCCCCCAATCGCCACCTCTCTCCAGAGTTGCTGTCTGACCAGCTCAATTACTTCAGCGTTTTGTGTGTACCTTCCGGAACAATGATGTATGTGCGATAGAAGTGTTAAAGAAGGAACTGCAGAGTGCGATACACATTAGTTTACATAGAGCTCAGGAACAGGCCCTGTAAAAGCCCCTTAAATGGAGCCTTCTATCTGCTTCCAACACCACCCACCCCCAGCAGCACATTCCAGGCGCCCACCACTCGTTTGGTTAAAAAATAAATGTTCAGTTCACCTCTTTTAAACTTTCACCCACAGACCTTAACGTTCTGCCCACTAGACCATGACATTTTCAACCTTGGGAAAGAAAAAAAGTTCTGCCCACCCTATCTGCCTCTCATAAAGTTCTACACTGATACCAGATCTCCATTCAATCTCCGGCACTCCAGAGAAAACAACCCAAGTTTCTCAAACTCTTCCTTATAGCTAAAACAAACCCCACTGTGTGGCCGGAGTAACTCGGCATGTCAGGCAGTATCTCTGGAGAACACCAATTGGTTGTGTTTTGGTTCCAGACCCTTTTCTAAACTGATTGTGGTAGTGGGAGAGAGCTGGAAAATAATTGCACTGAATACTTTATTGTCACATGTGACAAGCCACAATGTATCCAGTGACAAGTCACACTTGCATACCTTGGCTTGCAAACTCAAGGTATGGAATAGTCGCCATGTAAATACCCCCTTTGTTCACTCCCCCACACTGGGTCCTCCATTTTTCTTCTCAGGTTCTTCTAAGAGGTGGGAAGAGGCCAAAGTCTGCCGAGCCAATTAACCTACAAACCAGGAGTGTGGGAGGAAACCGAAGATCTCAGAGAAAATTCATGCGGTCACGGGGAGAACGTACAAACTCAGTAAAGACAGCACCCATTGTTGGGATCGAACCCGGGTCCCCGGCGCTGCAAGCACTGTTAGGCAGCAACTCTACCGCCACGTCACCGTGCCTATCATTAATGCGGCATGTGTAATGTGTTAATGGCAAAGCTATGAGATGTGCCCAGCTTGGTTTCAGGCAGGCCAAACAACTCATTTCATTTCATTTCCATTTCAATTTCAAGCACAGGGCAGGCAAACAGCTGATTGCATTTTCATTTCATTTCCATTGGCATTGCAATTTCAAGCACAGGACAGGCCGAACAGCTGATTGCATTTTCATTTCACTTCCATTGCCATTGCAGTTTCAAGCACAGGGCAGGCCGATCAGCTGATTGCATTTTCATTTCACTTCCATTGCAGTTTCAAGCACAGGGCATGCCAAACCAACTGATTGCATTTTCATTTCACTTCCATTGCCATTGCAGTTTCAAGCACAGGGCAGGTCGAAGAGCTCATTGCATTTTCATTTCACTTCCATTGCCATTGCAGTTTCAAGCACAGGGCAGGCCAAGTCAAACAGCTCATTGCATTTTCATTTCACTTCCATTGCCATTGCAGTTTCAAGCACGGGGCAGGCCAAGCCAAACAGTTCATTGCATTTTTATTTCACTTCCATTGCCATTGCAGTTTCAAGCACAGGGCAGGCCAAGCCAAACAGCTAATTGCATTTGCATTTCACTTCCATTTTTACATATTCCGATTGACATCTTTCCCCTCTAAACTGATACACTTTATCTGAACATTTTATGCTTTATTTCTCGACTTATTATCGATATTACTGATTAAAAGTCTAAAAATGTCAAGACTTTAAAATTAAAACCACCAGCTTCAACTGAAGACGTCACAATGGCTAGTCTAGCATTGATCAGCCTCAATGAAGATGTCATCCTATATTTGACATGCAATCCGCCGATAAAGCTTTAAAAATGCCAACTCTGACAAGATTTTTACATATTCTGATTCACATTTTCCCCCTCTAGGAAGAGATCACTTTCACTGAACATTGTATGCTTTATTTCTCGACTTATTACTGATTAAAAGTAAGTAAGAAGTTTTAAAAAATCAAAATACCTTGAATTTCAAACCGACCAGCTTCAACTGATGACGTCACGATGGCTCGACTAGCAGGGGGAGGGCGAATTGCTGTTGCAACATGCAGGGCAAGTGCAATTGTGATTTTTTTTTTAAAAGAGTACTGCTGAGGGAGGCAAGGGGCATGATGGAATCTTACATTCGGGAACAGCTTGAGTTGGAGGACAGCGCCTCCCGTGGAGGCTACGGGTAGGGAACGTGTGCGTTGGGGGAGCAGAACCAACGGGTCTGCACTTGGTCTTGTATAAAGTGTGTGTGTGTGTGTGTGTGTGTGTGTGTGTGTGTGTGTGTGTGTGTGTGTGTGTTTTTAATTTCAAAATATACTTTATTCAAATGATAAATATATATAATACATTAACCTTGCGGAAAATCCATCCGACATTTTCGGAGGCTGTACAATAGATCAATACAGTTTAGACATTTCTTTCCCCCAAATGCTCATTGCATTTTCATTTCACTTCCATTGCCATTGCAGTTTCAAGCACAGGGCAGGTCGAAGAGCTCATTGCATTTTCATTTCACTTCCATTGCCATTGCAGTTTCAAGCACAGGGCAGGCCGAAGAGCTCATTGTATTTTCATTTAACTTCCATTGTCATTGCAGTTTCAAGCACAGGGCAGGCCGAAGAGCTCATTGCATTTTCATTTCACTTCCATTGCCATTGCAGTTTCAAGCACAGGGCAGGCCAAGCCAAACAGCTGATTGCATTTTCATTTCACTTCCATTTCCATTGCAGTTTCAAGCATGGGGCAGGCCAAGCCAAACAGCTCATTGCATTTTCATTTCACCTCCATTGCCATTGAGGTTTCAAGCACAGGGTAGGCCAAGCCAAACAGCGCATTGCATTTTCAATTCATTTCCATTACCATTGCAGTTTCAAGCACAGGGCAGGCCAAGCCAAACAGTTCATTGCATTTTCATTTCACTTCCATTGCCATTGCACAGGGCAGGCCAAACAACTCATTTCATTTTCATTAAGGGCTATCAAATCATTTATTGCAAGTACATTGCAGACTCACAGTTCTGTTGATTCACAGCTTAGAATGAGAGTCATTGCATCTCCCTCGTAAACTTGCAGAGTGACTGATTCATGTCCAGGCTTCTGGGATTTCATAGTCCCTCCCCCTGAAGGGGAGTTACCTTAATCGCGGTGATTAACATGCAAGGGGATCTCAAGGTTTTTTAAACACTCATAACTTTTAAATTTTTCACCTATGGGAAAAATCCTCAGGGCCTGCTCAGCAGAGGAGGACTGTGAGTAAGATGGCCAAAAATCATAGCAATATATGGCAGCGTTTTTTTCTAAAATCAATATACAGTGCAGACAGGAAGTGGTCAAGATGAGATAGTTATATATCATATACTTATTAAAAGTCTGATCTTGTATGTGTGCATATGTGTGTGTGTGTGTATTTGTGGTTGTCTTTACATATTCGCAAAAACACTACGCAGTAACAATAACATTTTTACAAATTCCGATTGACATCTTTCCCCTCTAAGCTGATACACTTTATCTGAACATTTTATGCTTTATTTCTCGACTTATTATCGACATTACTGATTAAAAGTCTAAAAATGTCAAGACTTTAAAATTAAAACCACCAGCTTCAACTGAAGACGTCACAATGGCTAGTCTAGCATTGATCAGCCTAAATGAAGATGTCATCCTATATTTGACACGCAATCCGCCGATAAAGCTTTAAAAATGCCAACTCTGACAAGATTTTTACATATTCTGATTCACATTTTCCCCCTCTAGGAAGAGATCACTTTCACTGAACATTGTATGCTTTATTTCTCGACTTATTACTGATTAAAAGTAAGTAAGAAGTTTTAAAAAATCAAAATACCTTGAATTTCAAACCGACCAGCTTCAACTGATGACATCACGATGGCTCGACTAGCAGGGGGGAGGGCGAATTGCTGTTGCAACATGCAGGGCAAGTGCAATTGTGATTTTTTTTTTAAAAGAGCACTGCTGAGGGAGGCAAGGGGCATGATGGAATCTTACATTCGGGAACAGCTTGAGTTGGAGGACAGCGCCTCCCGTGGAGGCTACGGGTAGGGAACGTGTGCGTTGGGGGAGCAGAACCAACGGGTCTGCACTTGGTCTTGTATAAAGTGTGTGTGTGTGTGTGTGTGTGTGTGTGTGTGTGTGTTTTTAATTTCAAAATATACTTTATTCAAATGATAAATATATACAATACATTAACCTTGTGGAAAATCCATCCGACAGTTTCGGAGGCTGTACAATAGATCAATACAGTTTAGACATTTCTTTCCCCCAAATTTCCACAAATCAGTCCCCCACTCGTGCCACAATGGCGTGGGATACCTTCCCTTATATTGAGGGGCGTCTCCACCATACCGTACCCCCCATGTCCAGCAGTCGGCAACATTCCCTGACGGACATCTCGCTCTGCTGGGTGGTGAACAATGCTCGGGCAGACCAAAGGGCGTCTTTTACCGAGTTGATGACCCTCCAGCAGCACTTGATGTCAGCCTCTGAATGTGTCCCTGGGAACAGTCCGTAAATCACCGAGTCCTCTGTGATGGAGCTGTTCGGGATAAAGCGTACCAGTGACCCTTGCATTTTTCTCCAGACTCTTTTAGCAAACCCACACTCTGTGGAGAGGTGGGCAACCGTCTCCTCGCCATAGCAGCCGGCCCGAGGGCAGTGTGCGCTGGCAGTGAGGTTCCGACGGTGCAGGAAGGATCTGACTGGGAGGGCTCCCCTCACCGCCAGCCAAGCCAGGTCTTGGTGCTTGTTGGTGAGTTCTGGCGATGAGGCATTTTGCCAGACGAGCTGGGCAGTCTGCTCAGGAAACCACGCCACCGGGTCCATAGAGTCCTTTCCCTGCAGTGCCTGCAGGACATTCTGTGCTGACCACTGCCCGATGGACATGTGGTCAAAGGTGTTGGTCCGGAAGAACCCTTCCACCGACGACAGATGGGGTGGCAATGTTCAGCTGACTGGCACATTGCGTGGCACCTGCGCCAGGCCCATCCTTCTCAACACCGGGGACAGGTAGAACCTCAGCAGGTAGTGACACTTGGTGCCCACGTGCCTTGGCTCTACACTCCGCCTGATGCAGCCACACACGAAGGGTGGCCATCAGAATGAGGGCTACGTTGGGCACGCTTTTACCCCCGTTGTGTGCCGACATGTACATTGTGGCCCGTCGCACCCGGTCCATCCTCGACCCCCAGATGAACTGGAAGATGGCCCGGGTGATCCCTGTGGCGTATGAGGGAGGGACAGGCCACACTTGTGCCAAGTACAGCAGCCCCGAGAGCACCTCACACCTGATGACCAAATTCTTTCCCGTTATGGAGAGGGAGCGTTGCCTCCACAGCTCCAGCTTCCTCCCCACCCTGGCTATCCGCTCCAGCCAATTTTTGTTACATGCCTCAGCCCCCCCGAACCAGATCCCCAGCACCTTCAAGAAGTCAGGCTTGATGGTGAAGGGGACGGAAGATCTGTCGGGCCAGTTGCCAAAGAGCATGGCCTCGCTCTTCCTGCGGTTCACCCTGGCTCCCGTGGCCGACTCAAACTGGTCGCAGATACTAATCAGTCTGCGAACCGACCCTGGATCCGAGCAGAAGACAGCGACATCGTCCATGTACAGGGAGGTCTTTACTTGAATGCCCCCACTGCCTGGCAATGTCACTCCTCTTATGCCAGCATCCTTCCTGATGGATTCAGCAAAAGGTTCAATACAGCAGACAAACAAGACAGGAGAGAGAGGGCAACCGTGCCTAACTCCAGACCTTACAGGGAAACTGTCTGATTCCCACCCATTGATTTTGACTGCACTACGGATGTTGGTGTAGAGCAGTTTGATCCAATTTCTGATTCCCTCCCCAAAACCCATTTTGGAGAGCACGTCCCTCATGTACGTGTGCGAAATCCTGTCGAAGGCCTTCTCCTGGTCCAAGCTGACTAGGCAGGCATCCACCCGTCTGTCCTGCACGTAGGCGATGGTGTCTCTCAGCAGCGCTAGGCTGTCTGAGATTTTCCTGCCCGGTACAGCACAGGTTTGGTCCGGGTGGATCACCTGTCCCAGAGCAGACTTGACCCGGTTGGCGATGGCCTTGGACAGGATGTTGTAGTCTACATTCAAGAGTGTTATGGGTCTCCAATTCTTTATGTCCTTCATCTTCCCCTCCTGCTTGTAGATTAGGGTGATGTTGCCCTTCCTCATGGAGTCTGACATGCTACCAGCTAGAAGCATGTCGTTGTACACTTCTAGCAGGTCCGGGCCCATCCAGTCCCACAGAGCCAAATACAACTCGGCCGGTAAGCCATCGCTTCATAATTAAAGGGGTTCAGAGAGCAAGACAGAGTCAGAGGGAATTGTGCCAACTCCAGACAGATTTGCAGCAACTGCTCCTTCTGCAGTCGAGCGGGGTGGATGTGAGGGAGGAACTTAGAGAGTTGAAGGACCGGCAAGCTCAGCTCTTCACCTCTGAATCCTCCAAGATCATCTTCCGATCTAGGGTCCGCCATGTGGAGCAGGATGAGACGTGCTCACGTTTCTTCTTCCATAAGGTTCACAGGGGGAGCTCTGTGATGAACAGCCTTAGGGAGGAGGACGGCACGGTAGCATCCTCACAGACAGACATGCTGAGGATCTGCAAATCCTTTTACACAGATTTGTATGACCAAAAGACCACAGACAGTACCTCCTCCCAGAACTTCCTGTCCTCAATCACGGAGGTCTTGGAGGACAGCAAGCGGGAGAGTCTGGACCAACCACTGACCCTAGAGGAGCTGACTGGCTCCATCCGTTCCTTTGACTCGAATAAAACTCCCGGAAGTGTGTGTGTGTGTGTGTGTGTGTGTGTGTGTGTGTGTGTGTGTGTGTGTGTGTGTGTGTGTGTGTGTGTGTGTGTGTGTGTGTGTGTGTGTGTGTGTGTGTGTGTGTGTGTGTGTGTGTGTGTGTGTGTGTGTGTGTATGTGTGCGTGTGTGTGTACACACACTGAACTTTCTTTTCTTGTTTATTACATTGTTTACAGTGTACTATGTTTACATATTCTGTTGAGCTGCTGCAAGTAAGATTAACATTGTTCTATCTGGGACATAAAAAAATAAACACTCTTGGCTTGACTTTCAACTCTTGATAAACTGAACCAAAATGATGAAGACAGTTCCGATACTGAAGATATAGAAAAATAAAGTTACCCAAAGATGGAGAATTCAACATAGCAGGCATCTCAACCAATCATAGAAATACCAACAATGCTGTTTCTACAAAATCCTCCCATACCCATTTGCAAAACAAACATAATTCCTCTCCCATGCCAACCTTCCCTGCTGTCCTCTTTCTCCGATTAGCAGGTTGGATCACTTACACTTGACACCACACTCCAGAATCAGGCTGCTGTTCTGCGCATCCTGAGATTAACAGGAAAACAGAGGGAAAGATTCAATGTCAAATCCTGAAACTATGTTAGAAAAAGTGTAAGATCCTCAACAACTTTTGGGAATCCCTGGCCTGTGACTGTACGAGATGGAGTATCCAGGATGTCATTGAGGACTTGGAATCTGCTTATCAGGAGCACATGGAATCTTGCTTGCTCGGGGGTGAGTGGTAAATAGGATGTGCCGCGGGTTAGGATAAAAGCAGTGGGTTTTTTGATGAGCTTGTCGATGTCTGTTGGATTTTAAAAATATGCCCTTATTACTAAATAACAGGCATGTCCAATATCAGTGTCACACACAATGACCACAGTAGCTCGTTGGTGGAAGAGATAAGAATGTCATATCATTGTAAATAGCTTGACACTGCGAGGAATGAAAGTGAAATTAATTTAAATATGTGGATGGAAGTTTCAACTGGAACCAAAAATTCATGTGAAGTTCAGGTGTTCCGGTTTCCTCCCACATCTCAAAGACGGCACGGGGGGGGGGGCACAGTGGTGCAGCGGTAGAGTTGCTGCTTTACAGCACTTGCAACACCAGAGACCCGGGTTCAATCCCGACAATGTCCGTACGGAGTTTGTACGTTCTCCCCGTAACCGCATGTGTTTTATCCGAGATCTTTGATTTCCTCCCACATTCCAAAGACGTACAGGTTTGTAGGTTAATTGGCTTGGTATAAATGTAAATTGTCCCAGTGTGTGTACGATGGTGGGTGCAGACTCGATGGGCTGAAGGGCCTGTTTCCGTGCTGTATCTCTAAACTAAACTAAAACCGTCGCAGGTATGTAGGTTAACTGGCCTCTGTAAATTTCCCCCAATGTGTATGGAATGTAAGAGAAAGTGGGATAACATAGAACAAGTTGAACAGGTGATCGATAGTCAGCTTGGACTCGGTGGGCTGAAGGGCCTGTTTCTCGAAACTAAAGACGAAACTAATTTCATGGTTACTCATTTCATGAGACTAATTTCATCAGTCTGAAGAAAGGTCTCAACCCGAAACGTTGCCTATTCCTTCTCTCCATAGATGCTGCCTCACCCGCTGAGTTTCTCCAGCATTTTTTTGTCTACCTAATTTCATGTTTGATTGGTTATTGGAATGTCATAAAGGTATTAATTCATCAAGAAATATTAAAATTAGTATGTTAAAGTTGCATCCTTTGATAAAAGAAAACCTACTAATGCAGCACCTTACACAGATCAAAGTTCTTACAGCCAGCAGGGTAATTCTGAAATGTAGTTTGTTGGGTGTAAGATGGAAAATAGAGAAAAGGATTCAAATAAGGTCGTGGAAGTTGTTTAGACAGACTTCTGATAACAATCTGGAGTCAAGAACCTCTTAAGGGGCTGTCCCACTTGGGCGACCTAATTGGCGAGTTTAGAAGAGTTTAGGAGAGTTTGAAACAATGACATGTTGAAGACCTTCAACTATGTAGAAGACCTCCTTCGACCTCCTTCGACTATGCTGAAGACTAGCTACGACTAGCTACGACTAACTTCAGGAAAATTGGACACCGAATAGTGGAGAGTGAAGACGACCTCCTTCGATCTCCTTCGACCTCCCTTCGACTATGATGAAGACTATCTACGACTACCTTCGTCTACCTTCGATTACCTACGACCAACATGCTGACCTACTACGACTAAACCTACGAGTAAAATAAGTATCGATTTTTTCCATGGCGACCTTTTTTTACTCGCATATTTTAACATATTGAAAAAACGGCGCGACCTAGCTGAGGCCTTGAATATGCGCAGACCACTCTCGAGCATGAAGGAGAGTTACAAAGACCTCCTACGACCTCGTGTCGACCATGCTGCGAGTGTGAGTCGAGGCCAAACTCGCCAGAACTCGCGGATTAGGTCGCCCAAGTGCAGATCTAAATATGTAACAAACAGCGGGGTGTTCTGGTCATTGATTGTTTCTCAGAGGTTGATTTTCCATCCATTGTTCTCAATATTTATAAACATTCTGGACTGGACTGTAGGGATCAGCATTATGAAGTACACAAATGATACAAGCTCATAAGTTATTGGGGCAGAATTAGGCCATTCGGACCATCCAGTCTACTCCGCCATTCAACCATGGCTGATCTATCGCTCCCTCCTAACCCCATTCTCCTGCCTTCTCCCTGTAACCCCTGACACCCTTACTAATCACAAATCTGTCAATCTCCATCTTAAAAATGCCCAATGACTTGGCCTCCACAGCCGTCTGTGGCAATGAGTTCCACAGGTTCACCACCCACTGACTAAAGGAATTCCTCCTCATTCTGAGAAATGGCCCCTTGTCCAAGACCCTTCCACTAGTGGAAACATCCTCTCCACATCCACTCTGTCCAGGCCTTTCACTATTCGGGAAGTTTCAATGAGGTCGCCCCTCATCCTTCTAAACACCAGCCAGTACAGGCCCAGTGCCGTCAAATGCTCATCATACGTTAACCCAATCAAAACTTACCATATTTGGCAGTGATGGAAATAGATGTAGTCTTCTTGATAGGAGAAAGGCAAACAGATGAATCCATCATGGAGAACCATGAATGGTTCTTTAAAAGAAACAATGTTGAAACAAAGTATACTTCACAAAGTGTAGTTAAACAATGGAAGATTGGTGACCACATGCATTAATCTTTAAAGATGTTCATGCATGTTGAGATGGTAGTTTAAAAAGCCCATAGATCACTTAAAGCATATCTTCGAGGAATTATGATTTCTTCACAAGCATTCCATAATAAGAAGATTCGGAAGGAACAACAAGACTTAGAAAGGGAGATTAAACAATTAGATATACAGAATGCAACAAAATCAGATATAATAATACATAATAAAATTGTAGCATTGAAGTATAAATTAAATAAAATATATACTGATCAAGTTTTAAAAATATTACCAACATACTAAACAATTGTTGTTTGAATTTGGAGACAAACCACAAAAACTATTGGCTCGACAATTAAGGAAAATTGAAGCTGAAAAAATTATACATAGGATTAAATCACAAAACGGTGAATTATTAATACAACCCAAAGGATATTAATGAAAGATTTATGCAATATTATAAAAATTTGTATACTGGTAACACGACAGTAAATAAAACAGAAATAGATGCCTTTTTAAATGTATGTAACTTAAAAGAATTAGATTTACAAAATAGAGAACTATTAAATGCCGATATTTCAATAAAAGAAATCCAAGAATCTATTAAATCTTTAAAAAATGGTAAAACTCCAGGACCAGATGGTATAGGCTCGGAATTTTATAAAATTTTTCATGACCAAATGGTCCCATATTTAAAATCATTATACGAACAGATATATACACAAGAGAAATTACCAGATACATTGAACGAATCTATTATAACACTTATACCCAAAATAAAATAAAGATTTGGATGACCCAGGATCATATAGAGCAATTGCTTTATTAAATACGGATCAAAAAATTTTAACAAAGATTCTTGCACAAAGATTAAGCAAAATTGTTAACGAATTAATTCATCCTGATCAAACAGGATTTATACCTAAAAGATATTCTTCATATAATCTAAGACGGTTATTTAATATCATATATTCGAAAAGAAGTGATAAAAAAGACTTAGTAGTCATCTCGTTGGATGCAGAAAAAGCTTTTGACCAGGTGGCATGGCCTTATCTATTTTCGGTGATGGAAGCCTTTAAGCTTGGTGATAAGTTTACTACTTGGATTAAATTTATTATATGCAAACCCAACAGCTAGAATAATAACAAACCATATGTTATCAACTAAGTTTAGTTTATCTCAAGGTTGTAGACAAGGCTGTCCTTTATCACCATTACTGTTTGCGTTAGCAATCGAACCTCTTGCTCAAAGGGTAAGATTGCACCCGGAAATATATGGATATGATACTAAAGATACTAAGAATAAAATCTCGTTATATGCGGACGATATATTACTTTATATTACTAAACCGGAAATAAGTATCCGTAATTTGTTAAAACTAATAACGGAATTTGGTTTAATTTCAGGATACAGTATCAATTGGAATAAAAGTGAACTTATGACAATAACCATGAATAACTTACAGATATTACAACAATTTCCTTTTAAGATAACAAATGAAAATATTAAATATCTTGGTATTTTTGTTACAAAAAGATTTGACTCTTTATTTAAGTCTAATTTTCCCGTTATTATTGAATAAATTAAATAAAAATATCTTATACTGGAAAAGTTTTAACCTATCTCAATGTTAGGTAAAATAGACGCAATAAAAATGATTTTCCTCCCACAATTATTATATTTATTTCAATCAATCCCGATATATCTCTCTAAAAATTTTTTTAAAAAAGTAGATTCAATAGTCACTAACTTTATCTGGGATTATAAGAATCATAGAATAAATAAAAAACATTTATGTAAAGCTAAAATAAACGGGGGTTTAGCTTTACCAAATTTTATGTTTTATTATTGGGCAGTTAATATTAAAAATATGAATTTCTGGTTAGAAGAAACAGATAATAAACCAAATTGGTTAAAAATGGAAAGAGAAGACTGTTTTCCATTTGAAATTAGCTCTATAATATTTGCTAATATTAATGTACCTAAGAAAATTTATAGTGAAAATTTGATAATAGAAAGTGGAATACGTATTTGGAAACAAATAAAGAAAACACTAAAACTAAAATTTATACCGCTAGGTCTTACAATTGCCAACAATTTTACGTTTAAACCGTCAACGATGGATAAGGCTTTTATACAATGGAAAAATAAAGGAATTTTAAATATAGGGGATCTTTATAAGGAAAATTCTTTTCTTTCACTTCAAGAATTACAACAAACTTACGGGCTTCATAATAATGAATATTTCAGATATTTACAAATCAGAAACTATATCTCTGCAAATACACAAGAAACTCAGAAATAGAAAGAGTGAAATTTTAGATGAATGCTTGAATAAAACATCCAAATACAGAAAAAATGATATCATACATTTACAATATTTTGTTGGAAAGTGATATTCCATCATCGGAAATACATAGACAGCGTTGGGAAAATGAATTAAGTCAAATAATAAGCCCAGAATATGGGAAGAAAGCTTACAACACATACATTACTGCTCGTTAAATGCTAAACATGCTCTTATACAGTTTAAAATTTTACATAGATTACATTATTCTAAATCTAAATTACATAATATATTTCCAAAATTATCACCTATATGTGATAAATGTCAAATCTTAGAAGCAACTTTGTCACATTCATTTACTAATTGTACGAAGATTCTAGAATATTGGAATGAAATATTTAAGATAGTCTCGAATGTTATTAATATTACTATGATTCCTGACCCAAGTTAATCATACTTGGAATACCGGAAACGGAAACAAATAATTACAGGGAATCAAAGAACTTTTTATCGACTATTCTTTAATAATTGGGAAAAAATTAATATTAAAATTTTGGAAAGGCCCTGTATCCCCAACAATTAAAATGTGGAATACAGAAATGACGGAGACACTTCACTTGGAGAGATTGAGACTTGTCCTTATGGACAGGTTAGATCTCTTCAAAGGGATTTGGTCTCCCTATATTAAATATCTACAGGGTCACAATGGTTCGGCGCAGGGACTTGACTGAGGCATGAATATCTGAATGGATGAAGAAATACATATAAATAAATCATGAATGTATCTCCAAGAATGGATTATTTAGTAATACTTCAATCTCCATCAAACTTCTCACATTTTCTTTTCTATTTTCTATTCTCTTTCTCTATCTTCCTATCTTTAATTAAGGAAAAAAAATATAGAAACATATTATATACATTTTTAATATGTACACACCTATTTTTATTCGTATGAAAAGATTATAGATGTCTTAAATTTGTAATTATATAAAATTATGCATTTTCAACTATACAATAATTTTGAAATATAAAGTTAACAATAATACAAACATTCTTAATATTTTGATAACATTATGAATATCATAAAACTTTGTTTAAGATTGGGTATTATGTAGTTATATTAGCGGGGATTTGTATTTGGTAATTAGAAGAATATCTATGATATGAGAAGTCTGAGTATATTGCTTATTTTAGGAATATACTACATATACTCCCAATTATATAAAATAAATAACCACGAAATGTATAATGGATAATATTACAATTAACATAAACAGTATCAATCGATAATCAAATATTATATAATTTTGTATATTATATAATTCTCACTGTCGTATAAGAGTGTACTCGGTATATATTGTTTCTACAATAAAAAAATTTAAAAAAAAAAAAAAAAAAAAAAAGCCCATAGATCACTTTATGTATTTAAGAAAAAAGATACCGAGGTTGTCTATAGAGATATAGAGATTATTTAAAGGACAAAATGGTTGTGCAAGGACTTTATAACTCACAGATTGGACCTGAGCTGGGGTATTATTGACAGTTCTGGGCACCATGCTTCAGAAAAGATGTAAAGGCCTTAGTTAAGTTTAGTGATACAACATGGAGACAGGTCTGTTGGCCCACCGAGTCCAGGGCGACCATTGATCACCTTTCAAACTAGTTATCCCACTACACACAAGGGGCAATTGACAGAGGCCAATTAATGTACAAACCCGCACGTCTTCAGAGTGTGGGAGGAAACCAGAGCCCCTGGAGGAAACCCAGGTGGTCACAGGGAGAGCGTGCAACTCCACACAGACAAGCGCCCGTAGACAGAATCGAACCCAGGTCTCTGGCACTGTAAGGCAGTAGCTCGACTGTTAGGCCACCTTGCCACCCTTTAGAACAGCACAACACAACAGGCCCTTCAGTTCCACCACTGCACCACCATACAGCTAGTACAGAGGAGGTTTATCATAATGATGCAATTTCAACTATGAAGATAATAACAGAGTTATGCAGCATAGAAGCAGGCACCGTCAGCCCTCCTTGTCCATGCTGATCTTTTCCCCCAGCTACTTTAATCTCATGTGCCTGCATTGCGACCATATCCTTCTATGCCTTTTGGATACTGATATTTAAGTATCTGCCTTAAATGCCTCCTGAATGTTATACAGGTATATCTCACTTAGTGTTACCCCACATAGGACTGACTTACTATGGTGCTCTTTCCTATTGAGCCTTAATTTTTCAAAAACAAAACAATAAAGAGACCCCAGAATACGGTGGCATATAGTAATTTGCGATTTGACCAATGCAGGACCAACTTGCACCTTCTCCAACCTCATCTACCGTATCCGCTGTTCCAGGTGTGGACCTCTATACATCAGCGAGACCAAGCGCAGGCACGGTGATTGTTTCGCTGAACATCTCCGCTCAGTCTGCCTAGGCCTGCGTGATCTCCCGGTTGCTAAACACTTTAACTCCCCTTCCCATTCCCACACTGACTTTTCTGTCCTGGGCCTCCTCCATTGTCAGAGTGAGGCCCAGTGCAAATTGGAGGAACAGCACCTCATATTTTGCTCGGGCAGCTTACACCCCAAGCGGTATGAACATTAACTTCTCTAACTTCAAGTAACCTTTGCTTTCTTTCTCCCTCCAGCCGTCGCCCATCTTAGTTCTCCGACTAGTTTGACTGTCCTCCTGATTAAATGTTACTGATTGTATGCCTTGTTGTTAACTTCCCTTCAGTTAACAATGATCCATTCTACACTTTCCTTGAACTTTGTCCCCCTTTGATCTCTCGTTTTCACACCTTACCCTTCCATTTCTCTATGTCTCCCTTTCCCCAAAACATCATCCATTCATTCCTTCTCTCCAGAGATGCTGCCTGCCCCGCTGAGTTACTCCAGCATTTGTGCCCATCTTAAGACATTGGTTAATTGACATTGAGAATTAAACTTAAAATTTCCATTTTGTGACTATCTTTGATAACTAAGCTCGGGGGAATCTAACGCGGTAGTTCTGTGAGGCAGAATCTTAGCTCCATTCAAAGCTCGACTCAGAAGTAGTCAAGGGAGGAAGGAAGGAGAGACAGGGTAAAGGAGCTGTCCCACTGCGGCGATCTAATCTGCGAGTTTAGAAGAGTGTCTTCGACCTTCAAACTCACAGCATGGTCGACATGTGGTCCTAGGAGGTCCTATGAGGTCACTGGAACTCTCCTTCAGGCTCGAGTGAAGTTCCTTAAGACTCGCGGCCTCAGCTAGGTCACGGAATTTTTTTCAGCATGTTGAAAAAATTTCCGCGAGTAAAATTGGTCGGCAATGTTCTTTTGAACTCGTAGTGCAGTGGAGTGGGGTCGCTACGTAGTTACAAGCAGTCGAGGGCAGCCGTAGGTAATCTCCTTCGCTGACCGGGCATTTTGATTGGCTCATTGGAGTTTTCAGGACCAAGGAAAACCTATCAGTAGGTAAAATGCCTGCTAAACTTTATTATCTATCTATATTACTAAAAGTAAGATCTTGACCACTTCCTGTATTCCTGTTTCATGATTTTAGAAACAACGCTGCCACTTACGACTGTGATTTTTGGCCAGCTTACTCAGAGTCCCCCTCCGCTGCGCAGGACAAGAGGATTTTTCCCATCGATGAAACATAAAAGAGTTATTAATGTTTTAAAAATGTTGACATTCTCTCTGCTGCCCCTGCTGGTGGGAGGGTGGAGGGACTATAAAAGCTGGTAGTGTTGTGCCTCAGTCAGTCTCTGCAAGATGGGGGGAAGTGAGAGGGTCACGTCTCTCAGCCTGACCTGTGAATAACACTGAACACATGTCTACTAAACTGTGCGTGTGGTTATACTGACCTTGAGTGCCCTTAATGTGGTTTGAAAATGAAAATGTGGTTGGTTTGAAGTAAAAGCACTGCAAATGGTTGGTGGGGGTTTGAGTTGAAGTAAAAGCACTGCAAATGGTTGGTGGTCTAAACTTGGCAACTTCCTGTTTGCACTATATATTGATTTTAGATAAAACACTGCCACTTACGACTGTGATTTTTGGCCATCTTACTCAGTCCCCCTCCGCTCATCAGGTGCAGAGGATTCGTCCCATCAATGAAAAATAAAAGTGGTATTAGTGTTTAAAGAATGTTGAGAATCTCTCTCCTGTCAATCACGCCATGAAGGCCACACCTTTTCCGGTGGGAGGGGGGAGGGATTATAAAACCCGGAAGTGTGGGTGTGGCTCAGTCTCTGCATGATGGGGGAGGGAGAGGTCACAACTCTGTCTGAGCTGTGAATCAACTGAATACACCGAATGTCTACTGAACTGTGAGTGTGGTGTTTTGTGTGGTTTTATGGTGGTTCTACAGTGGTTTCACCCTGCTTGAAATGGTATGAAACTGCATTTGAATGTGGTGGCCTTGCACCCTGCATGAAATAGTATGAAACTGCACTTGAATTTGGTGGTCTTGCACCCTGCTTGAAGTGGTAAGAAACTGCACTTGAATTTGGTGGCCTTGCACCTGCTTGAAATGGTAGGAAAGTGGATTTGAATTTGGTGGCCTTGCACCCTGCTTGAAATGGAATTTCAAGGAATAGCCGTGAGTCAACTGCCAGCCCACCAGCCGTGAGTGAGCTGCCAGCACATCAGGCTTGAGGGACTGAGCTGCCACCCCAAGAATCCATTTGGCCCACAATGTCCATACTAGCCCTCTGGAGACCAGTCCCTTTGCCCACAACACCCATGCCAGCACTCCAGGAAGCCCCCCCCCCAACGGGACCAGCTCTCCCCTGGACTAAGTGGACCCGTTGGGTCCCAGCATCACAGGGGAGGGCTGGTCCCCCAATGCAATATTCCACCTCTCCACCAATTCCAATCTTGGTGGCCAGTGAGGGGGGGCGGGGGGCTTTCTGGAGAGCTGGAGATACAAAGATTATTGTATATTAAGGGAATCAAGGAGAGTGCAGATAGATGACCCGAAGTAGAAGATCAGTCATGATCTCATCAAACAGGCACGTGATGAGAGGCCAACTACCTAAACCAATTTAGATTTCTCAAGTCCTTATTCCTGTGGACTTCGTTAGCAGCGGTCTCCGGTAAGAAGTGGCCGATTCGGGAACTCCAAGCCGCGAGTATGTTCCGATGCCTTCGGACGCCGGAGTTTCGATCATCCCGGCGAGAGGGCCTGTACATCAGGCCGTCCCTAGCGGCGACTGCGGAAGGTTCTAGGCCCCGACCACAGATGAACAAAGAGGAAGACGACTGAACTTTATTGCCTTCCACCACGGTGTGAAACGTTGATTCTGCTGTGGCGGACGTTTATGTTAAACTCTATTGTGTATTGTGTTCTTTTTATTCGTATGGCTGTATTGTAACTCAAATTTCACTGCACCAATTGGTGCATGTGACATTAAATGTCAACTTGAACTTGAACTAGAACTTAATTCGGATCATCCGCTAAAAAATATTTATTCTATTATTAATTATTGTTTATTGTCAACTTATTTATTGTTTCTTTCCATTAAGGTGCAGCAAGTAAGGATTTTATTGTTCCGATCCAAGTGCGTGCGACCACTAAACATTCTTGATCTTGATCTTGAAAACATCAACGGATTTGTCAAATATGATTTCTCTATCGTAAATCCACGTTAACCAGTTAAATATATTTAAGTTAACGTTAAAGCTTAAACAAACCACAGATGCAGTAACCTGGAGCAAAAAAAAACAAATTATTGGTGGAATTTAGTAGGTCAGGCAGCATGTCTGCAGGCAAAAGGATTGAAGAGAATTCAGATCCAGACTCTGGATCAGCCCTGATCCACAGTTTCGACCTGAAACTTCTTCATCTACAACCTCTTACTTCAACAGTCTACTGTCCCCATCTGCTTCAAGGAAACCACCATCATTCCAGTCCCCAAGAAAGGTAAAATGACCTGTCTCAATGACTACTACCCAGTTGCTCTAACATCGACACATGACAAAGTGGTTAGAAAGATTGGTATTACCCCACATCAGCCCACAAATAGCTGGAGTAACTCAGCGGGTCAGGCAGCATCTCTGGGGAGAAGGAATGGGTGACATTTTGGGTTGAGACCCTTCTTCAGACTAGTCGGGGAAAAAGAAAATGGGAGATATGGACGATGATGTGGAGATAAATCAACGATGATAAAAGAAACTGGCTGTTGTTCGCTGTTTGGCGGGTGAAACGAATAGCTGGTGTGACTTGGGTGGGGGAAGGGATAGTAATGAGAGGGAATGCCGGGGTTACTTGGTTAGAGAAATCAATATTCGTAACACTGGGCTGTGCTGTCTCTTCCGTCTTCTGGGCGAAGATATTGAAGCTTGCAAGCCTGGACATGCAGACTTACAAACAGCTTTCTCCCCTCTGCCATTAAACTCCTGAACAAATGACCTCTTTCACACCTTCCCTGGAGGTGCTGCCACATACTCTACTTAACTCTACCTATTTTGGTTCTGCCATTGTTGAGCATTAGTTTTTCGTTTTGAACTGCTTCAGACTGCATTACACCTCTCTGCACCCTTTGCTCTTCTGCACTCACGGTTGTATTTATCAGGGCCAGCCTTAGGAGGTGCGGGCCCCAATTGGGAACAATTTTACAGGTTTCCAGCCAATGTCTGTAGAATCATCGAAATAGAAATAAAGTCTATTATAGACTTTATATCTCTATGGTAGAATGGAAAGTAATCAAAACGTGCGCTTAAAAAGTGCCTGCGAGTTAATGAACCAAACAGATCTAAGCTACATTTTAATATAAAATTGCATACATGTAAGCCTGCAAGTAACAAACAAAATGTGTAGATCACCTCTGAAAAGTACAGAGTTACAATACCATTTGTTTTAGTGACTGTGAAATGAAAAAAAAAAGAGGGGTGGAGCCGGGGCTGTGTGCTTGAAGCACGGTGACTGGAGGGGCGGGAGCGCTGCCCCGGGACGGTGAGGGAACGACCCATCTCCCTCTCTCCCCTTCTCCATTCCCCCTCCCCGTCTATCCCTTTCTTCCCCCTCCACCTCTCTACTCTCTCTCTCCACCCCTCTCTCCCCCTTCCACCCAAGGTAGATCTACCCGAACCGAGAGTTGATTACCCTAGCGCGGGGCCCCCTTAGGCACGGGGCCCAATTGTGAGCAATTGATCCAATCGGCTTAAGGCCGGCCCTGGTATTTATTGTTGTATCTATAATTATCATGTATGCTGTTTACTCTGAGACAGTGTATTCAATGTATTCAAGAGAGAGTTTTAGATAAAGCTCTTAGGGCTAATGGAATCAAGGGATATGGGGAGAAAGCAGGAACAGGGTACTGATTTGGATGATCAGCCATGATCATATTGAATGGCGGTGCTGGCTTGAAAACCCGAATGGCCTACTCCTGCACCTATTTTCTATGTTTCAATGTTTCTAATGCAAACCAATAATTTGTTTGCACTCAGGTGTACATGATAATAAAACTAATCTAATCTAACAAATCACAGGTTGAATAAAATATTGCAAAGTAATGTGCAGAGGTGCATTTATCATCAGTTATTACGATAGGTAATTTAAATGAAAATATTCTTCTTTCAAATGAATTTGAGTATTTAGGCCGACGTGTTCTTAATTTAGTTATTATAAGACTTCAAAGTCCAGTCCTGAAGGTTTCGACAAGCAAGAAATAAGCTTGAATAAAAGCAGTAGATAGACACAAAATGCTGGAGTAACTCAGCGGAACAGGCAGCATCTATGGAGAGAAGGAATGGGTGATGTTTTGGGTCGAGACTCTTCAGGCTGAGAGTCAAGGGAGAGGGACACAGAGATAAGGAAGGGTAAAGTGCGTGAAAACGAGATATCGAAAGAGATGACGATCAGGGAAAATGTAGAATAGATCATTGTTAGCTGGGAGAAGGTGAGAACAAAGCAAACAGGGATAAAATGTAATCAGGGACAGTCAGAATGGTCGGAGATCTGGAAGGGGGAGGAATGGAGAGAAAGAGAAAGCAAGGGTTACTTGAAGTTAGAGAAGTCAATATTTATACCGCTGGGGTGTAAACTACCCAAGCAAAATATGTGGTGTTGTTCCTCCAATTTGTGTTGGGCCTCACTCTGACAATGGAGGCGGCCCAGGACTGAAAGTTTGATGTGGGACTAAGAGGGGGTGGGGGTTAAAGTGTTTAGCAACTGGCAGATCAGGTAGGTTTAGGCGGACCGAGCGTAGGTGTTCAGTGAAACGATACCCAAGCTTGCGTTTGGTCTTCTGCTAAGTCCTATCTAATGCCTTATCTATGACACATATATCGTCACAGTCCTGACTAGCCAAGGGTACTCGGTGATTAAATACAACAATATTTATGGAACAATATAATGATATAATAATTGATAGTCTTGTGTCTAGAATTAGAATTACAATAATCCAAACTGCACTGAGGGCATAATAAAAATCTGATTTCCACAAGTTGATAGTTGGCTAGCTCAGTATTTCTTCATCTTCTTGCGTATGGCGTGCACAGCCTAAAGTTGTATGACAACTTGTTCTATTTGATCTTATTTAATTGTGCACGCCAAGTTGATTGCATTCGTTGAAACAGGGCGGACCATGTGAAGGTTGCAATCTCCCACCCCGCTCAGTATTTAATTCACATATAACGTCAAATTAAAACAATAAAAAAGACAACATTTTAAAATTGCGTGTGTTTAAAATATCGTTAATTGCGATACTTTTAGCATTTCTTTTAGACAATAGACAATCAAGTAAGTAAGTCAAGTAAGTAAGTTTATTGGCCAAGTATTCACATACAAGGAATTTGCCCTGGTGCTCCGCCCACAAGTAACAACATGACATACAGTAACAGTTACGAATTACTCAGAAACCACTAAACATTAATAATAATAATAAAACATTAATGATAAAACACCATTGATCAAGCATGTGAATCAACAAAATACCAGATCAAAGGGAGGCTACAGATTTTTGGCTGTTGAGTGGAGCAACTACTCGTGGATAAAAACAGTTTTTATGTCTGGCTGTGGCAGCTTTGACAGTCCGGAGTCGCCTTCCAGAGGGAAGTGATTCAAAGAGTTTGTGGCCAGGGTGAGAGGGGTCAGAGATGATCTTGCCCGCTCGCTTCCTGGCCCTTGCAGTGTACAGTTCATCAATGGAGGGAAGGTTGCAGCCAATAATCTTCTCTGCTGATCGGACGATTCGCTGCAGCCTCCAGGTGTCGTGCTTGGTGGCTGAGCCAAACCTGACCATGACGGAGAAGGTGAGAACAGACTCTACATGGACCATCATTGCCTGTGGCAGATTGTGCTTCCTCAGCTGTCGCAGGAAGTACATCCTCTGTTGGGCCTTTTTGACCGTGGAGTCGATGGTAGCCCCCCATTTAAGATCCTTGGAGATGATGGTTCCCAGGAACTTAAAAGACTCCACAGATGTGACTGTGGTGTTGTTGATGGTGAGTGGGGTGAGGGGAGGGGGAGCTCTCCTAAAGTCTACAATCAATTCCACTGTCTTAAGAGCATTGAGCTCTAGGTTGTTGCGATGGCACCAGGATGCCAGCTGTGACACTTCCTGTCTGTAGGCAGATTCCTCCCCAACCTGGATGAGTCCAAAGAGGGTGTGTCGTCCGCAAACTTGAGAAGCTTGACAATAGGTGCAGGAGTAGGCCATTTGGCCTTTCGAGCCAGCACCGCCATTCAATGTGATCATGGCTGATCATCCACAATCAATGTACTGTGTAATTTCTTTTTTTTTAATATTTATTTTATTAGAAGCAATTGTACAAGGAGAAAGTAATTGACATAACAATTATACAATTTTCGTACAGCTTTAACATTTTATAAACTAATAAGTGAATTGGAAAAAAGAAAAAAAGGAAAGAAGGAAAAGGAAGAAGAAAGGTAAAAGAAAAGAAAGAATTTCGAAAAGATATGAAAAAGAAAGAAGAAAGACCCCTGAACTAACAAAGAAGTGAGAAAAAAAAGCAGAGATATATCCCACTACGCTTCCCTACGCCCGCACACCCGACCCGAGCGTCGGTTTTGAATTTGTGTTCAACCATTCTGTTGTTGAAGAAATTCAATGAAAGGAGACCATATTTTGGAAAATTGGTCTGATTTGTCAGACAAAACAAGCCTTATTTTTTCTAGATGTAGTGTCTCAGTCATTTCTGTGAACCACATCTTCACTGTGGGAGCTGTTATCTTTTTCCAGAATTTAAGTTTACGTTTTTTCACAGTTATTAAACCGTAGTCAAGGAAGCGTCTTTGGAATATCGTTAATTTAGGGCAGGCCTCTGGCATTCCTAATATTATTAATTTTGAATCTGACCCCAATTGAATGTCCCCCAATATTCCCAACCAGAAATGTTGTATTTTTATACAGGATACAAAGGAATGGGTTATGGTAGCTTCTTAGAAGTGACATTTTTCAAAGAGAGGGGAGATCTATAACCTATGCAATACTTTGAATTGTATCAGGCAATGCCTGGCATTTATAGAACAGTAATGTATGTGTAGCAGGCTTTCCTCCCTTATATCTTTTGAAATGGGTAGAACCCAGCTCGTCCTCCCTTGCTCGCCTACAAATCTCAGAAGGTGGGGTATCAATATTTAGAAGAGTGTTATAAATGTAAGATATCAACCTACTTGTATCGGCATGTCTATTCAAACAATTCGTCTAATATATCTGGACCCATAAGAGGACAGTCTTGTGTATATGTTTACACATAATCTCGGATTTGAAGGTATCTAAAAAAATTGTTGCCGTTCAAGTGATATTTCTCCTGTAGTTCTTGAAAAGAAGGGAGAGTCCCCTTCTTATTGAGGTCTCCCACAGTATTGATTCCCAGGTTCTTCCATTGAACAAACAACATATCTAAAGTAGACGGATTAAACAAGGGATTGTTTGCAATAGGAAGAAGGAGAGACATGTATCTCAATTTAAGACTGAATTTCAACTGTTTCCAGATACGGATAGTACTATGCATTATCGGATTTTGCTCATACGTTGACTTATTCAAATGTATTGGAAATTGGAGGATCGAGCCTATACTAAAAGGCAAACAATCTTCCCTCCCCATTTTTAACCAATTTACATGATGACATGTATCGTCCAACCAGAAGGTTATATTTTTAATGTTAGTTGCCCAGTAGTAAAAAAGAAAATTAGGAAGCGCTAATCCTCCATTTTCTTTGGATTTGCACAAATGTCTTTTGTGTATTCTGTGGGCTTTGTAGTCCCAAATAAAGTTAGTGACAATAGAATCCATTTTTTTGAAGAAACTCTTAGGGAGATACATCGGTATTGATTGAAATAAATATAAAAGTTGCAGAAGGAAGATCATCTTTACGGCATTTAATCTACCAATAAGGGAGATAGGAGGGTACACAAAAAGCTGGAGAAACTCAGCGGGTGCAGCAGCATCTAAGGAGCGAAGGAGATAGGCGACGTTTCGGGTCGAGACCCTTCTTCAGACGAAGTGTTTTCCAAAATTGAATGTAGGCATACAGCTAAGTGATTAATGGTGAAAAGTTTATTTTCGAGAGAAATACTTTCTAGTCACGTAAATTCCAAGATATCTGAACTGTGGAATTTCTGACCTATTTATTACATTACAAATAGTATTTCATTTATTCAGCACTCAATACAACACAAACGACATCAATCACACATATAACCTACATAGAACATAGAACATGAGCGATGAATTAGTAGCAGGAGTAGGTCAGTGGCCCTTTTGATTCTGCTCCACTGTTTAATAAGATCTTGGCTCACCTGATTGTAACCTCAACGCCATATTTCCATTTACCACAGTAACCATTCGCCTCTTGCTTATCAAATGCCGTTCCATCTCTGTCTTAAAAACATAGTTCTAAGGTGAGAGCTCGAAGAAGAAAGTGGATTTCAGAGGTATTTTTTTACACAGAGAGTTGATGCCAGGATCCACTGATAAAAGGGGTTGTGGAATCAAATCTAATTGGTACATTTAAAAGGCATACAGAAGCTTAAATAATCTAGACATGGAAGGTAGACAGACACAAAATGCTGGAGTAACTCAGTGGGACAGGCAGCATCTCTGGATAGAAGGAATGGGTGACGCTTCGGGTCAAGACCCTTCTTCAGGCTGAAAGTCAGGAGAGAGGAAGAATCAGAGATAAGGAAGTGTAAGGTGTGAAAAGTGAGGTGAGTGAGTGAAAAGGTGAAGAGTGAGGCTCAGCACAAATTGGAGGAGCAGCACCTTATATTTCACTTGGGCAGCTTCCATTCCAGCGGTATGAATATTGACTTATCTTACTTACCTTTCCTCTCTCTCCATCGCTCCGCCTTCCTAGTTCTCAGACCAGTCTGACTGTCCCCTTGATTACATTTTATCTCTGCATGCTTCGTTGTCTATTTTACTTCGGAGTCACGTGAGTGACTACGTGAAGAAAGCCCGCCTGGCGCTGGAACGGCATTACGTCGACGCTGACGGCAGAAGCAGGAGCTGCACAGACAGCTCCTCGACAGCGGTAGGTTCGGAACCGGCAGGTAAGTGCAGTTGAAAAATTTTTTTAGGACTGGAAAACTCCGTGCCTGGTGGAAACCAGGATTTTAAAGGATTTTAAAAACAAACTAAAAGTTTAAATTGAACAGAAATACTCTGTTAAAATAACGGAGTTTTGAAAAGAACGTCCCAGGGGAATACCCAGCGATCGGGACGAGAGATTAATTACGGGGCCGGTTCCGATAGTGGTACCGTTAAAAATAAAATAAATTGCCATCAGTTGTGGAGCTCAATAGGAAGAAATATATATAATTTACCGAATCTGCACTATAGGTTTGCAGATCAATACAAATCAGGATATTAAACTCCTGATTATTATAGAATAAACCTGCCTTATGATAAATCAAAGATATTAATTACAAAAGAACAGACTACTGATCTTTAAACTTTGGGGAGAAAAACTATGATCCAATGAAAAATTTTGATAATGGATCAAAACAAAGGCAAAGATTTTTTTTAACTTGCGGTGAAAAAACTATGATCCAATGAAAGATTTGATAATAGATCAAAACAAAGGCAGAAGTGGTATAATCCAAACATAGCCTTATCTAAACCTATATAATTGGGGAAAGAAGGCTTGAAGTACGTTGAAAAGGTGCAAACATCTGGTTACAAAATAAGTTCATGAAATCTCCAATTATGGGGGATT
Source organism: Okamejei kenojei (assembly GCA_035221665.1). Lineage (NCBI taxonomy): Eukaryota > Metazoa > Chordata > Chondrichthyes > Rajiformes > Rajidae > Okamejei > Okamejei kenojei. Next base: position 8,831,884 of record CM069146.1, on the reverse strand, counting down.
ACAGGTGTATTATGATTGTTAACCAATATAACTAAGGAAGGATTGGTTCACCTGTATAAGAAAACTATAAAAATTGATTTCAGGTTTGCACTCAAAAGTAATTTTTAATAAGAAGGGGTACGTACATGTATATTATAAAATTATCCTCAGTGTAAAGATTTCATGGTATAAACCATACAAAACATCATTATATTTACACTTTCACAGTGTAAGAAAATGGAAACATCTAGAACATGGAAAAACTGTTGTGATTAACAAAGTGTTAATCAATATTACAGGTGCTTGAAATTAATTAAAGTGGGTCAAGCTGTGCAAGTTAAAACATTGTCCAAACAATCAATCAGTTCAAGGCTGTTAAACCGAACACTGAAGGAACAATTATACTGATAAAAGATCAGCACTTGCACTAATGAGGTCATGGTCATGGGTTATCTCGATTACATTTAAATTGGAAGAGATAAGAGCAGCTGCAAATTAGTGCCTGCCCATTACATAAAGCATATGCTTAGGCATTAATAAAATATTTATAAATTACTATTCTGAATTTAGAAGTAATTCAAGCACCATAAGAGAGGGGGAAGATTGTTCCATGATACAAATATGTCTATTTGTTGTTGACATACTTTGTCCCTCCATTAGGATTAGGTAAAAAATAAATAAAGTTCCAAAAAAAAAAAAAGGAATACAGAAGCTTATGCCTTGTGAAGAGGCTTATGCAAAATATCAAATGATACGTTATCATTATTAAAGTAATGTAAAAAAGGTTCATAAGCTGCTTCAACTATAAGATTAACAGCTGTTGCAAACTGAAGCAAGTGTTACAGATGATGTACAGCTTCTGTGAATGTTTGGGTAAAGATAAGAATATTATCTATTCTTATAACAATAATTGATATGTCTCTTGTTCGGACTGCAGACAATAATACCAGGCGAACATAAATGGTTTGTCCTAAGAAATTTTCCAAACATTCGTATTAATTGTTGAAGTATAAGGAGTTATGGATTAAAAAGACGATTGTTTTATTATGGAACTGTCCATGTCGTATCAAGATGAACAATACCACGGCTGTGGCATATGTTAACAATGGTCAAAATTTGGGAGAAAAACATATTGTCATTATTTTGCATTACTTACGATTAATCTGGTTTGTATACAGATTAAATCACTGATCTTTCAAATGTTTCTTGTGGGTCACAAGATAAGTCAAATAAACAATCATGGGATTATCTAAGTAAACAGATGTGGCATATTTTAAAGTTTAGTCCACCTGTTTATCTCTAAGGAAGAGACAATGGTATCGGAAGATAACAAATTTGGGAGAAAAAACATATTGTCATTAATATGGATTACTTACGATTAATTCTGATTGCATACAGATTAAATCACAGATCTTTCGAATATTTCTTGTAGGTAAACCAAGAACAGTGAAGGTGGATGCTTTTTCTCCCAATTACATGAGGAAAAGATTTCTTTGTGTTCCTCATTTTTGTTTAATAGGGCAGTGTCTGATGAAAATGTAGCGGGACACTGCCAGAGGCATTTTGGTGGCCTAATACGGGTCCTTTATGGTTTCATAAATATTGTGTGATTTTGAACTGCTAGTGATGATTCCATAGTAGCAGCAATTTATTGAAGTCAAAAAAGGGGTCTCGACCTAGGTCGTTGCCGTCTCCCTTCGCTCTTTGGATGCTGCTGCACCCACTGGGATCTCCAGGTTTGGAGAAACCCTGGAGTAATTTATTGTTGTACAAAAAACCTCCATGACATGAAAATATGAATTTTACTATCTACAGGTTGACCAGACCATCACAACAGCTGATGGTCAAAGAAGTCTATGAATGTTAACCAATATAACAATATATCAATAAAATAATTATGTATAAAGAAGTGTTATACCTGCAATTTGCAGAAATGTCTAAAAAACAATATTTTGTTATAAGAAATTGGAGGTCTGTATATACAGTAAAGTTATTTTATCATATTAGATATATGTGAATTCCTTGTGGATTGCATTTTCTAAGTATCTAATTGATAGAGCCAATAATAGGGCTCAGAGTGTTACCGTCTTATAAACGGACAATATATTAACCAAGAAGTTATCAGATGCATTCAGAATATCCCAATATGGAAAGGGATATATATGTAAATGGTAATAAATATATATATATATATGTGTGTGTGTATATATATATATATGTATATGATATATATATATATATGTGTATATGTATATATAATCTGTCCAAAATTGTAAAAAATATAAAGGCAGGAGATAAATAATCTTGAAATGCCTTAACAAATGGACTCTAACTCTATCTATGATTCAAAAAACTTGAACATTGAAAATAATAATTCTGATAACTTTAGTATCAATATAAGAGTGCAAACATTGCAAATGTTACGTTATAATTTTGCATGTGGATACAAATTGCATTATCATATATGTTTATGAATCTACCAAACAAAAGCACACCAAGAAGACCTGAAACGAAGGTAAACTATAAACATATCCTGCCGGCTTTAAGTTGTGTGTGTGTGTGTGTGTGTGACATTGATGAAATATGTTGCAGTAGGTAAGAGTCTCTGTGGCAATGGGACTGCTTATTACACACAAAAACCACATTGGGGGTTCAGTAAAAACTGATGGTTATAGAGGAATGTATTTCTAGATGGTTAAAAATTGGATACATTCAGTAGGAACTAGACACTGAAAGGTGGAAAAATCACTCTGTTAATGAGGAAAATACATTCACAGGAATGGCACAGGATGAGCCACTCGAGCAAAGATGCAAGGCCGCAGGAGGCTGTAGATTACTGTTAAAGTAAAAAGGAACCAGTTCATGGTGTCAGATTTAGACAGGCAATGTTCGGTTCTCTATAATTGTTGCTTTGTCATGCCATAAAAATATATTTAATATCAATTGGTATTTGTGATAAACTTGCCTTTCAATGGAACGGGCATTATTTTCATTTTTTATAATGTGAAAATAATTTATCACATAACTTGAGGCAATTTGGGAAAATGTGTTATTCGCTCGTTATTGTGTTAATGAACCGTACTGTCATATGGAATAAATTCTACGACACGAAAAACACAGAAGCTTCAAACTCTTCACGTAGTCACTCACGTGACTCCGAAGTAAAATTAGTAAGATTAAACGAGAACTTTACCAGTTCGAAGTTTGATCGTTATTTTATGAGGAGTAACGATGAGGGATTTACGTGCCCTCCACTCCCCATCCTCACAAAATAAATGATCATCTGGTAGTTCTAAATCTATGATGAGCCTTACTATCTTACTCCGGCTATTTGTGTTCTGTGTTTTTCATGCCGCTGCTTTGAAGTATGCCGTTCCAGCGCCAGGCGGGCCTTCTTCACGTAATCCCTCATCGTTACTCCTCATAAAATAACGATCAAACTTCGAACTGGTAAGTTCTCGTTTAATCTTACTATTCTATTCTACATTTCCCTTACACCTCATCACCTTTGAAGTCTTGTTTTCACACCTTGCACTTCCTTATCTCTGTGACTACCTCTCTCCCGACTCAATCTGAAGAAGGGTTTTGACCCAAAACATCACCTATTCCTTTTCTCCACTGCCTGTCCCGTTGAGTTACAATAGACAATAGACAATAGGTGCAGGAGTAGGCCATTCAGCCCTTCGAGCCAGCACCGCCTTTCACTGGCTGATCATCCACAATCAGTACCCCGTTCCTGCCTTCTCCCCATATCCCTTGACTCCGCTATATTTAAGAGCTCTATCTAACTCTCTCTTGAAAGCATCCAGAGAATTGGCCTCCACTGCTTTCTGAGGCATAGAATTCCACAGATTCACAACTCTCTGGGTGAAAAGGTTTTTCTTCATCTCCATTCTAAATGACCTAACCCTTATTCTTAAACTGTGGCCCCTGCCTCTGGACTCCCCCAACATCAGGAACATGTTTCCTGCGTCTAGCATGTCCAATCCCTTAATAATCTTATATGTTTAAATAAGGCCCCCTCTCATCCTTCTAAATTCCTGTGTATACAGCCCAGTCACTCCATTCTTTCCACATATGACAGTCCCGCCATCCCGGGATTTAACCTTGTAAACCTACGCTGCGCTCCCTCAATAGCAAGAATGTCCTTCCTCAAATTTGGAGACCAAACCTACACACAATACTCCAAGTGTGGTCTTACTAGAGCCCTGTACAACTGCAGAAGGACCTCTTTGCTCCTATACTCCTACTCTTGTTATGAAGGCCAACATGCCATTAGCTCTCTTCACTGCCTGCTGTACCTTACTTTCAGTGACTGATGAACAAGGACACCCAGATCTTGTTGTATTTCCCATTTTCCTAACTTGACACAATTCAGATAATAATCTGCCTTCCTGTTCTTGCCACCAAAGTGGATAACCTCACATTTATCCACATTAAACTGTATCTGCCATGCATGTGCCCACTCACCCAACCTTTCCAAGTCACCCTCCATCCTCATAGCGTCCTCCTCACAGTTCACACTGCCACCCAGCTTTGTGCCATCTGCAAATTTGCTAATGTTACTTTTACTCGCTTTATCTAAATCATTAATGTATATTGTAAATAGCTGCGGTCCCAGCACCGAGCCTTGCGGTACCCCACTGTCACTGCCTGCATGAAAGGTACCCAATAATCCCCTTAATCTGCCAATCCTAATGTCCAGTACCCCCTACCCCCAATATTTGCTCTAATTTTGCCCACCAATCTCCCATGTGGGTGCGGTCCCAGCACCGACTGGGCCCTCCCTTGTCCATTTTCTAGTTTACATCCCCTCGTAAATCCATGCTGACTCGGACCGATCCTGTTACTGCTATCCAAATGTGCCGCTATTTCATCTTATATGATTGACTCCAGCAACTTCCCCACAACCTTGGCTACCTTAGACAACATTAGCTACCCTCCAATCCACAGGAACTGACCCTGAATCTATAGAACATTGGAAAATGATCACCAATGCGTCCACAATTTCTAGAGCCACTTCCTTGAGTACCCTGGGATGCAGACCATCAGGCCCTGGGGCTTTATCCCTTCAGTCCCATCAGCCTACCCAACACCATTTCCTGCCTAATGTGAATTTATTTCAGTTCCTCTGTCACCCTAGGTCTGCTGGCCACTAGTACATCTGGGACTAGTTCCTTCAGTTCCTTCCTACACAAGACATGGAAGGTTATGGTCCCAATGCAGTCAAATGGGATTAGTGTGGATGGGTTAAAGGATTGGAATGGATGTGGTCAGCAAAAAGGCCCATTTCTGTGCTGTACAACGAAGACTCAACATCCAACACATTTTGAGGTAGAACATTCAGAATAGTGAAAGGCTTGGATAAAGTGGATGTGGAGAGGATGTTTCCATTAGTGGGAGAGTCTAGGACTAATGGTCATAGCCCCATTTAAAGGACTTCTTTTAGGAAGGAGATGAGGAGAAATGTCTTTAGTCAGAGGGTGGTGAATCTGTGGAATTAATTGCCACAGAAGGCTGTGTAGGACATGTCAGTGGATATTTTTAAGGCAGAGAGATAGATTCTTTATTAGTACAGATATGGGGAGAAGGCAGAAGAATGGGGTTAGGAGGGAGAGATAGATCAGCCATGATTGAATGGGCCGAATGGCCTAATTCTACTGCTATCACTTATGACCTTATAACTTTCCAAAGACTCATCAATCTGTGAAATTTAAAAAAAAAATCTAATCTCTGTTTTAAATGACTGACCCTTTGGTTTTAAATAGTAACCTGTCACAAAAGGAAACATTACCCTCACATCCACCCTGCCAATATTCCTCAGGATCTCAGATGTTTCCATCAGCTTCCCTCATTCTTCTCAATTTGAGTGATGATAGTCCAGTCTATCCGCAGTAATACTTATACTTTTACAATGGCCTTTTAACACCTCAGGGAAAGTCAAGAGTAGTTACTGTCATAAGTGAAGGAAAGCGCCCCCATTTCCACCACCCACGCACAGGAAGCACAAGAACCGTAAGACACCATTGTACGCAGATGCTGAGAAGTGTGTTCAGCTCTGGCTGAACAACTTCTAATCTTGTGATGTGGACTCAATAAGAAGAAGACTGCCATAAGTACCGACATCTGAACTAAAATCCTGACTTGCTCCAGCTTACCAAGCCCGTAAACGTGATATTGCAGCGGCGCCTGCTGGCGCACGCAGGTATCGAACCCGGCGTTCGGAAGCCGCAGTCACGTGACTCAGGAGGGGCTGCTGTTTTCGCGCTGTTTCGCTTTCGCGCGGCAGTTGTGTGCTGACCACCGTTGTGGCCAGACGTGTTTGTAAGGACCTGTAAATCAAGAAGTTATTTTCAAAATAAATAAGTTAATAAAACTTGATTGTCCTTCTTGCGACCGCCAAAATATCACAGACACAGTATATCAGAGTCAAAAATATAATAAATTAATAGTTGTTATGCTGGGTAAACCATAATAGTGAAAATAAAATCATGTCCACACTACAAACAAAAACACAGTCGATAAAAGCTTCTTGAATTGGTGGTATGGTTTTCAGGTTTCTGTTTCTTCTTCCCGATAGTCAAAGTCAAGTCAAAAGAGTTTATTGTCATGTGTCCCTGACAGGACAATGAAATTCTTTCTTTGCATAGCACAACAGAACATAGTAGGCATTGACTACAATGATATATGTAAATACACACATTAATTAATAAATTAATAAAGTGCAAATAACAGATGGAGGGGTATTAATGTTCAGAGTTTTGTCCAAGCCAGGTTTAATAGCCTGATGGCTGTGGGGAAGTAGCTATTCCTGAACCGGGTCGTTGCAGTCCTCAGGCTCCTGTACCTTCTACCCGAAGGTAGCAGGGAGATGAGTGTTGTGGCCAGGGTGGTGTGGGTCCTTGATGATGCTGCCAGCCTTTTTGAGGCAGCGACTGTGGGTAGATCCCCTCGATGGAAGGAAGGTCAGAGCCGATGATTGGACTGGGCAGTGTTTTACAACCTTTTGTAGTCTTTTCCTCTCCAGGGACTCAAGTTGCCAAACCAAGCCACGATGCAACCGGGTCAGCAAGCTCTCTACTGTGCACCTGTAGAAGTTAGAGAGAGTCCTCCTTGGACAGACCGACTCCCGTAATCTTCTCAGGAGTAGAGGCGCTGATGGCTTTCTTAATAATTGCATCTGTGTTCTCGGACTGGGAAAGATCTTCACAGATGTGCACGCCCAGGAATTTGAAGCTCTTGACCCTTTCAACCATCGACCCGTTGATATAAACAGGACTGTAGGTCCCCATCCTACTCCTTCCAAAGTCCACAATCAGTTCCTTGGTTTTGCTGGTGTTGAGGGCCAGGTTGTTGTGCTGGCACCATATGGACAGTTGCTCGATCTCTCTTCTATACTCTGACTCATCCCCATCAGTGATACGTCCCACTACAGTGGTGTCGTCAGCGAACTTGATGATGGAGTTCGCACTATGACCGGCTACGCAGTCATGAGTATAGAGTGAGTACAGCAGGGGACTGTTTAAGAAGGAACTGCAGATGCTGGAAAATCGAAGGTACAGCAGTAATTGTGAAATAAGAATGTGACCTGTATGCTGATATTGGCTGCTTTTTAAGACAGTGCCTCCAGTAGATCTCAGTTTAGTTCAGTTTATTGTCACATGTACCGAGGTACAGAGAAGGGCTTTTGTTGCGTGTTATCCAGTCAGCAGAACTGGATGATCTCTTCGATGATGGGATGGTCAGTACCTGTGAAGGAGTGGGCAACGTTTACTATTCTGTTGTCTTCTTTGTTCCCGGGCATTCAAGTTACCGGACCAGGCTGTGACGCAACCAGTGTGAAGAAGGGTCTCGACCCGAAACGTCACCCATTCCCTTCCTCCAGAGATGCTGTCTGTACAGCTGAGTTACTCCAGCAATTTGTGTCTCCAGTCGGTGTACTCTCCACAAACCTGTAGAGGTTCCATAGACGGTTTAAGAAGGAACTGCAGATGCTGGAAAATCGAAGGTAGACAAAAGTGTTGGAGAAACTCAGCGGGTGCGGCAGCATCTACGGAGTGAAGAAAATAGGCAACGTTTCGGCCAGTTTCTCCAGCACTTTTGTCTACCTTCGAGGTTCCATAGACTATTCATCTTCAAACCGAATCACCTCACTTTTCACAGGGGTTGGGGGCACTGATGAGCTTTCTTTGTGATTGCATCAATATGCTGGCCTCAGTGTACCCACACAGGTACTCAAAGCTGTTGACCCTCTCCACACCACCCCATTGATGAAGGCAGATTTGTGGATCCTCAGCTTTCCTCTCCTAATGTCAACAATCAGTTATTTGGTCTTGTTGACGCTGAGAGCAAGATTATTGTTCTGGCATCATTCAATCAGGTTTTCAATTTACCTCCTGCACTTATCATTACCCATTATTTGACCAACAAAAGTGACATAATCAATAAATTTAAAGATATCATTTGAGTTGTGACTGACTACACAGTTATGGATACAGAGAGAGCACACAGCCTTGAGGTGCTACTACGAGAATGGTTATTGAGGAGGAAGTATAATAGGAAGGAACTGCAGATGCTGGTTTGCACCATAGATAGACATAAAGTGCTGGAATAACTCAGTTGATCAGGCAGCATCTCTGAAGAATATCTAGAAGTGACATTTCTGGTTGGGAACTTTCTTCAGACATCTGAAGAAGGGTACCGACCTGAAATGTTACCTATCTAATTTCTCCAGAGATGCTGCCAAACCCACTGTTACTCCAACGCTTAGTGTTTGTCATTGAGAAGGAGGTTTTGTTATCAACTGGCACTGATTATGGTCTGCCAATGAGGAAGTTGAGGATTCAGTTACATTGAGATGAGTAGCAAACCTGTTCTCTTAGTTTGATGATATGTTTGGAGAGAATGATGGTGTTGAATGCTAAGTGGTAGTCAATGACCATCATTCTAACGAATGGGGTCATATTGTCCAGATGGTCCAGTGCAGAGTGCAGAGCAGGTGAGATCACAGCCCCTGTTTTGATCTATTATGGCTGTAGGCAGATTGTAGTGGGACCAGGTCCTTACCAAGACTGGAGTTGATATGCATCATAACCAACCTCTCTAAGCACCAGCCAATAGTCACCAGGCATGTTACCTTACCCTTCTTGGACACCTGTATTATTGATGTCCTTTTAAAACAGGTGGTAACCTCTGATCTTGGTCATGAAAGATTGAAGATCTCTGCAAAAACTCCAGCCAGTTTAGTTTAGTTTAGAAATACAGTGCGGAAACAGGCCCTTTGGCCGACCGAGTAGGCGCCGACAAGCGATCCCCGCACATTAACGCTAGGGACAATTTACAATTACACCAAGCCAATTAACCTTCAAACCTGTACGCCTTTGGAGTGCGGGAGAAAACCGGAGGAAACTCACGCAGGTCACGGGGAGAATGTACAAACTGTACTGACAAGCACTGAGGCTGGGTCAGGATCGATCCCGGGTCTCTGATCCTGTAAAGCAGCAACTATTCCACCATGCCACTGTGCCACCCTATTCAGTTGGTTCATGGAGGATTTAAGAATGTGGCCTGGTTCACAACCAGGGCAGGGTGCCTTCCAAGTATTCACCCTGATGAAAGATCTTCCAGCATTAGGCTGAGTAACTGAAATAACAGTGTTACCAGCAGCTATGTTTAAACTTAAATTTACCAATTTACTCAATAGTAGACCTGCAGTGTCCTACTATATCCAAGAGCTTTCTGTATCTTCTTACATGAAGACATCAAATTATTTGTTTAATTTCTCTGACTTTTTTTTATTCCCTGGTATCCAGTCTCGGTATGTAGAGAATGAACTTATGTAAGTATTTTGGGTTTAATTTATCAACAGAAGCATTTTAAATGTTTTGACATTTCTTACTAGGCTTCTCTCATACTCTACTTTTCCTCTCCTTATTAACGCCATAGTCCTCCTTGTCCTTTGCGGTTTAAGCATGATCTCCCTTCTCTTATATTCTGTGCCTCAATGAATGAAGGCAAGATTTTTTCATGCTTTCTTCATTCCCCTGCTGCTTATCCTGCCAGTTTCAAGGATCTGTGGACCTGTGTTCTAAGATCCCTTTATTTTTCAAGAGTGAATTAGATTTAGCTCTTTGGGCTAAAGGAATCAAGGGATATGGGGAAAAAGCAGGAATGGGGTACTGATTTTAGATGATCAGCCATGATCATGTTGAATGGCGGTGCTGGCTCGAAGGGCTGAATGGCCTACTCCACCATTTATCCATGTTTCTGTTTCTGCACATTTCCCCTTTTTAAAAATTAATTATTTTCTCACTCTAGATACAATACTTCACTTATTTCTGGATCAAAACCTACTTCCTTGTTTTCCGTTTATCTGACCAGACCGTCAACATCTTCAACATGGCAAGAAATGTAAATAACACTGAAATAAAGTCTTAAAAATGATCCCGACCCAAAAATCGTAAGCTGTCCATTTGTATTTTTATGAGTAAAAATACTGGTTGACAAATTTAGTTCGATTCTTCAAATAGGCGTATGAAATCTTATGTACTTATGTAAGAAAACAGATAGGGACTTTGCTTTTAATTCCTTCCAAAAAATTCCATTGTGCCGTTTGAAATTTTCAAAACTCATTAAATTCTGTGAAAATCCCAACAGATTCTAAAACTAAGAAGGGAAGAAGATGGAAAAGTGGATAATTGTAGGCTAGAAGGGCCGAATGGCCTCCTCCTGCATCTATTTTCTATGTTTCTATTTTTCTCCACAAAGCAGAATGATGTAACTCTGGAATTCTGTGCCCCAGATTATTGTGGAGGCTGGTGTTTAAAGAAAAAGTAGATCAATGTTGAGATGATCATGGTATTCAGGAGTAGGAAATAGGAAGTGGAGATGAGCCAGGAGCGGATTGTATTATAATCCACTGGGTGGCGCTGTCAGCGATGGCAGCCTCGCCAAAGGTCTGTCTGTCTTTTCATCTTTTTTGTTATTTTTAGTGTGTTTTAAAAAGTATGTGTTAATGTTTCTTATGCATGTATTATTGTTTCTCTTGTTTGTTTTATGTGGGGGAGGGGGGGGTCGGGGGAGAAATAAAAAAGAAGAAAAAAAAAACTAAAAAAAAAAATAATAAATCCAAAAAAATTCGGAATCCAAACAACAAATTAAAACAAAACAGAAAAAACAAAAAATATATAAAATTTAAAAGAAACTTTTTCCAATCTCTTACCTTGCCGGAGAGGCAATTGTTTTCCAGATCGTATCTCCAGTCGCTCTGCAGCCTAACATCTTGGAGCTGGCGGGCTTGCTCGAAACTGAATTTGAGCCGCACCGCAGGGCTGTGGACTTACCATCAGAGCCTACAATCCCTCGCCTGGGATCGACGCTTCAACCAGGGCCTGCGGATTCCAACATCGAGGAGCTCGCAGTCTCGGGTAGAGACCGATGTCGGGAAGCTCCAAAGTCGCAGGAGGTTCGACGAGCCCCGACTCGGGGTCAGATCGCCCGGTGCGGGGGAGCTGAGATCCCCCCGATGCGGGAGCTTGATCGCCCCGACGTGGAGGGCCCGACCGCCGGAAATGGGAGCGAAGATTGCCCCGACAACAGAAGGCTTGAGACTCCCAAACGCGGGAGAACAAAGAAGGGAAGAGATTCTTTTTTTTTTCTGCCTTCTGTCACAGTGAGGAATGTGGAGGAGTCACTGTTGTGGATGCTTATGTTAAAATGTGCTTTATTGCTTTTTATTGGTATGACTGTATGGCAAATCAAATTCGTCGTATGTTGCAAAACAAAGTTGGCTAATAAAGTAAGATAAAAAACAAAGTTGGCTAATAAAGTATGATTATCATTATGATTAAATGTCAGGCCTGAGGGCCCAGATGACCTACTCCTGCTTCTATTTTCATATGGTCCAGCAGAGCAGCACTTCCCTAGTCCAGCTAACAGCTGATGGGGCTGACGGCAGAACTTTTTCCCCTGGAGTTGTCACCGTGGCTGTTTGTCTCTTTACAAATCATCTTCACCCCCTGTAGCTTGGAAGAGAACTGTACAGTGTCTGTTGGCGGGATAGCTAACACACTTAATTCAGTCTATATCTAAATCCATCTATATCTCTTGTTTCCCTTTCCCGTGACTCTCAGTCTGAAGAACAGTCTCGACCCGAAACGTCACCTATTCCCTTTCTCCAGAGATGCTGCCTTAGTCTAAGTCGCAGAATTAGTCTACCCTTTTGTGTCTATCCTTGCACTTAATGACTCTGTTTTGTTTTGTTTATGGTTTAACTCTCTATTTATACTTTCCCACAACGAGGTAACATCTTTGTATTTGTTTTACCCTTAATGACACTGTGTCTCCTTATATTTCAATATTAATAGGGGCACATCAGTAACAACAAAATGTTGTTTTTTTGGGGTTTTTATTTTTCTTTGAATAGTTAAACCGTGCACTGTTGCTTAAACACAGTGCTTAATTGGAATTAGATTTTACATTGGTTGAAACAGATTGTTTACAGATTTACGGACTGGAAGGGCCGAGAGGGCCTGTTTCCGTGCTGTAATTGTTAGATTGGCTCAATTTTAAGTGGTACAATTAACAAAAGGTATAATTAATCTGGAAGAGGAGCCTGCTTTACCTTTCATTCTTAATGTGTCTAGTTCGGGTAATGTTTTTTTCAGTGCAGGGTATTGATTAGAATTGCTGCTTTCCCGTTGCATCTTTCAATTTGACGTACAAGAGGTTAAGTGACTAAATCCTCTTAAGTCAACAGAAGACAAAAAAATGAGTGCTTTTCGAGAGAGCAATTAGAGTGTTAATTGTGTAGAACAGGCACGACATTGAATTTGAGTTTTATTTGTTTTTAAGAGCAGTGTTACATTGACAGTCTGTGGATCAATACCCAGATGTATGTATTTATGTATGTACTTAATCTAGGAACCACTGTTGTATAATGTTAGTACCACCACCAATGTGAAGCACTTTGGTCAACGAGAGTTGTTTTTTTAGATGTGCTATAGAAGTAAAGGTGACGTTGTTAATGTTTAAGGTTGTGAGGACATTTGATCATTGTGGTATGATGTCTCAAGCAGTCATTTGCCATCTAACCTAATAGATCAGATGTTTTATGATTTGATTAGCCCTTCAGGATTGCATTGTCCATTGATGCCCAAAGGGAACCCATCTTTTTATTTATGTAAGCACTTTTCAGGGTCTGGATTTTGCTGGCAAGGAAATAATTTATTGTTCCTCATTGCTTCCCCTGAAGGTGGTGGTGGTGGTGGTGGTGAGTTCCCAGCCTGTATTGTTGCTGTTCTTCTGGTGAAGTTACTCCCACCATGATGCTGGACAAGGAGTCCCTTGGGTTAGACCAAGGATGATGAGGAATGGCAATATAACAATTCAGAGTGGTGAGTAAAAAGTGCAGGTGATGTTTTTGTGTCCTCTGCTCTTGCATGTTCAATGGTCATGTTTGTGGATTTTGGAGTAATTTAGGCAAGTAATCTTTCCTGTTAGTTATGGACCAGATGATTGGTGGATGGGCATGAATCCAAATGGTGGAATAATAAAGTTTGCAAATGGGCTATTTGGCCCAATATCACGCATTGATATTGACCCTACATTCCAGCCATGGTCTATCAGGAACAATTCAAATACTCATCTAGACACTTCCTAAATGCTGCAGGTGACCTAGCTTTACCCACGTTCTTCAGCTCTGCTTTCGGGTTCTTTCTACAATCTAGGAGAATGTGGCCCCTTTGTGACCTGTCTGAATCTTTCAGTAACCCCTCCCTTCCACCCCATTCACAAATATATAGTTTTATCTAGGGAAAGGTCTCCGTATCTTTAAAGCTCAAATTTTAATATACCTCAACCATGTCTTTTCACTTCTTTCCCCCTTCCCAACCCCCCTCACTTGAATGTCTTTTGGGGAAAACAGACCCAGCTTCTCCTGTCTCATCTTATAACTGAACTGCAGCATCCTGGTTCATCTCTGAACCCTCTCCAGCTCTATAAACATCTTCCTTTTAGCTTGGTGACCAGAATTGCACTTGATAATCCAGTTGAGATCTCGTCAAGGTTTTGTGCAGTTGGAGCATAATGTTGTTAATTCCTCTTCATCCTGAAAACCACCTTATCTGTTATCTACTTGCACTGCCACCTTCAATGGATGTCCTCCAAAATCCCAAATTCCTCAATGCTCTGTAAATTCATGGGATATGCCCCCTGGCCTCTTTAGCGCTCCCAAAATGCATCAACTTGCATTTATTTAGACTAAACTCTGCCTGCCACTTTCCAGCCCACCTTGTTGGAATGTTAATATCTGTCTACAGTCTAAGGTTACCTTCTTGCAAACAATATCTTTGTCAATCTTCATGACAACCATGAACTTGCCATCCATGCCTTCTGAATCCCCACAGTGCTACATTACATGCAGCAAGGGTCTCGGCACTGATCCTTGTGGAACGCCACTAATCACTGGTATCCAATTACAATAATAGCCCTTGCTATTGCCTTCTGTTTCCTATTGCCAGGCCAATTTTGGATCAAATTTGTTAACTTGGCACGATTTCATTGATCCTCACCCTTTGACTCCATCCCCTGTGTGGGAGCACAGTGGGTGGCACCATGTCACAACCGGTAGAGCTGTTGGTTCACAGTGCCAGAGACCCAGACTTGAACTTGGCCTTGTGTGCTGTCTGAAGAGTTTGCATGTTCTCCCTGTCACCACGTGGGTTTCTTCCCGTGACCCGAAGACGTGTGGGATTGTAGTTTATTTGGCCTCAGTAAAATAGTCTGTTAATGTGTAGGGACTGGAAGAGATAGTGGGATAACTTGGAACTGATGTGAACATACATGATGGTTGGTGTGGACCTTGTGGGCCAAAGGGCCTGTTTCCACATTGTATCTCTAAAACTAAACTAAGTATGTCAACTAAACAAAGTCCATGTAAATCAAATCTGCAGCTCTTCTCTCATTGATGCATCTCTACAAAGCTTTCAATCAAATTGTTTGCTAAGATCTGCCCTTCACAAAGCCATGTGGGCTATTTTTGGGTCAGTCCTTGCCATTGTAAGTGATCATCCATGGTCTTCCTCCATTTTTTTTTCTCCCCTGCGTATTCCCTCTGATGTTGGTTTGTTTATATTTACCAAGCTTTCTCTGCTGCCTTTCTTGAAAAAAACAATGTGTTTACTGTCCTCCAGTCAAATGATAGCTCATTTGTGTCCATTCATCACATTATAAATCTAGGCCAAAGGCTTGCAATCTCTTGGAGAAACACAAAGAACTGCAGATGATGGTTAATACACAAAATGACACAAAGTGCTGGAGTAACTCAGCAGGTCAGATAGCATCTCTTGAGAACATGACTGGTGAAGTTTCGAGTTGATGGTCTGAAGAAGGGTCTCGATTCCGAAACATCACCTATCCATGTTCTCCAGGGATGCTGCCTGACCTGTTGAGTTACTCCAGCACTTTGTGCTTGCAATCCTTGCCTCCTACAGCAGTCTGGGATAAATTGCATCCTATCCTGCTATATAACTCAAGGTCATGAGAATGTGTAGGTAAAGTTAGTTTATTCTTACAGGGCTCGAAATTAGTGGTTGCCCGGGTGCCATTGACTGCCCAAAGTGCCGCAGGGCAACCTAAACGCAGACTCATTTTGCCCGGCTTGGCACACAGATACTGGTTTATACCGATGGACTCAAAAAAACTGGAGTAACTCCGCGGGTCAGGCAGCATCTCTGGAGAATAGGAACGTGACGTTTCGTGTCGGCGGTGGCTGTAATGCGGGGCAAAGATACTAGGTGCGTGGTGACGAAGGGTCGGAGCGAATTACGGGCCCCGAACAGCGGCAGCAGCGTCCGCGACAGTGGCTCCTCCGCCTCTCCTCCCGCACCCTGCCCGGCGGAAGAAGGCATCCCTCTCCCTCTCCCTCCCTCCTCCCGGCCTCGGCGTGCGAGAGGGGTTGTTTTGAAAGCGCCGTTGGCGGATTTGCAAGCAGCGGCCGCTGTCGCCCTGATAACGGCCGCTGCCTGCAAATCCGCCAACGGCGCTTTCAAAACAATCCCTCTCGCACGCCGAGGCCAGGAAGAGGGAGAGGGAGAAGGCGGTCTCCTTCCGCCGTCTGAAGCAGCTGCACCAAAGATCCTATAGCTATAGGATCTTTGAGCTGCACCGCTCAGCCCCACACCTTCCTGTCGGCTGGCGGAGGAGGGGAAGTAGTGGCGAGGAGATCCCAACCGCCTACCCCTTTGGCGGCGGCACTTTGGCGTTGGACAGGAACTCCCAAGGCAGTGGGGCGATGTTGTCCGAGGAGCGCTGACCTTCCTTCCTCCCCACCTCCTCTGCCCCTTCCCCACCTCTCTCTCTCTCTCCCCCCCCTCCACCCCTCTTATCCTGGGACCCCTCCTCTCCATCCCGCACTGATCCCCATTCCCTCCTCTATTCAGTTCTCACTGACATCCCCTGTGCTCCCCTCCCCATCTACCCCCCCAATCTATTCATCACCCTACCCATCCTCGCATTGATTCTCCTGCCACCCCCCCCCCCCCCCCCCATCCATCCTGTACTGACCCCCCCTTCCCATCCATCCTGCACTTCTCTCCACATTCATACTGCCCTGATCCCCCCCCATTCATCCCGTACTGGCCCACCCTCCATTTACCCTGCACCAATCCCCCCCATCCATCCTGTAGTGATCTCCCCATTCATCTTTTACTGATCCCCTCATGCACCCTGTACTGATCCCCTCACTCATCCCATACTGATCCCCCATTTCATCCTATACTGATCCCCTCATTCATCCTGCACAGACCCTCCGATCCACACTGTCCTGACCCCCCCCCCCCACCCATTCATCCTGTACTGATCCCCCCCCCCCCCCATTCATCCTGTGCTGATCCCCCCCCCCCATCCATCCTGTACTGATCCCCCCCCATTCAAGAAGAATGGGGGGAAACAGTCTGAAGAGGGGTCTCGACCCGAAACGTTGTCTATTTCCTTAGCTCCATAGATGCTGCCTCACCGCTGAATTTATGCAGCACTTTTGTCTACCCCCATTCATCCTGTACGGATCCCCCCCCATCCATCCCGTACTGATCCCCCCCCCATTCAACACCACTGACATCCCCCGTGCTCTCCCCTCACAATTTTACTACTCCAACCAACACGCACTAATTCACCCGCCTCAATCCATCCATTTCCGCACTGATTGCCTTCTCAAACCACCCCCCCCCCCGCCATCTAGCCACCCCCCCGCACTGATTCACACCCCCCCACCCCCCACCCCCCCCCCCCGCACTGATTCACACACCCCCTGACCCTATTGTGCTTCATGGTCTTCAGAGCGAACATTGATTTTGTTTGATAACGGAATGTAATCAAATGTGTTTTAATTCCCAATGTTATTATTTCTTTTGACACCTTTAAACGTATTACCAAAATAACATTTGCGGCAGTTATGTCCTTTGGCCATCTCTTGTCAGTTAGTGGAATGTTTAACCTGTTAGATGGGTATAGTCAGTTTTAACAGCTATTATCATAAAATGTCTTTAAAAATTTCCTTGCAACCTGTATGGATAAATTATGTGGGAAGCCAGAGTGTTTCTGTGGCAATAGCAATAACGACCCATGCTATGGCCATGTCATGGTAATTTTCGGTCCTTCACAGAAAACATGCTTGCATCAATCTGTAGTGGCTAAGCATATATGTTACCATGGTCCAGGATTTATTGACACAGGTTGATCATATGCTGAATAGTCCAACCACATTTTTGTTTGAGAGTGGAAAGAACTAACAGAAATTGCAATGTGTAAAAAGAGTTTTATTGTATTATAATTTTGCTGCATGTCATTGCGGTATATATCATGTCTTGATTGGTGAATATGTTTAGTTTGTGAGTTATTTGAAGCAGAAATAAAATGTGATATGTAGACAAAAGTGCTGGAGAAACTCAGCAGATGCGGCAGCATCTATGGAGCGAAGGAAATGGGCAACGTTTCGGGCTGAATCCCTTCTTCAGACTGATGGGTTTCGGCCTGAAACGTTGCCTATTTCCTTTGCTCCATAGATGTTGCTGCACCCGCTGAGTTTCTCCAGCACTGTTGTCTACCTTCGATTTTCCAGCATCTGCAGTTCCTTCTTGAACATAATATGTGAATGCTTCATTGAGCATAATTTCCAACTGGTAACTACGCACTTCGTCCGAGCACATTATCGCACACGTCATGCAAACCGTCTTAAATGACCACCTAAACTGTCATTTGGCAACCTAAAAAGCTGTCAAAGTTGCCTGGCGGGCAACAGGGAAAAAAAGTTAAGTGAGAGCCCTGTCTTATTGTTATTCTTATTGAAGCATTATGCATAATAAAGTTGTTTAATTCCATGTTGGCCAATCCTAAAATGATCATCTTTTGACGAGCAAATTTAAGAAATCTTCTATTTTGTTTGGCCTGGTAGCTATGTACTTAAATTAAGCAGACTATATAAACTCTTTAAAGAGCTGCATGCACAGCTTCAAGTCTACATTGTTATTAATGGTATTGATCTGTTATAAATTAGCTGGTAACTTGAAGCTGTCCAATTTTGTATTTGCAACCTAATCATAGACCAGTTACTGAATAAATATACCTGTCAGAACTTTCTAATAAACAATGGGAAACATAATTGCAGCATCTTGAATGGGCCTTTATTGTTCAGTAGAAAAGTCTTCACAGAGATGTGGTTTATATTTCCCATCAACAGCTCATGAGGCCAGAAAGAGGAAGTAGGTTCTGTGTTTGAAATTGGAGAAGTGAGTTTGCATTTAATTATGCTATTCCACTGAAGGTATTTTTGGAAATAAAATATACTAGACTAAGTAGGAACTGTTGGATTCCAGCTTCACATGGGAGGGCTGGTCCCCAAACGCAACATTCCCCCTGCTGCACCAATTCCAATATTGCTGGCCAGTCGGGGGGGGGGGGGGGGGGGGGGGGGGGGGGGGGGGTGCGCAAGCATGGGTGTTGTGGGTCAAGTCAAGCACAGTGAGTGCTGGGCCAACAATCCATGTCAGTCAAGTCAATCCATCAAGTCAAGTCAATCCATTTCAAGCACAGGCCAAGCCAAACAACTCATGGCATTGTCATTTCATTTCCAATTTTGCATTGCAGTTTCAAGCACGGGCAGGGAAGGCCAAACAACTCATGGCATTGTCATTAAGGGCAAACAAATCATTTATTGCAAGTAAATTCCAAACTCAGTTCATTTGATTCACAGCTTTGAATCACAATTGTGGCCTCTCCCTCACGATCTTCCAGAGTGAGTGACTCGTGTCCAGGCATCCGGGGTGTTAGTCCTGCCCCCCCTACCCCCCAGAATGAGCGTTACCTTCATCATGGTGATTGACAGGCGAGAGGACCAATCAGCTGATCTCAAGATTTTTTAAATACTAATAACTTTTTTATTTTTCATCGATCGGAAAAATCCTCGGGGCTCCCTCAGCGGAGAAGGACTGAGTAAAATGGCCAGAAATCATAGCGATATAGGGTAGTGTTTTTTTTCTAAAATCAATATACAGCACAGACAGGAAGTGGTCAAGATGAGACTTTTAATTATATAGATTTTGATTGTTTAAGTTAAATTTAAACACGGAAGCTGGTCTGAGATGCTCCAAATGGAACAAAAAACAGTACAGTGTAGGATAGAACTGCAGATAATGGTTTAAACCGAAGGTAGGCACAAAGCTGGAGTAACTCAGCGGGTGAGACAGCATCTCTGGAGAGAAGGAATTGGCGACGTTTCGGGTTGAGACCGTTCTTCAGACTTTTGTCAGGGGAGGGAGCGGGACAAAGATAGAATGTAGGCAGAGAAAGTAAGACTATTGGGAGCACGGGGAAGGGGATGGAGAGAAAAAGAAAGAGCTATCTAGAAGTTTGGAGGAACAGCACCTCATAATTTGCTTGGGTAGTTTACACCCCAGCGGTATGAACATTGTCTTCTCTGTCAACGTTCATACCACTGGGGCGTAAGCTACCCAAGCAAAATATGAGGTGCTGTTCCTCCAATTTACACTCGCCCACTGACAATGGAGGAGGCCCAGGTCAGATAGGGAATGGGAGGGGGAAGTGCTGAACCACCAAGAGATCAGGTAGCTTAAGTTGGACTGAGAGGTGTTCAGTCAAATGATCGCCAGACCTGCGTTTGGTCTCGCCGATGTAGAGAAGTTGACACCTGCAACAACGGATAAAGTAGATGAGGTTGGAGGAGGTGCCTCACCTGCAATGACTGTTTGGGTCCTTGGATGGAGTCGAGGGGGGAGGAAAAGGGACATGTGTTGCAACTCCTGCGGTTGCATGGGAAAGTACCTGGGGAAGGGGTGGTTTGGTGGGAAGGGACAGTGCAGCACAGGAATGAGCCCTTTGGCCCACAATGCATGTTCCGAACATGATGCCAAGTTTTATATACCGTAACTAAGCCTCTCATAAATATACTTTGATCAGGCCTCCCCTCAACCTCTGGTGGTCCAGACAAAATCCAAGTCTGTCAGACTTCGCTTTGTAGCTCATGCCCTCTAATCCAGCCATTATTCGAGTAAACGCCTCCGCAACCTTTCCAACGCCTCCACCATTTTCCTGCACCGAGAACGGCACAATGAGAACTGCATGTCCAATATCTTGGAATTTTTTAAATATTTGAACCCTTATCAGAAGGGCTTAATAACGACTATTTATGTTGATTTTGAAATTTTAAAAAGATACATTTGATAAAATTGAGAATGACTGGGAAAGAGAACTTCAAATTTCTTTATCTATAGAGAAATGGGAGAGGATTCTTCAATTTGTTAATACTTCCTCAACGTGTGCAAGACACACTTTGATGGGCTACCAATGTTAGGTTTTATTCATCTGTCCCGTTCTGCCCATCAGCTGATTGCTTTTACCAAATTAATTGCCTGAAGATCTATTTTATTTAAATGGAAAGATTCCAATCCTCCGACCACAGTCCATTGATACTCTGAAACGATATCATGTTTAAATTTAGAAAAAATTAGGAGTGACATTGTTGAACCATTGGTTAAATTTGATAGGACTTGGGGAAGATTTATTCAACATTTTCATACGACATAAACTGTCCCCTCTCCAACTGTTATAATTTTTTTTTACCTTTTTTCTCTTTTTCTTTTTTTTCTTTTTCTTTATCTTTTTGTTTTTATACATATGTTCTCTTTTAAACACTTAACTATATTTACATAGAGACCGGAAGGTCTATATTCAATGTGTATTTTGACAGTAGACTCATATTCAGGTTATACCTGCCATTAATGTAACCCTGATCCCTGTGTATCAATATCACTGTTATGTTTATCATTACTTTCTTGTTCTTTTGTTTTTGCTTTTGAAAATAAAGTAATAAAAAAGATTTTAAACAAAAGAAAGAAAGAACTGCATGCAATACTCCAAATATGACCAAGCCAATCTCCTATAAAGCTGCGTCAAGATTACATGATTCTCGTATTCAATACCTTGGCCACTGAAGGCAAATATACCATATGACTTATTTACCACAATCTACTTTCTCCACATTCAGGGAGTTATAAATTTGGACCACAAGATCCTCTTTGTTTAAGAAAAGTCGAGAGAATCCAGGAAATGATAGATGGGTGAAAACTCATGGTAGGCTGACCTGAAAGGTTAAGATGGACGGGATTTACAGTAACTTGGTCGTATGGATTCACCACTGCTCTACTGATAGAAGATGGGGTTCTGGTGGAAGGGCGATGTTCTAGAGGACTGTGACCTTGGGGATCTGTGCTGGGACTTCTATTGGAAATATAAATCACTTGGATGTAAATGTAGATGGGTTGGTTAGTAAGTATCTAAATGACGAAAATTGTTGGGGTTACAGACTGTGGGGGAGGCTGTTAAAGTATACAGTCGGATCTAGTTCAGCTACAGCAATGTGCAGAGAAATGGCAAATGCAATTTAATCTGAGCAAGTGTGTGGTGCTGTGCTTTTGGAGGCCAAATGTAAGGAGAATATAAACAATTGATGCCAAGACCCTTATGGGCCTGTCCCACTTAACGCGATTTTTCAGGCGACTGTCAAGTTGCAGCAGGTCGCTGAAAAACCGGCCACTGGAACGGCGACTGTCAGAGTCAGGACACAGACACAGACACACTACTTCCTTCACCAGCCAGTTATGCAGACTGGGGACAGGACAAACAGTGGGAGCGCTGTCTGAGTGGAATTCACACGGTGCAAAGCCAATGTGATACAGACACCACACCACGATGAACAGGAAGGTTGACACTGTAATTAAGAGGCTGAAAGCACAGTGTATGGGAAGGGTCACTTAAGTCCTTTAAAAGAGGGGGAGGGAAGGGAGAAGGAGTGGAGACAACTTTTAAGAAGCCAGAGATACACGGCTGCGAAGCTCACCGGCCCATTATCATTACCGCCGGTTATCCTTGGTTCTGAAAACTACTGTTTTACATTTTTTTCTCCCCAATGATCCAGTGAAATTCATCAGTCAGCACCGGCAACAAAACATGACAACCTTCGACCTCCTGGCAACCCACTACCAATGCACCTACGGCACGAGAATTCTCGCTACTCTCCATGGCGGCTTCATTCTAGTCGCCGCTAATTTTTCAACATGCTGAGAAACTAACGGCGACCAGAATGAAGCCACGACAAGTTCCAGAATGCGCTGAACTACTCATGACCATGAAGGCGACTCCCCGGCAACCACCCGCAAACATGTGGTGACAATGTGGTGACCGCATAGTCTACTGCAGTCGCCTAAGTGGGACAGGCACATTAAAGTAAAATGTATTCTATGTGGACTTGATAGGGATTGCATAAGATTTGCATAGGGATTGCATAAGATTTGCATAAGCAAAACGTTTCTTTTTCTTTTTCACATAGTGAAGGCTTTCTCAGTCCCTGTTCATCGAGATGTAACAAAAGTTACATTTAAATGTTGAAGTTTTGTGAATGAAATCCACATAATGGTGACACTAATAAGGTAATCAATAGTATGAAAGATTTGAGTGCTGTGAGTAACTGTTGACCAAACAGTGCTAATGAAGATATGTGTCTACATGCTCACTTTAAATGAGTTTAGTTTAGAGATGCAGTGTGGAAATGGGCCCTTTGGCCCATTGAGACAACACTGATGAGCGATCACCGATGCACTAGTTCTATCCTACACACTAGGGACAATTTACAAAAGCCAATTGCCCTACAAACCTGAATGTTATTGGAACGTGGGAGGAAACCAGAGCACCTGGAGAAAATCCATGCAGTAAGTGGGAGAATATACAAACTCCGTACAGACAACACCTGTAGTCTGGATCCCAGGTCTCCGGCACTATAAGATAACAATTCTACCACTGTGCCTTTTCGAATTGACAAACACAATTGTAATACCCAGGACATTAAGACAGGTGGCTGGAAGCTTATTCAAAGTGGCAGGCTTGAGCTGTATCTTGAGAGAGGAAAGGGATGAGGAGGCAAGTGGGAGTTTGAAGTTGAGTGGCAATGTAAGCCAGGATGGCAATGATGAAATGGTTTAAACTCGGTGATGTGTGAGAAGCTCTGTTTGGGTTAATGCAGGGATCACACACCAATCTGGAGGAAGTTGGAGAGATGGCAGGGCAAGATCACTAGGATATGCAAGAAACAAAGATGTGGATTTTTTAAATGGAAGCATTATTTAACCAGGAATAAGCTGGTGTGTGGGGATGTTTTATATTGGACTCTATCGTGTGTTGTGTTCTTTATTTTATTGTACGGCTGTATGGTGACCACATTTCACTGTGCCAACTGGCACATGTGACAAATAAATGTATCTTGTAGAATGGACGGGGAAAGCCAGGGTGGTGAAGAGAATGATGTGGATGAAAGCAGATGCAGTAGAATTTACGCACCCTCATTCGTTCAGGTAGCTTAAAGAAGAGAGGCGAGCTGGAAATTGGGTGGTGTGGTCAAGTCTTGAAGGCAATCAAAGTTTGGGAGGTTTAAGCTAGAGACAAACTGAGATGGATGCTTTTTCAAAGGTGACACTGTTGTTTTGATGCAAATATGATTTATAGATGGAACAAAACTTGTGAATATCTGATTCAATTGCAATTGCTAATGGATGTCTCATCACAGCAGGATGTCCTACAAGCATTGCATGAATTTGAAAGCTAAGGATTAAGGTAATGTGTCATATTTGATGAGAAATACATGATTACTTTGGATGTGTTCTCAAAGGGCATCAGATCAATAAGTATTGGGCAGGATAAGATGATTCACTGGCAAATAATGATGGAATCTTGCAACTGTATTGCTACTGAACTGGATAACAATAGAATGGCCGTGGATGTGGCTTTGCACTACATCAAAAGCTAAAAATAAGTTGATGATCTTTGTCACAGTCATACAGGATATCATTTGATATTCATAGCAGCTGTTTTGTACTGTGATAGCCTGGACAACATGGGATTCGGATGAGTTTAGTTTGGAGATACAGCATGGAAACGGGCCCTTCAGCCCACTGAGTCCACACCGACCAGCAATCCCCATACACTAACACTATCCTGACACACTAGGGACAATTTACAATTTTACCAAGCCAATTAGCCTACAAAGCTATATGGCTTTGGAGTGTGGGAGGAACTCGGAATTCTGGAAAAAAACTCAAAGGTCGCAGGGAGAATGTAGAAACTCCGTACAGGCAGCACCCGTAATCTGGATGAAACCTGGGTCTCTGGCAACTTTACTGCTGCACCACCGTGACACTCTAATGGTTTGGGAGAAGTTGATGGCACAGAGGATAATTGAAATGGGTGAGAATGCGTCAGTTTTTTGGAGCTGAGGGCTGATTTATAGAACAATGAGCAACATTGGTTATTGCGGGGCCAGGAAAGGAAATTTGATGGACAACAGTTTATTTGGGAAAGAATGAGGGAGTGGAGGATGGTCAAGAAGGAAGAAAAGATGAGATGGATGTGAACCAGAGAAAGATAAAAGTCAAAGATAGACACAATGCTGGAGTAACTCAGCAGTAGAGGCAGCATCTCTGGAGTGAAGGAATGGGTGACATCTTGGGTCGAGACCCTTCAGACGAAAGAGAAAGGTCCAAGGCTAGAGAATGGGGCAATCTGCAATAGAATACGATCATGTGGAGCATGGAAAGGAAATGACAGGCAACTGGAAAGATAAACTTGGTGTAAATAAGCGATCCACACACTCTTGAGGTGTATAGCATCCTTTAATAATGGCACAGGGTATAACACACATCAGCAAGCACTGGTTACACTCTGTTACTGAACTATACCCAGGAGGGGAAAGTGTTATGATTGATGTTAACTAAGGCGAGGTTATTGGTACTGAGGTAGCTATATTATTAGTTGCATGCATAAACCATCTACACTTGGTATTAACAATTAGTTAATCTGAATTATTAGCATTTGTTGAAAATAGGGTGAAGATTGTCTTCAGATACTATGCTGAGGGCATGGTGACATGAAGGTGATCTCGGTTAAATTGTAATATTTAATTATTTCAATCTGCACCATTCGACTTGCAGGATTAAATATGAGGGTCCTAAATATGGGCCTGTCGCAAATAGTAACAGCCAGAATGCAGCAGAGTGATGAATTTGCACAACTGATCATCTGGTTAAGCAGGTGAGTGAATGACAAGATTGCAAATTGAGAGTTTGAGTTGAACCTTTGAAATGCGCACATGTTTGAGTTGGGATCATATTTTCCAGGAAGAATCAAAAGTAGGTTTGGAAGTGGGGGGGGGGGGAAATAAATTGTGAGAAATTGTCAGATGATAGGAGTGAGATAGGCATATGATATGAAAAGCTGTGAAAATGAGTTTATTTGGAGAAAAGGATTATGTCTATATATTGCCATTGGTTACATAGAAGTGGTCAGAGCATAGGAGAACTTGAGTGAGAAACTTAAATGTAATGAAGTGGAAAGCTCAGGGAGAAATGAGCACTATCGGGATGCATCATAGTGTGGTTTGGGAACAGCTCCATCCAAGACCGCAAGAAATTGCAGAGTTGTGGGTGTAGCCCAGACCATCTCACAAACCGACCTCCCTTCCATTTACTCCGTCTACACGTCACGCTGCCTCGGCAAGGCCAGCAGCAAAATCGAGGAGGAATTTCAACGCGGTCACTCCGTCGTTTCCCCTTTCCCATCGGGCAAGAGGTATAGAAGTGTGAAAACTACCTCCAGAAAACAGCACCTCGTATTTCGCTTGGATAGTTTACACCCCAACGGAATGAACATTGACTTCCCTAACTTCAGATAGTGTAAATGACCCAGTCAATCGCACAACGTGGTACAACATAGTTTTATTAAAGATCACTTACAGTACATTTCAGCATGTTGTTATAGCTTGTGTAGCGACGATTCGACTGCCAGCATGAGCTGAGTTCTGAACCGTATAGTAGGCAGAGCTTCTACTAATAAAGCAATTGGTTAGTGTGAAGTAACCTATCTACATCTTTCCTTGTAGAAATGAAATGAAACACAACTAAATGCAAGCCTATAAGCAGAAACACACTAATATGTGATGGCTAAATAATACGGTACCCAAAAACGCTAATAATGCATAACACAATCTCCATATCTAAGGGGTGGCCAACAGACCCCTCCCACGCGCATGCGGGGAAGTAACCGGGAACGGTGCTGGAGACCCACAGGGTGGAGGCATTGAAACTGACAAGCGGGACGCCGATCATTGTGGTGAGATTGTAGTGGGCATGGTCAGTGGTTGCTCCGCAGCAGCAGAGTGCGAGGGAGGGGACATCAAATGCGTGACCTTCGGATACGAAACTGTAGGACGTGGTTCCCTCAAAGGAAGGCGATGTTGACGTCTGTAAAGGCCCCCGTCGACGCCTACCAGGTAGGAGCGCAGCTCCTTGGCAGGGCTGTGAATGTGACCCAAACGGCCATAGCCCTTGTCAGTCTGAAGGCGAACAACTTGCCCACTAGAGAGAGTTTAAGTGGTTTGCTGGACTCGTCGAAAGATTGTTTCTGTGCATTGTGTTTCAGCTGGAGTTGTTTCTAGACAACAGGAGGTGAACGGACCTGTGGTTGCAGCAACTGCTGGGGCATGGGCAGGGCAGCACGGGTTTGACGAGACATCAGGCGTTGAGCTGGAGACCCCAATATTGGGTCATGGGCGATGTTCCTAAAGTAGAGCAGGTCCAGGTAGATGTCAGACCTAGCAAGGTGTGAACGCTCCATTAATTGTTTGGCGCTCCGGACAGCCCGTTCTGCAAGTCCGTTGGACTGTGGAAATTCAGGGCTGCTGGTGACATGTCAAAAATCCCATCGTTGAGCAAAGTTTTTGAAACACTGGCTGGTGAACTGACTGCTGTTATCAGATAGGAGACGTGCAGGGGCACCGTGCATGGAAAAGTGGCGTGACAACTTTTGGATGACTGCATCAGATGTGACAGTTTGGAGTAGGTCAATTTTGAACCAGCCCGAATACGAGTCGACGAGAACCAGATAGTGTTTTCCATTCCATTCAAATATGTCGGTAGTGACCGTGGACCACGGCAGAGGAGGAACAGGATGTGAGAGCAAGGGCTATTTCTGCTGGTGTGGCATTAGGCTGTTGCAGACAGCGCAGACTTCGACTTTTTTGTGTGTATATTTGGTCATACCGGGCCAGTAAAACATGCTCTGCGCTCGTTGTAGGGTTGCTTCCACACCGGGGTGGCCCCTGTGGACAGCATCAAAGTACTTGTCCCGAGGAACAGCTGGGATGACTGCTTTTTGACCCTTGATTATGACCCCGTCCTATAGTGCCAGTTCGTCGCGAACTAGGTAGCATGGGCAAAGCGCAAGTGGGCCACTATGTTGTTTATCCAGCCAGCCATGCCAGATGACTGAGGACAGTAATTGTAGAGTTTCATCG
The DNA here is from genome assembly GCA_035221665.1 of Okamejei kenojei. NCBI lineage: Eukaryota > Metazoa > Chordata > Chondrichthyes > Rajiformes > Rajidae > Okamejei > Okamejei kenojei. The sequence goes on along the minus strand of CM069146.1, from coordinate 8,803,998 downwards.
GCAGCAGTGTGCTCTGCCAGGCTGCTTAGGCATTTAGTAAGTATGCACGACACCATCGTTATCATGAACTGGTCTTGTTCTGAGGGCTGTTGTTCGGAGGTTTTGCATGGGGCTCGTGATAGATTGTCAGCTATGTGCATGTCCTTGCCATTTTTGTAGACTATAGTAAAGTTGAAATGCTGTAGTGCATCATCATCCATTGCAGGCGAGCCGGAGCGGCATGAATGTGTTTGTTCAGAATGGTGACCAGCGGCTGGTAGTTTTTTCCATAATCACAGGCTTGCCAAAAATGAAGTATTTGAATTTCGTGCAGGCAAAAACCACGGCAAGCAGTTCTTTCTCGATCTGGGCATAATGTCATTCAGTTTCAGTCAGGGTAGGGAGGCGTAAGCAACAGGTCTGCGTCGCCATCGGTGGAAGTCCGTAGGCAAGCAGCGCCAAGTCCATATTGGGATGCATCACATGTGAGTGTCACTGGCAACTTTAAAGCAAAGTAGGCGAGGGTTGGAGCACTGGCCAGTTGCAACTTGAGGATATTAAAAGCTCATTGGTGCTGTGGGTACCAGGACCAGGCAATGTCCTTGTGAGTCAATTCCCAGAGATATATCATTGAGGTTGGGAATGAATTTCCCCAAGTAGTTGACCATTCCCAGGAATCTCTGTAAACTTGTAACATCAGTAGGAACTGGCATCTCGTTGATGGCAGTGGTCTTGGATGGGTCCAGTCTGAGACCATCACTGGTGAAAACGTGGCCGACAAAATCTGCATTTTAGAGGGTTGAGCTTGAGGTGGATGTCTTTGGCATGGTCTAGTACTTTTTTTTGGGCAGTGGGCAGGTGCTATAGACCTGCACGGGAAGGTAGTCGCTCCCGCCCCCATGAGTCTCGGGCAGATGGGGCTCGTCAGGCTGGGAAGGCAGTCCATCTAGGAGAGGGAAAACTCTGATTTAAAACCTCCACTGCCTTGTGGCCATATCCAGTCATGGAAAAGGCTCCTGGAATAAACTTCAAGAAAATCTGGAGTCGGTGCCCCTAAGGCAGTTTGTCGTTGTCTACAACCTTGCTCTGGCGCTGGTGCCAAACTGTAACGGCCCTGCTGTTCCTTTGGATCGATCAGCGACATGGAGAGGGGGGACGTGCTGCATGGGCAACAGCCTGTCCTCCATATGACATCGCCCAGGCTTGCATCTGACCACACATCACCTGCAAACTAGGATGCATCACATCATGGTCAGTCATGACCGAGTGGGGCCTACTGAGTACTTTTTTTAGATTGGCATCATGTTCATCCATGTCATGTCCAGCAACGAGAATGTCATCGAGAATGGTGGCGCACGGGTACCCCACAAATAATTGTTCCATTGTACGCTGGAAAACCTCACTAGCAAAGTTGATGCCGAAGGGCATTTGCAGGAATTTGTAGCGGCCAAAGAGGGTGCCAAATGTGGTGAGATTGGACGAGTCAGGGTCCAGCGGGATCTGCCAAAACAAGCTTTTGACATCCAGAACAGAGAACACAGATGCACTGCCTATCTGAGCAGCAACTTCCTCTACTGTTCGCATCGGGTAGTGTGGGCGTTTGATCGCTGTGTTTAGGTCTCTGGGGTTGATGCAGATTTGGATTTCATCCTTGTTTTTCTTTGTTGCAACCACCAGGGTGGAAACCCTGTCAGTAACCGTAGCAAGGACACCTAGGGACACCATCCGCTGGAGCTCATTGTGTACCCTGTCGCACACAGCATGCGGGATGCGGTGTGGCGCTCGGACCACGGGTGTAACATTTGGATCAGTGGCGATATTGTACATGATGGGCAGCTTTCCAACCTTGTCGTCAAATAGTTATTTGTATTGTGTTGAGCCCTCAGTAGACAGCAGGCCCAAAGGTAACCAGGCCTAGATCCTGGCATGCCAAGCAGAGTTGCAGAATCCCCACAAACAATGAAAAACTTCAGGTTATGAGCTTGTGACTCCAGGTGGCAGTTCAGTTCCGTTTCTCCAAGTGGGAGCAGTACCTCTCCCCCATAGGCTCATAATGTAGCCGCAGTGTTTGCAATACATTCGGTATTACGAATTTGTTTAAATTCAGATAAAGGCATGACATTACATTTAGCACCAGTGTCAATCTTTGCAACCGTGATGTTGCTGTTAACGAGGAGAGAGACTTCAGGGTCAAGTTGCTTGTTAGTGGAAACAAATAGGGAGTGGATGTCTGCACTGTTATCTTGGTTCACCGTAAGCAGCACAGAATTTGCGACCTGGAGCGTGAGAGCCTTCACAGTTAGAGCACCGTTCGATAGATCTCTGAGGCTGCCAGGGAGGGGTGGGTTGTGAACGCCGGTTACGATAGGAGGTGTCGGTAGCATTGACATTGAACGGGGATTGTGGCCCAGAGCCCAAAGACTTTGTGTGGGAAGCCGTAAATTCTGCACGCATGTTCAGCTCGGTCCAAGGTCAATTCAGTATCGTGAAGCAATTCGTCTCGTACCTTGTCACTGAGTAGGCCTCCTACCAATTTGTCACAGATGAGATGTTCGCACAAATCTCCGAAACGGCAGCGAGCAGCCATGTGTTTTAAATCACGGATAATTTTTTCAATAGGTTCTCCTTGCTGTTGGAAGCGAGCAAAAAATCTTAGTACATTCAATTATGGCATTGGCAGGAAGGTCGCATATCTGTCTGAACTTAGTGAGCAGGACTGCAGGGTCATCAATAGTTTCAGCGGGCACCACAACCTGGTTGTTGTGATCCATAACTGCAGGCGCATAGTTAAAACGTCCTGCGCACATCATTGCTATAGGGCCAGCAACATTAAGTAGTATAGAGGCACGTGCGTCAGGTGTAGCGTTGCGATGAGCAGCACGAATTTAAAGGTTGTAGTCGCACTCAAAGATGCTCCAACGTTCAGCGATGTCAGAGTCAAAGATCAGAGGATCTGGACGGTGAAGCGCGCTAGCCATGGTAGTGATAGCAAGTATACAAAACAAACTAGGTGGACAAAATAAAAACCGATATACATAAACGCGGAGTGGGTAGGCAACCACTTCTTGACACCATGTAAATGACCCAGTCATTCGCACAAACATGGTACAACATGGTTTTATTAAAGATCACTTCATGTTGTTATAGCTTGTGTAGCGACGATTCAACAGCCAGCATGAGCTGAGTTCTGATAATATAAACCGTATAGTAGGCGGAGCTTCTACTAGTAAAGCACTACAATGGTTACTCCACACTAACCAAATCTACAGATAGCCCTTGCTTGTTCTCTCCATCCCCTTCCCCTTCCCAGTTCTCCTACTAGTCTTGCTGTCTCTGCCTACATTCTATCTTTGTCCCGCCCCCTCCCCTGACATCAGTCTGCACAAGGGTCTCAACCCAAAACATCGCCCATTACTACTCTCCAGAGATGCAGCCTCAACCGCTGAGTTACTCCAGCATTTTGTGTCTACCTCCAGATTCAGGGACAGTTTCTTCCCAGCTGTCATCAGGCAACTGAACCATCCTGTCAACAACTAGAGAGGTCCTTGGTTACTATCTACCTCATTAAAGACCCTTGATCTATCTTTAATCAAACTTTACTGGACTTTATCTTCCTCTATATGTTAATTCTTTATACTGTACCTGTGGACAGCCCAATTGTAATCGTCTATAGTTTTTCTATTAACTATAGAAAACAAAGCTTTTAATTTTACCTCTACTCATGGCAATAAACTAAATGAGTACAGGAAAAGACCATGGTTGCAATGGTGCCATTCATGGTCTAAATGATTGTACAGGTGTGGCCAGACAGGAACGTTTTACTTGGGCATAGTTCCATTAAGGATGCAACATTAACGTAATCACTGCAAATCCCATGGATGGTGACGAGGTTAATTCCCGGGATGGCGGGACTGTCATATGTTGATAGACTGGAGCGGCTGGGTTTGTATACTCTGGAATTGAGAAGGATGAGAGGGAATCTCATTGATACATAGAAGATTATTAAGGGTTTGGACACGTGGCTAGAGGCAGGAAACATGTTCCCAATGTTGGGGGAGTCCAGAACCAGGGCCATAGTTTAAGAATAAGTGGTAAACCATTTAGAACGGAGATGAGGAAAAATAAATTCATACGGAGTTGGGACTGTATGAAATTCTCTGCCTCAGAGGGCAGTGGAGGCTGGTTCTCTGGATGCTTTCAAGAGAGAGTTAGATAGAGCTCTTAGGGATAACAGAGTTAAGGGATATGGAGAGAAGGCAGGAACGGGGTACTGATTGTTGATGATCAGCCATGATCACGTTGAATGGCGGTGCTGGCTCGAAGCGGTGCTACTCCTGCACCCATTGTCTATTGTCTAAATACAATTTAAATTAACCTTCTGATGTGAAAACAAACCATTCAAGATTTTTGCAGCTTTGTACTATATCCATTGCAGAGGTTTCTTGCTTTATTTTTAGAAATCATTCTATGAAACACTTTCCCCTTCTCTTCTTCCTCCCCCCCCCCCCAACCCAAGAGAAATGGAACACACAGAACACAATTTCACAACACAATGCATTTTTATGCTCTCGTATAAATGTACAACATGGGAAGAAGCTCTTTGGCCCATCATGTCCATGCTGGCCAAGTTAGCATATTGCGCTAGTCCCATTTGCTTGCATTTGGCCCATATCATTCTAACCCCTTCCTATTCGGATCTGTGCAAATGTCTTTAAAAGTCCTAATTTTATCCACTTCTATAACTATCTCTGGCAGTTTATTCCAGATAACGACTACACTCCAAGTGGAATAATTTTCCCAGGGAATCCTGTTAAATTTCTTCCCTCTCCTATCTTGGATAAAAGACTCAACTTATCAATGTTCAACTTATCAGTGAGCCTCGTGATCTTCCAAGGTCACCCCACTGCCTCCCATGCTACGAAGAAAAATGTGTCAGCCACGACATCTTCTCGCTATAACAAGTGCATGGGTCCAGGTATCACCCCGATTAATCACTGTTTGCATCCTTTCCAATTTGATGACATCCAAGGATGTCATATTGGAATGTTTGAAGGATTTTGTTAATTGTCCCAATGAATTGGTAACATTGTCGGAGAAAATATCCCTGGACAGAGTGTGTGTGCGCACGTGCAAAATAGTTGGCATTTAATGGCTTTAAGAGGCAAGCTGTTATTTAAATTGTGTGTTGAGTAATCTCAGGATGTCCCAATAGATGCTTGATGAATTAGGCAATATTTAAGTGTTGTTGCCTGCTGATGTGATTTTTTGGGTCAAAGGTTCATTATAGTCACAACTATACTAGTTCCTTCTCTAAATTTCCCTACTGCCTAATAATATTTTTAGAAATCATTCTATGAAACGCTTTCCCCTTCTTCCTCCCCCCGCCCCCCCCCCCCCCCCCCCCACCCAAGAGAAATGGAACACACAGAACACAATTTCACAACACACTGCATTTTTATGCTCTCGTATAAATGTACAACATGGGAAGAAGCCCTTTGGCCCATCATGTCCATGCTGGCCAAGTTAGCAGGATGTTGCCTGCTGATGTGATTTTTTGGGTCAAAGGTTCATTATAGTCACAACTATACTAGTTCCTTCTCTAAATTTCCCTACTGCCTTCCCTCTGCAGCTTCTGTACCCATCCAATAAGTGAATAATAACCGTAACTGGAGTTTCCGCGCTCCTCTGTTACAACTGAGTAACAAGGAGCCTGTCATCTTGTCAGATTCTAGTTCACATCCTTAAACATGTACATTGCCCGTTTAGTATCTGCCTGGCAGATTAACTTCATATTGTGGCTGTAAATAAGGGTTATACTGTTGGCATGACAGGGTGGTTATATGACTCAGAATGGTGAGTGATCTGGAAACCTGGGTTGTCCTGCAACAAAACTGCCTGCCTGTTACTCCCAACTCTGCAATGGCCTGGCCACTTGTACCATGGTTGTTATGTTGTGAATATGGAAAAATAATGAAATATTTACATCACAGTTAGCTATGGGTGAGATGCCGGATGATGGATTTTATACATGAAGGGCAATGAAGAATAACCTGGGAACTAGTCATAAAAGACCTAACATCTCTGATAGGTAAGGTACTGGAGGAGATTCTGAGGGATAGGATGTACTTGGTTGATTAGGGATAGACTATTAGGGATAGTCAGCATGGTTTGGTGCAAGTGAGATCATGTCTCATTTGATTGTTTTTTTTTTGACAAAGTATCCAAGAAGATTAAGGGTGGGACAGTAGATGTAGATGAACTTCAATTCTACATGGAAATCGATTGGGACCTTGGGAGAAACATAGAAAATGTTTTATGGAGCAGGAGGAGGCAATTTGACCCTTCGAGCCAGCATGAAGAGCTGATTGGAGCTGATAGAGCTAATTGGACACGTTATATGGGTTGTTGGTAGGAAGTGAAAGGCAATGAAGGTATTTTGTACTGATGGGCCATGACTCGTGGTGGGCCTCAGGGGTTGGTGCAGGCTCCACTGTTTGTCAACAATATTATGATTTGGAAGGGAATGTAGAAGGCAAGGTTAGCAAGTTTGCAAATGACGGCTAAAATGGGTAGTAGTGTAAACAATTAAGGAGGTTATCAAGAATTACAGCAGGTTCCCAGGCGAGTATTTGTGTGCTAGTCACAACAGTGGATCTGCAATCACACATTACAATTGCTCCACACTTTAAAATCTCTTATCCTACAGCAATATTTCTTATCCCCTTATAATGTATCTGTACACTGAATGGCTCGATTGTTATCATGTATTGCCTTTCTGCTGACTGATTAGCACGCAACAAAAGCTTTTTCACTGTACCACAGGACAATAAACTAAACTGAACTGATCCTGACCAGCTGGCCAGTAAATGGAGTTCAAAGTTGCATTTTGGAAAGTCAAATCAGGATAAGACTTTTACAGTGAATAGTAGTCCTTGGAGTATTGTAGAACAGAGGACCTCGCATACAATAGTTCCTTGAAAATGGCAACACAGGAATATGGGGTCCTGAAAAGGGCTTTGCAAACTTCATAAATAATAGGAGCAGAATTAGACCATTTGGCCCATCAAGTCTACTCTACCATTCAATCATGGCTGATCTATCTTTCCCTCAACTACATTCTCCTGCCTTGTATGTGAATACTTGGCCAATAAACTTATTCATTCATTCTCCCCATAACCCCTGACACCCTGTCAAATCTATACCTATATCAAATCTATATCTCGGTCTAATAAATATCCATTGACTGCCTCCACAGCTGCCTATGGCAAATAATTCCACAGATTCACCACCCTCTACTGTTTCCCAGTCACTTCCTGGCGAGGACACGACTATTCTCCGAGTCGCGTCCTCGCTCCCCTCCTCGCGGCCTACCAACTGGGTTGGAGCGTCCTTTCCTGCCGGAGACCGGACGAGAGCTTCAGCAGCAGCGACGGCGCAGCGCAGGATACATCGTGGAGCGGGCGATGCCTACCTGGATCGCCGTTTGGAGCTCCAGAGTGCTGGGCCGCTGCGGATGTCCAACGTCGCTGAGGACGTCCTCCAGTCCCGACGTCGGACTTCCATCACCCCGGTGAGCGGGCCTGAACATCGGGCCACCGGTAGCGGCGACAGCGGGGGTTCGGGAGCCCCCCGACCACGGGAGGACAACAGAGGAGGATGACTGAATTTTGGGGCCTTCCCTCTCTGGAACTTTTTTATTTCCAACTGCATCGGCATCAACCTGCTTCCTGCACACCAGACTGAAGATCTGCCCTTCAGAACCTGCTGTGCCTTTAACAACCATTTTCCATTACTTCATGAACGCTGGCACCTCCCTGACTTTGTGAGAAATTACCCAGATCTGTTGTCATTAAATAGCAAGTTAAGGCAAAGGTATAGCTTGTAAAAGGAGAGCAGTATGGGCCTATCCCATTTAGGCAATTTTTTAGATGACTACAGGTGACCAGGCTATCGCCACATGGTCGTGAGTTGTCTCCTCAGTCACCCAAAGAGCCGGTGCTGACTGGTGAATTCCACTGGCGACTACCTAATTCAAACCGGCGACAGGTCAACCGGCGACAGGTACCGGCGACTGAATTGTCTTCAGTTGTTGCTGACAGAGTCGTAGCTTGTCGCCTTTGTGGTTGTAGGTTGACGTAGGTGTGGTCGTAGGTGGACGTCCTAATGGGTTGCCGGTTGTCGGTAGCTTGCTGTAGCTTGACATTGACTAGGTGGTAGGTTGTTGTAGCTTGTCGTAGACATATCATAGGGGGGTTCATTTGCCGTTTTTTGGGCGACCTGCAACAACTATGACGGTCCCCGGCAGTCACCTAAAAAATTGCCTAAGTGGGACAGGCCCATAAGGCTTCACCAGATTGATTACTGGTATGACTGGTTTGTAATATGAGAAGAGGTTGAGAATGCCAGTTCTTATGAGACTTGACAGAGTAAACACAGGAATGATATTTTAACTTGGCTGGTGTATCCGAGGTAATGGTCTCAAACTAAAGGGCCTGTCCCACTGTTTGAGGTAATTCAAGAGCTCCCCCGAGTTAAAAAAAAAATCAAACTCATGTTAAGTACGTAGCGGCTACATCGGAGCTCGTGGATATCTCGTAGTGGCTCATATCGCTAACGGCAGGTACTCGGGAAACGCGGTAACTCGTGAAGTGTTTTCAGCACTGAAAAATGTCCACGAGAGCCCCGAGTACCTACGAACGGCTATACATAATTATCCGAGTTTGAATCAGGGGAAACTCGGGAGAACACTTGAATTACCTCGTACAGTGGGACAGGCCCTTAAGGGGGATCCAATTCAGAATGAGGGTGAGAAGTTGTGTAGGAAGAAACTGCAGATGCTGGTTCATACCAAGGATAGATACAAAGTGCTGGAGTAACTCATCGGGTCAGGCAGCATCTCTGGAGAAAAAGGATGGGTGACGTTTTGGGTCAGAACCCTTCTTCAGACCCGTTCTTCAGATGAGAAGAGATGACTTTACCCAGAAGAAAGTGATATTTTGGGGGGGAATTCTCAACCCAGAAGCCTGTGAAGGCTTGGTCATTATTTATTTAAGATCGATCAACAGGATATAGAACAACATAGGAACAGGTCCATTGAGCAAAATTTCTGTGTCAAACATGATAACAAATTAAACTAATCCCTTCTGGTTTCATATGATCCACAGTCCTCTATTTCTGCATATTCACATGCCTATCTAAAAATCCTTTTAAATGTTTCTATCATATCTGCTTCCACCACCAATCATAGCAGCATATTCCAGGATCTTGCCATTCTGTTTTTAGGAAAAAACAAATCGCCCCACGCATATCCTTTAAACTTGCCCCATCTGATCTTAAAGATGCCCTCTAATAATTGACACCTACACCCTGGCTGGAGGAAAGGTCTGACTGTCTACCCTATCTAGGCCACTCATCATTTTAAAAAACTTCTATCCAGTTTCCCCTCAGCCTCCAATGCCCCGGAGAAAACTATCCAAGTTTGTCCAACCCTTGGTTGCAGCTAATGCCCTCTAATCCAGGCAGCATCCCAGTAGAATGTCATCACTCGACCTGAAACGTCACCCACTCCTTCTCTCCAGAGATGCTGCCTGTCCCGCTGAGTTACTCCAGCATTTTGTGTCTATCCCAGTAAACATCCTCCGCGACCTCTCAGAAACCTCCATCCTTCCTTTCGTAGATTCTTGAATATGGAGGCAATTGAGGATTATGACGTTAATGGTGGAGAGTGGTGGTAAGGTTAAAATATTAGCCATGACCTTTCTGAATGATTGATAAAGCAAGTGGACCAAAGGGCTGACTCCAGCTATTATTAATGTTAATTGCAATTCAGCCAATTATTGCCCAATAAATCTTCAAGAAGGAACTGCAGATGCTGGAAAATCGAAGGTAGACAAAAATGCTGGAGAAACTCAGCGGGTGCGGCAGCATCTATGGAGCGAAGGAAATAGGCAACATTTCGGGCCGAAACCCTTTAAAGTCTGAAGAAGGGTTTTGGCCCGAAACGTTGCCTATTTCCTTCGCTCCATAGACGCTGCTGCACCCGCTGAGTTTCTCCAGCATTTTTGTCTACGCCCAATACACCTTATTAGGAATGCGATGGAAACTGTCATTGACTATGTAATCAAGTGACACTTACTCACCAGTAATCTCTGCTGCTTAGTTTGGGCTTTGCCTGAAAGACATTACTCCAGATTGCATCACTGCCTTGGTTCTTGCAGAGACCAGATCATTCTAAAGGTGACGTAATAGTGATTGCATTTTACCTCTGCAGTTTCAAGGAGACCTGTTGTAAAGTGGATTCATGGATACCATTGGATCTTCACTAATTTATTAATCACACATTATTGCCCTAGCTGTACGTGGTCTGTCACGATCACCAGAGAGCGAGCTAGGGGCGTGTGGGTTACAATTATACTAACTGGTGGGGAGGGTGGTTAGCATGGACATCGTCACTATCAATTATCTACATCCTTCCTCTACAAAAACAAACAGTGAGTGACAGGGCGACCACGTCTCATGCACTAGGGTAAATGCAAACTGTAAAGCACTGGAATACAGAATCGCATGTAATCGCCGTAACAGACCGGCGGCCTGACCAGGCGACCAGACCGGGTCTGAACCTCGCCATCGCCTCCTTCCCCGACGGGAACAAGCGGGGACAACGCCGAGGCATGGTGGGGGCTACGGACAGGAGAACCCCTGGGCGATGAGGGCATCGGTGGGGGGGGGGGGGGTACGGCGAAGAGAAGGGCAAGAAAGCGGGACCGCAGCCGGGAGACGGACAGGAGAAGGATGGGGGGGGGGGGGGGGACCCCAGAGGAACGGGCAAGGCACTAGGCCGCGAAAGTGGCAGCGGGGGGGGGCATACGGAGCCGCCGGGGGAGGGAGAGGCTCGTTCACGAGTCGGAGATGCTGGCGGGACCGGGTGGTACACATTGCCATCGTGGTTGACAAGGTACGAACGAGGGGAGCCGGCAGAACCGATGACCACGGCTAGCTTGGAGAGGCCAGAAATGGACCTCATACGGACAACCTGGCCGGGGAGAAGAGGGCGGAGGACACGGCAGGACCTGTCATGGGAACGCTTCTGTATACCGTGTTTCTGGGCAATGCGTTTCCGGACCAAGGCAGGTTTAAGGACAGAAGGAGACAGGGACTGTTGAGACACCGGGACCGTGGGCCGCGTGACCCGGGACATGAGGTGCTGAGCCATTCGAAGATGTCGGTTGCCAGCGCAGACCATGACAGGTTAGCAGCTGGCTGCTGCAGGAGCGGCTGCCGCTGTTGCTGCGGAGCGAGGCTGTTGCAGGTAGGGCACGCGGAGACTCTATCCCGGAAGTAGCGAGGCATGTCAGGCCATTGTTCTTGGAGTGCTGCGGGCACCACCAGCTTGTGCCCCTTCACAATCACACCATCACGCAGCACCAACTCACGAACCAGGAAGTAAGGCACCGCTGCGGCCGGCAGGGAAGAACGGCGGTCTGGCCAACCCTGCTTGATGATCGCGGCCAGCTGTTGTAGCGAAGCGTCAGCCGCCGTGTGCTTGGCCAGGGACTTCAACTGACTGGAGGGCACGAAATTGACGTTTAGGACTATCAGATCGGACGCCTCGTACGGATGTCGGGTTGTGGATGAGAGAGGCGCCCGAGACAGCGTGTCAGCTACAAACATGTCCTTCCCTTGCGATAAACCACTGTGAAAGTGAAGCGTTGTAGCTGGAGCATCATGCGCTGGACCGGGAGGAGGCCACGTGTATCGGCTTGTTGAGGATGGTGACCAGAGGCTGGTGGTCCGTTTCAACAGTGAAGCAGGTGCCCAGGATATAGTTCTTGAATTTAGAGCAGGCAAAGACAACAGCCAGCAGCTCCTTTTCAATCTGGGCATTGAGTTGTTCAGCGGTCGTCATTGTGCGGGATGCGTAGGACACAGGCAGTTGCACCCCGTCATGGATCTGCAGGCAGGCGGCCCCGAGGCCAAACTTAGATGCATCACATGTGAGAACGATGGGGCGCTGGAGGTCGAAGTACTTCAGCGTTGGCACGCTGATCAGCTTAGATTTGAGGGTGTCAAATGCTTTCTGGTGTTGCGGGAACCAGGCCCAGGCAGTGTCCTTTTTCACCAGGTCACTCAGAGAGGCGCTCAGTTCACTCAGGTCGGGGATGAACTTTCCCAGGTAGTTGATCATGCCCAGGAAGCGCTGTAGGCCAGGCACGTCCGCAGATGCCGGCATCTCGGATATAGCGGCCGTTTTCTGCGGGTCGGGCTTCAGCCCCGATGCTGTGAAGACATGCCCCACGTAGGTGACCTCAGGAACCCGGAATTGGCACTTTTTCGGGTTGAGTTTCAGGTTGACCTCCCGGGCCCGCTGCAGCACCTGGCGAAGGTGGTGGTCGTGCTCAGCGACGTTCTTCCCGTAGACCAGGATGTCGTCGACAATGATGGAACACGGAAGCCCAGCAAACAGTTGTTCCATGGTCCTTTGGAACACCTCGCTGGCAGAGTTGATCACAAACGGCATGCGGAGGAAGCGATACCTGCCGAAGGGCGTGCTGAAGGTCGTCAGGTGCGAGGACCGCTCGTCTAGTGGTATCTGCCAGAACAAACTCTTGGCATCGTGAACCGAAAACACGGTGGCAGGGCCGACCTGTGCAGCAACATCCTCCACCGTCCGCATGGGATAGTGCGGGCGCCTGATGACCAAGTTCAAGTCCTTAGGGTTGATGCAGATCCGTAGTTTGCTCTTATCTTTCTTCGCAGCGACAACCATGGTAGAAACCCACCGAGTGGCGGCCGTTACTGGCTTCAGGATGCCCGTGGCCACCATCTCGCGAAGAGCAGACTCGACCTTGCCCCTCATGGCGAAGGATACACGGTGCGGGGGACGGACGATCGGCGTGATGTCGGGGTTGAGGGCAATCTTGTAGCTGCAGGGCAACTTCCCCAGCTTCGAGTCAAACCGGTCTGGGTATTCGGCCAGCGGGTTCAGGGGTGCCTCTACCATGCGGACATCGCTGTGGAAGCTCACCAACCCGAGGTCCTGGCAGGACTCCACGCTGAGCAGGGGGTCACATTTACCGTCTAGCAGGAAGAAAGAGAGGGGCCGAGAGGTCTTCAGCACAGCAGGAAGAAAGAGTGGCCTTCCCCACAGGAACAAGTACGCCACCCCCATAGGCACGCAAAACAGCACAGTCTGTGGAAACGAGCTCATCATTTCTTATCTTCCTGTACAGGCTTGTTGACATAACATTAGCAGCAGCCCCCGTGTCCACCTTAGCAGAGAAGGCCATGCCATTCACCGTGACTCGGACGGGGAAGGGTGAAAAAGAGAAAAAAAAAAATTGTAGAGGAAGGATGATGTAGATGATGTGTATACACCTTTAATTGATAGTGACGATGTCCATGCTAACCACTCCCCACCAGTTAGTATAATTGTAACCTACACGCCCCTAGCTCTCTCTCTGGTGATCGTGACAGACCACGTACAGCTAGGTGCGTGTAGGTTACAATTATACTAACTGGTGGGGGAGTGGTTAGCATAGACATCGTCACCATCAATTAAAGGTGTATACACATCATCTACACCTGCTAAAACAGAAGTGGAGAGGGAACTTCCACTGGCTGGGATGACACTTTGGACAAAGGAAGATGATCTTGATTGAAAGACCTACCTGTACATGGACGATGTCGCTGTCTTCTGCTCGGATCCAGGGTCGGTTCGCAGACTGATTAGTATCTGCGACCAGTTTGAGTCGGCCACGGGAGCCAGGGTGAACCGCAGGAAGAGCGAGGCCATGCTCTTTGGCAACTGGCCCGACAGATCTTCCGTCCCCTTCACCATCAAGCCTGACTTCTTGAAGGTGCTGGGGATCTGGTTCGGGGGGGCTGAGGCATGTAACAAGAATTGGCTGGAGCGGATAGCCAGGGTGGGGAGGAAGCTGGAGCTGTGGAGGCAACGCTCCCTCTCCATAATGGGAAAGAATTTGGTCATCAGGTGTGAGGTGCTCTCGGGGCTGCTGTACTTGGCACAAGTGTGGCCTATCCCTCCCTCATACGCCACAGGGATCACCCGGGCCATCTTCCAGTTCATCTGGGGGTCGAGGATGGACCGGGTGCGACGGGCCACAATGTACAAGTCGGCACACAACGGGGATAAAAGCGTGCCCAACGTCGCCCTCATCCTGATGGCCACCTTCGTGTGTGGCTGCATCAGGCGGAGTGTAGAGCCAAGGCACGTGGGCACCAAGTGTCACTACCTGCTGAGGTTCTACCTGTCCCCGGTGTTGAGAAGGATGGGCCTGGCGCAGGTGCCACGCAATGTGCCAGTCAGCTGGACATTGCCACCCCATCTGTCATCGGTGGAAGGGTTCTTCCGGACCAACACCTTTGACCACATGTCCATCGGGCAGTGGTCAGCATAGAATGTCCTGCAGGCACTGCAGGGAAAGGACTCTATGGACCCGGTGGCGTGGTTCCCTGAGCAGACTGCCCAGCTTGTCTGGCAAAATGCCTCATCGCCAGAACTCACCAACAAGCACCAAGACCTGGCTTGGCTGGCGGTGAGGGGAGCCCTCCCAGTCAGATCCTTCCTGCACCGTCAGAACCTCACTGCCAGCGCACGCTGCCCTCGGGACGGCTGCTATGGCGAGGAGACGGTTGCCCACCTCTTCACAGAGTGTGGGTTTGCTAAAAGAGTCTGGAGAAAAATGCAAGGGTCCCTGGTACGCTTTATCCCGAACAGCTCCGTCACAGAGGACTCGGTGATTTACGGGCTGTTCCCAGGGACACATTCAGAGGCTGACATCGAGTGCTGCTGGAGGGTCATCAACTCGGTAAAAGACGCCCTTTGGTCTGCCCGAGCATTGTTCACCACCCAGCAGAGCGAGATGTCCGTCAGGGAATGTTGCCGACTGGCCCGCTGCAGACTGCAGGAGTACGTGCTGAGGGACGCACTGAAGCACGGTGCAGCCAACGCCAAGGCTCGGTGGGGGAGGGCCACAGTCTAATGCCCTTCCGCTGCTGGACATGGGGGGTACGGTATGGTGGAGACGCCCCTCAATATAAGGGAAGGTACCCCATGCCATTGTGGCACGAGTGGGGGACTGATTCGTGGAAATTTGGGGGAAAGAAATGTCTAAACTGTAATGATCTATTGTACAGCCTCCGAAAATGTCGGATGGATTTTCCGCAAGGTTAATGTATTGTATATATTTATCATTCGAATAAAGTATATTTTGAAATTAAAAAAAAAAAAAAAAGATGATCTTGATTGAAGGTCAATGCCGAGCCGTGAATCTCCCTCTCACTTTTCATCAGAGCATTGTCCCCTGCCCAACCATTTTGTTTCCAGTCACATTCCTTCTGGAGTCTGATCAAAGGTGGTGATGTTCGCTGATGGTGTGCTATGTTCAATCACCTTCAGCTCTTCAGTTAATGAAGCAGTTTGCATCTGCATGCAGTTTGAGCCTCGACAGAATCCTGGTATGGCATAAGGCGGAATAAAATGCTGGAGTAACTCAGCGGGACAAGCATCATCTCTGGTTCGAAAGAATGGTTGACGTTTCTGGTTAGATTGAGGAAGGGTCTCGACCCGAAACGTCACCCATTCCTTCTCTCCAAAGATGCTGCCTGCCCCGTTGAGTTACTCCAGCATTTTGTGTCTACTGTGTAAACCAGCATCTGCAGTTCCTTCCTACACATCTGGTACGGCATAATTGGGTAATATTTATGCCATGGATGTTCTGAGCAATAACCTCCAAAAAGGAGAGATTTTAACTGCTTATCCTTGATGTTAAATCATATTGCCATTGTTCCATCCCCACTGCCAACATCCGAGGTGGTCAATATTGACCAGAAACTGAACTAGACCAGCCCATTTCATACTGGTCAGAAGAAGGGTCTCGACCCGAAACGTCACCCATTCCTTCTCTCCAGAGATGCTGTCTGTCCCACTGAGATACTCCAGCATTTTGTGTCTATAGCCCATTTAATACTGTTGATATAGGAACTGTGTTTGTCTCTTCTGCTGTGAGCAACTCTCCTTATGATGCCCCAAAGGTGTCAATAGGAATGAAGGAAAGATGTACCTGTCCAAATGTCTCCTAAACATTGTTTCCTACAGTAATATGTTGCATGCACACACCACCCTTTGTGTATTGTATTATGTATAGTATAATCTGACGATAGACACAAAAAGCTTGAATAACTCATCGTGTCATGCAGCATCTTTGCCGAAAAGGTAGCGATGTTACAAAACTTACCTTTAGCGATGCTGCGGTTCTGCCACTGGCCGTGTGCGCGACTTTGGCGCCTTTGGGGGCGGGCGGGATTAAAATGCCGTTTTCCCCTGCCTGTCGGAGGCGGACTTCCTCGGGCTGCTAGCTGGTGAAGAAAAATCGATCCAACTTCCGTTCCCAATTTTTTGTTTGTTTGTTAATCACGAAACAATTTAATGATTTGATTAAAATAAAAAGCGACTTCTAACGCCCTCAACGCCTACAACGTGACGGATCTTGAGAACGGGACAAAACAACGGGTAAGTCGTGTATTTTCATATAAACCTGCATCTTGGATTGGCTTTAATCAAATTTTACGTTGCGAAAATGTGATTTGGGCCCCATACGAACCAACAGTGCTTTTCCTGCCGATATGGGGTTCTAATTCACTGCAAATGCAACATTCCAATCGATCGCGTTCCAGGAAAACCCACTTGCAAGATGATTTAAATGCTCTTTTTTTGGACAATCGTGTCATAAGAGCATCTAAATCGTCTATAATTTGTGTTATTGTCTACCCATAGTTAATATTTTTATACTAAATATCAGTTTTAGTCCCATATTGTGCAAAAAATTAAAATTTTGATTATATTGAGTGGATGCTTCTAGATTCATTTATGGGAATTAAACATCAAATTCCTTCCATCTGGCATATGAATTCATGACAGTGAGATTTAAAAATCATGTTATATTGTGGATTCTTGTGTGAATGGGATTAGTTTGTTATTTGGATACTTGGGCTAGTTAAAAAAAATATCCTTTTCTTAAGAAATTGAATCTACAGGACATTCTTAATGGGGAAGTAGTGGGCAGAAAGGCATGTCATGCGTGGTTTGAAGAGCAAAAATTGAAAACTTGAGGAAAAACAAGGTGTACAGAGTTGCTTATTGGTTACAATCTGAGGAGTATGATGATGCTACTGATTATGATATGCCAATGTACCAGCTAGCATAGAAACATAGAAACATAGAAATTAGGTGCAGGAGCAGGCCATTCGGCCCTTCGAGCCTGCACCGCCATTCAATATGATAATGGCTGATCATCCAACTCAGTATCCCGTACCTGCCTTCTCTCCATACCCCATGATCCCTCTAGCCACAAGGGGCGCATCCAACTCCCTCTTAAATATGGCCAATGAACTGGCCTCAACTACCTTCTGTGGCAGAGAATTCCAGAGACTCACCACTCTGTGTGAAAAATGTTTTTCTCATCTCGATCCTAAAAGATTTCCCCCTTATCCTTAAACTGTGACCCCTTGTCCTGGATTTCCCCAACATCGGGAACAATCTTCCTGCATCTAGCCTGTCCAACCCTTTAAGAATTTTGTAAGTCTCTATGAGATCACCCCTCAATCTTCTAAATTCCAGCGAGTACAAGCCAAGTCTATCCAGTCTTTCTTCATATGGAAGTCGTGCCATCCCAGGAATCAGTCTGGTGAACCTTCTCTGTACTCCCTCTATGGCAACTGATCTTCTCCATAAAGACTTGGTGTATTGCTAGAAATTGTAATTTATTTACATGTCTGTTACCGACTTGCAGCATATAATACAATAATATTAAAGTTCTCATCTTGAGAATATCACATTTTTGAATTTTCAAGGCAGTCTGGGTGTTTATTACTATTTCCGTCACAACGGTCAATTTTGTAATTGACTACAATTAGGTTATTACCTAATTATATGCTTTAATTTCAGGTCATCCAAGTAAGATGTTTTATATTTGTTTCAGAATGCTTCAATCCATAATTGAAATTTTCATTCAGTTCTCTTAATTTTTAAGAAAGTTATGGGCTTTTGACTGCCCTCGATCACAGCTTTTGTGTTTAGTCAATGCAAAAGCGATAGGGAACAAGATGCTAATTTCCGAGTATAAAATGGAAACTTTGATAATACTGAAGATATGAAAGTGAATTAGGTGCCAAATTAAACTTTTTTATGCTTTATCTGATGGGATAAATTGTAGACTTGATTTTTAAAATCTCAAAATTTTGTAACATTGCGTGAAAAGGAATAGGTGACATTTGGGTTGAGAAGCTTCAGCCTGAGGAAGGGGCAGCCTGCAACCCAGCAGTATGAATATTGATTTCTCTAACTTCAAGTAACCCTTGCTTTTCCTCGCTCTCCGCCATTCCCCACCCTAGTTCTCTGACTCGTTTCCCTGTCCTGATTAATTTTACTGATTGTACGCCTTAATGTCACTCCCTCAGCCAACAATGAACCATTCTACATTTCTTCCATTTATTTGATCTGTTGTTTTCACACCTTACAACATGTCTGGACTCTCTCTCCCTGACTCTCAGGCTGAAGAAGGGTCTGGACCTGAAAAGTCACCCATCCCTTCTCTCCATAGATGTTGCCTGCCCTGTGGTGTTACTCCAGCATTTTGTGTCTACCTACACGTACAAGCTGATTTATTGGATAGCATTACAAAACAAAACTTTTCACTGTACCTCTGCACACATGACAACAACACTTTGGAGTTGTGCTTCACTCACTGGTCGCTGCAGTTCCAGCAGCGCCCTGGGTGGAGCGCTGCTGCGCGGGAGCTGGAGGGGAAGGGGCGAGGGGTGCCAGAGGCCCGTGACGTCAGTGGGGGGAGGGGTAATTGTCGGGCGGGCGGTGCCAGAGGTTCGCGTGACGTCAGTGGGGGGCGGGGCGAAGGTCTCGATCAGCGGAGCGTGTGACGTCAGTCGGCAGGAAGGGGATCTGGCAGCGTGAGGGCGGAGCGTGTGACGTCAGTGGGGGGTGGGGGTCAAGCGGCGTGAGGGCGGAGCGTGTGACGTCAGTGGGTGGGGGGTCTGGCGGCGGCAGGGCGGAGCGTCTGACGTCAGTGGGGGGAGGGGGGGTCTGGCGGCGGCAGGGCGGAGCGTGTGACGTCAGTGGGTGGGGGTTCTGGCGGTGGCAGGGCGGAGCGTGTGACGTCAGTGGGTGGGGGGGTCTGGCGGCGGCAGGGCGGAGCGTGTGACGTCAGTGGGTGGGGGTTCTGGCGGCGGCAGGGCGGAGCGTGTGACGTCAGTGGGTGGGGGAGTGGTCTGGCGGCGGGCAGGGCGGAGCGTGTGACGTCAGTGGGTGGGGGAGGGAGTGGTCTGGCGGCGGGAGGGCGGAGCGTGTGACGTCAGTGGGTGGGGGGGAGGGGTCTGGCGGCGGCAGGGCGGAGCGTGTGACGTCAGTGGGTGGGGGGGGTCTGGCGGCGTCAGGGCGGAGCATGTGACGTCAGTGGGGGGGAGGGGTGGTCTGGCGGCGGGAGGGCGGAGCGTGTGACGTCAGTGGGTGGGGGTTCTGGCGGCGTGAGGGCGGAGCGTGTGACGTCAGTGGGTGGGGGGGGTCTGGCGCTGATAAGCGGCGGCGACGGGCCTCGTCTGCACTAGTTCGCCCTCAGTGCAGGGCAACGAGGAGGTGGTGTCTGCGCCGTCTGTCTCCACACAGCCCTACGTCCTCTCCCTCCCTCACTGCTCCGCCGCCGGCATCAACATCAACATCGGGTAAGCGCCGCGACCGTGGCCGGCCGGCCGTCCGGCCGCAGCTTTCCTAACCGACTTTTATATCGCTCCCGAAGACAAGAGACAAAATGCCGGAGCAACTCAGCGGGACAGGCAGCAGCATCTGTGGAGAGAAGGAGTGGGGGACCCTTCCTCAGACTGAGGGTCGGGGAGAGTAGAGATATGGGAGGGCGAGGGGTGAAAAACGACACATCAAGGGGGAGGGAGGCGGGTCAAGGAAAGTGTTGGTTGTTAAAGCGAACAAGGAGGCCGACAAACAGCGAATGTAATCAGCGAGGGCAGTGTAACTAGGGTGGGTGGGGAGGACGGCGAGAGAGAGGGAGCAAGGGTTACTTGAAGTTAGACCAGTCAACATTTCTAGAGATATACAAGGTGCTGTTCCTCCAGTGTGTGTTGGGCCTCGCTGTGCAGGAGGCGGTGTCGCCGATTCCTCCCGCCGGTTGCTCGGTGCGGGGAGCCGGCCATCCCCCCCCCCCTACAGCGGGTACCCGGCCACCACAGCCGCGGTCTGAGCCAGGGTCTGCGCCCCAAACCACCCCCACTGCTTCTCTCCAGACATGCTGCCTGTCCCGCTGAGTTACTCCAGCATTGTGTGTCTCTCTTCACCCCAGCCGCGGGCCCCGGCAACTCTCCTAACCGCCTTTTCCCTCGCTTCCTTGAGCCGGCACAGGGCCTCTACTCGCTGGAGTTTAGAAGGTTGAGGGGGGATCTCATTGAAACATACAGAAAGGCATAGATAGGGTGGTCGTGGAAAGGATGTTTCCACTGGTGTGAGAGCCTAGGGCCGGAGATCATAGCCTCAGAATTAAAGGGCGCTCTTTTAGAAAGGAGGTGAGGAGTAACTTCTTTAGTCAGAGGGTGGTTAATTTGTGGAACTCATTGCCATAGAGGGCTGTGGAGGCCAAGTCAGTGGATATTTTTAAGGCAGAGATAGACAAGTTCTTGATTAGACGCAAAAAGCTGGAGTAACTCAGCGGGACCGGCAGCATCTCTGGAGAGAAGAAATGGGTAATGTTTCGGGTCGAGACCCTTCTTACAAACCTCTCAACCCAACTCGAGCCTATTAATTGTCTCCAGAGATGCTGCCTGATCTGCTGAGTTACTCCAGCTTTTTGTGATAACTAGTTTAAACCAGCATCTGCAGTTCCTTCCTGAGGGAAAGGTCGTTACTCTAGCTACCTGAGGGCTGTATATGTTCCGCCCTTCAAAGTTTAGAGAAATATTCCTGAATTGGACAGTCCACATACCCTGGGACACCATTTTTTCACTCGTCAAACAAAAATGTATGCCCCTCTTGGCTATCATAAACCAATGACAGTTTAGTTTAGTAAATACATATATCTGTTTCAGCTAATAATGAATAACTTCCTGCCACCAATCAATATGATATGATCGTCATGGCTGAACACTTGGCACTTTGCAATAGTAATTCCACGTTCAGGAAGTGCTTTCACCTGTCCAAAGTTTGTGATTTAGCAATGTTGGAAATCCTCAACCAGATTCGGCAACATCTGGAGAAAAAGATTTCAGCCTGATATTATTCCGCAGAAAAAGTTGTAACACAGTGTTTACTGTTTCTCCCTCTATTATTTAGCTATCAGAAAATATCAGTATATCTTTTATCTGTATTTGCTGATATTATTTCAATGAAGAGTTCATATGAAAGGAATTTTAATAGATTCAACCCATGTTGTCCTTGCAGCAGTTGAATTTATTATTTGGATGAGCTCAACAGTCTTCACAACCTGTTGACTTCTACACAATGAATTATTCACTAATTTAAACAATGATGGATCTAAAGGCGATTTGAATTATAAAGTATTGTGGTGAAATGGTCGAGTTATTTTTGAGATTATGGTGAGCTTTCTATCTATGCTACTGTAGTATGCTTTTGAAATGGGAAACTGGAAGAAGGCTGATTATTGTAATCATTATAAATTAAATGTCTTTACTGGGGAACATCTATATTCAGTTAGCACGAGCTCTAGCTGCTGGTAATTACTACTCGCCAAAATGCATGGTTCTTTTTAATATGTTGAGTTAAAGGTACGTTGGTGCTTGTGAGACAATAACATTTGCATCTAGGAAATGAGTATACCATGGATATTCTGTTTTGCGAGCAATTTGTACACTTGTATTTTCATATAGTATTTTTTAACATTTAAAGAACGTTGCGTTGAAACAGTCCTGATAATTCTTTTGGTTGGACAATCCAAAATTGTTCATATTCCAAATTTCCATTATTTATCTCTTCAGAGCATTTTAATAATTTCCACTTCCTCTAGCTACATTACGCAAATTTCCCAGATGTGTGGCAACTGTATGACAAATCCTGTGAGAATATAAAGTTAAAACAGTTTTGTAAGAATGCCTTTCATTCTTCTGGCATGCTCTACTTAATATGTTAGGACCTTGCATTTTAGTATTGCATGCAAGTATTCTGAATAGTTTCTATATATATATATACATATATACATATATATATACATATATACATATATACATATATACATATATTATACATATATACATATATACATATATACATATATACATATATACATATATACACATATATATATATATATATATACATATACATATACACACACAAAATTATAAAAATAATATACATTTAAAAGATTTTGGGGTAAGGTAGTTAATGGCAAACTAGAATGATCCCCAATTATCAAACACTATTTGTCTATTGTCTATCTTTAACATTTCAAATTCCTAATTTGAGTGCATTTTCTGTTGACTTTTGAATCTATGTATGGAAATTCATTTTTATGTACGTAATTTGGGTCGAGCTGTTCTAATGGAGCCTTTGGTAATTGTTTTATTGTTGCCTTTGGTAATTGTTTTATTGTTGCCTTGTTCAGATTTCTGCGATTTCTTCACATTTTGATTCATTTTTAGTTTATTACAGACTGATTTGCGAATGGAAAATTGTTTGACTAATCTGTGTTGAAATGAATTTCTCTCTGAACAACATAGGAGCTTAGAAAAATAGGCGCAGGAGTAGGCCATTCGGCCTTTGAGCCAGCATTACCATTCAATATGATCATGGCTGATCATCTAAAATCAGTATCCCATTACTGCTTTCCCCCCCATATCCCTTAATTCCTTTAAACCCTAAGAGCTTAATCTAACTCTCTTGAAAACATCCAGTGAATTGGCCTCCACTGCCTTCTGTGGCAGAGAATTCCACAGATTCACAACTCTCTGGGTGAAAAAACCTTTCCTCATCTCAGACCTAAATGGCCTACCCCTTATTCTTAAACTGTGACCCCCTGGTTCTGGACTCCCCCAACATCGAGAACATTTTCCCTGCATCTAGCCTGTCCAATCCTTTAAGAATTTTATATGTTTCTACAGGATTTCCTCTCATCCTTCTAAATTCCAGTGAATACAAGCCCATTCTTTCAACGTATGTCAGTCCTGCCATCCCGGGAATTTACCCTGTGAACCTACGCTGCACTCCTTCAATAGCAATAATGTCCTCCCTCAAATTGGGAGACCAACATTGCGCACAATACTCCAGGTGCAATCTCACCAGGGCCCTGTACAACTGCAGTAGGACCTCCTTGCTCCTAAACTTAACCAGTTCTAACTAACCATAACAATGCACTTGTCTAACACAGCTTCAGCAAACATTTATAGATTTAAAAGCTTCATGTGGTTGTAAAATCAATAAAAGCGATTCTAAATTTGACAATTGTTACTTTAATTCATTTAACTTTGGGAGACATTCCTTTGATTTACTGTTCAATGAATAACCAAATTTAGATTTTTAAAAATAGAGTTTGGAACTTCCAGTAAAAGTTCTGGAACTATATCTGGTAATTGGCAATTAAACATCCCATTTATGTGCAACATCGCTCTGGCAGTTGTATGTTGCAGTACAGCTGAAGGATACTGAAATGGTCTGATTCTGTCAGAGGGACTTGTATAACTGATCTAAGTTTCAGTTTAAACAGAGGAAGGAATGTGCATAATTAGAAGACATGAACGCTGTCGGAATTGGTTGATCTTTTGTTGATATAATTAGGTGACTTAAAAAAAAATCATATAATTCCACTTGGTTTCGCTCTTTGGAAACAAAACCTTCCTCACCCCAGTCATTCTTCCTGCTCTCTGCTCCTGCCAGGCAGAAGCTTGAAAGTGTGCACCACCAGTTTCAGGAACTGCCTTCTTTCCTTCTGTTATCAGGCTTCTGAACAGCCCTGCCATGAAAAGCTCGGGTTCAGTCCGTTTCTCCTCTCTACCTCCTTGCGGCCATTGACTCTGGAACTGTTGTGCTGTAATGCGGAGAATTATATCCTGCACTTTTCATCTTTCTCTTTGCTCTACTTATTGTGCTTGAGTTTAGCATGATTGTACTTTTAAACAGTATCATCTGCTTCCCAGGGCAGCCAGAGGTATAGATGGAGTTGAATTGGGGGAGTTGGAGTGCTTGATGGAGTGGGCTGTGTCCACAACTCTACAATTTCTTGTGGTGTTAGGCAGAGCAGTTACTGTACCAAGCTGTGAACTCCAGACAGGATGCCATGCCTTCTGTGGGGAAAACTGTTGCAATCGGCAAGAGCCATTCGAGACGGTCAATGTGCTGGACAGGTCAAATTGTTGGTGGTATTTATGCCATGAAACTGACCATCTCCACTTCAGCAGACTGGATTGTGTACTGTCCCGTTTCATGAAGTCAATAACCAACTCCTTTGTTTTGCTGACATTTTGGGAGGGGTTTGTGTTTGTCACCATACTTTACTGATCTAAATGCAGATGGTGTGTTGAATCCTAGGTCCAGGAGTTTGGAGACGAATTAGATCAAACATTTCATTTTCAGTGGAATGTAAGTGTGGTAATATAAAGAAAATAATTTCAGATTTTATTTATTATCTATGCTGCCTCTTGTCCTTTCATTCCATAGTCGTCAGTTTCTTAACACATTTTTAACGCGATTTTGACAAAAATCTTGGAATACATATTATCCACTCCATTTCTTTAGTCAGTTCCTTCTGAAATCTAGACCAATACATGTTGCTCAAACTTCTAAAAATATAACCACCACTGGGGTTAAAATAGACCAGCCTGTAGCTCTCTACTTTGTCCTGTTTTCTTGATGAAACAGATTCCATACCACAAAAGTTAATACTGCCAGTCCTGAATTGCTAGGCATATCCTTGGAACAACCTGGAGCTCAATGCTCTTAAGATGGTATAATTGATTGTAGACTTTAGGAGAGCTCCCCCTCCCCACTCACCATCAACAACACCACAGTCGCATCTGTGGAGTTCCTTGGAACCATCATCTCCAGGGACCTTAAATGGGAGGGCTCCATCGACTCCAGTCAAAAAGGCCCAACAGAGGATGTACTTCCTGTGGCAGCTGAGAAAACAATCTGCCGCAAGTAATGATGGTCCAGTTTTATACTGCCATCATAGTCTGTCCTCACCTTCTCCATCATGGTCTGGTTGTGGCTCAGCCACCAAGCACAACATCCGGAGGCTGCAGCGCATCATTCGATCAGCCGAGAAGGTTGTTGGCTGCAACCTTCACCCCCATCGACGAAGTGTACACTGCAAGGGCCAGGAAGAGAATGGGTAAGATAGTCTCTGACCCCTCTCACCCTGGCCACAAACTCTTTGAATCACTTCCCTCTGGAAGGTGACTCCGGGCTGTCAAAGCCGCCACAGCCAGACATAAAAACAGCTTTTTGCCATGAGCAGTAGCTCTACTCAACAGCAAAAAGTCTGAAGTCTCCTTGTGCTCTGGTATTTTACTTAATTCTTCATGTGTTTAAATTATAATTTATTTTTAACTGTTTACTGTATATCATGTTGCTTGCGAGCAAAGCACCAAGGCAAATTCCTTGTATGTATACACACTTGGCTAATAATATGTATTCCATCAATTTAGTCAATCAATTAAATTTATTCAAGAAGGAAGGTATCTGGTCTGCCATTTCCAGTACCAGTCATCTATCCTGTTTCTCGGGAGGATTAGAAGGATACTGTATGATATTCTGCAATCTCCACTATCACTTTCCTTAGCGACCTGAGATGTGTCTGATCATGACTGCTTGATCAATTTTCAACTTGCCTCGACTCCTAACCATAAATGAGATTTTTACCAACATTTCCTCCTTCATAAAAACTGATAACAGTACTAGTACTGTGTTCCAAAATTGCACACATCTCTAGGCAAGGATCACCACCTTAGTTCCAAATAAGCTCCATGCTGTCATGCTACCTGCTAACTATACATGGCTTTTTTTTCATTCAAGACTTTATTGAGAAAAGGACAGACTCTTAGTGCCGTCACTTACTAAGTTTTCCTGTTGGCTTCACATCTGTCGGGAAGACCCTCTTCCCAGAAATCTGGTGTGCAGTGTATTTTAAAGTTGGGGAAAACAAAGTCCACTAGTTGGTGAGAAATGTGGTTCCATTGTCTATAGGGAATGGGAGGGGGAGTGAGAGCACTACCTGATTTTAATCTTTAGTGGCCCAGCTCCATTATAAGATTCTGCCCCTTATTTTTGATTTTCCCCACACAATATTTTACCTTGTATTGTATGTGCTCTAAGTCCTTTTTCTTTATTTGATCATTCTTCCATCTATAATTGGAAAGCAAACTCAAGTTAACGCCAACTGCACCATTAATTTAACCCTACAAGACCCCAATGCTGTTCTGATTAGTTTGATTTTCTAAATGACTTTAACCTAGTTTAGCAGTCTTCATGCCACCTTGTTTATCAAAAATGATTACCCTCTTTGTACACAATATGATGCATTAATTGTACCTATATCGATATGCATTTATTGTTAAACTTTTTGCCACAGTTATTGGTTCAGTTGATAAAGTAGCTAACCAGCACCTGTTTCTGCAATAGTACTGCAGCCTTACCACTAATCAAACTGCTATTATTGAAGCTGGACGTAGCGAGGTTACGCTGAAGCGTATTATATACATTTTTTGTTATACAATTCCTTGTGTAACTCCTGTTAGATCAAATTTCACATTTATAACAAAAGTGTATTTTCCTTTGACCTCTGCGTCGAATGAAGATACTCAGATTCACATACCAACTAGTTCAAAGCAGAATCCATGCCAGGAATGTACAAAGCGAGCTTGAGACTAATTCCCTTCTCGATTTGTATATACCCTTTGTCCTAAAACAGGAAAACCTGATATAAATTAAATGTAATACCCTGGGCAAAATTCAAAGTTTAGTTGTAAAATTAGTCAATACTTTCCCAACAATTCATGGAGGAAGCATTTTGTTTTTAGACCGTGTCGATTTCTTATGTAGCCGAAACCTTGGCAAAACCTCTGCGCGTCATTGTTTTATTGCATGAAGAGATGACAAAGATGTCAGAGCCAGCTGTCTAATTCTGGATCCTTGTTTGGATACACTGGACTGTAGCCATTTCAGATGCAAACTAGTTAATGTGAGCTTAAAGCATTCGTGTTATCTTTTGATTTTGCGAGAAGGCTATCCAGAGTGCAATAAACATGAGCCTTTTCAAATGTGGGTTTGCTGTTCAGTATCTGAAATACCAGTGGAATATTTTATTCAAGTGAGTTTAAAACTGTCAGTGTTATTGAATTGCTCTGTATGTACGATTCATCTTGAGTATTGTAAATTGCCTAGGTAATATAACAACCTAATTTTCTTGTGTTTTATTGAGTTTGGGTCACTAAGATCCAACATTCTGGCATTTTTGTTCTTATGAACACATTCACATGAATGTTATTTCCCCTGCTTGATGTAAACAGAAAGATAGACAGTTGAAGTGAGTTCCCTTAAATTGCTTGTAACTTGAATTTGTGGATTAAATGAATGATTGTGGGATGTGTACAGAGGTTTGGCAGTATGAAGAAGGGTCCCGACCTGAAACGTCACCCATTCCTTCTCCAGAAATGCTGCCTGTCCCGCTGACTTACTCCAGCTTTTTGTGTCTATATCTTTTGTTAATGGATCTAAATATCATTTTAAATAGAGGAAGAAGTGTGCATAATTAGAAGCCATGAACTCTGTTGGAATTAGTTAATCTTTTGTCGATATAATTAAGTGATTTAAAAAAGATTCTTCTTGTAATTCCACTTGGTTTTACTCTACATGCAGCCAACATAATCAAAAACCTTTCCCACCCCAGTCATTCCTCCTGCTCTCCACTCCTGCATTAAAACAAAACACATTAGTAGATGTGCATGAATTGTCACTTAATGTAGAAGTTGGGTTTCTGTTTTGTTTCAGGAAATAGTCTTATTAATTTGAAACTAGTAAAAAGTAATATGTTGCAGAATCTGCTTTCATTAGTGAATATTAATAGATATATGTTAATCGATAAAAATATATGTAATTAAATAGGATGGAGCAGGGAGTCTTGGACTTTGTCATCTTTGGCATAATGTTCTGTACTGTAACTTGTTGAGTGTCAACAGTTGGTTTGAGCAACAGAGCTTCTGCAGCCTGGTGAACGGAGAGGGCATGAGAATCTTTGGGCAGGCCCAGTTTCGTACCATGTTTCTGATCCCGGTTTTGGCACTTTCCCTGCAGTTGAAATGATGCTTGCGATGTTGCCTGTTTTATTATCAATTATCTTGAGTTTAGTAACCTTTTAATGAAGATTGAAGTCTGTCATTTATACTGGCTGTGTTCATGCTGGCTTTTCATGCGTCTTACTCTATGCCCACGGTATGTTTCTATCATGGTTGCCCTACTTGCAGCTTAATTTCTGTCTAAATGTTCTCATTTGCTTGTGTATAAGAGTGTTTGTGCTTTGTGTATAGTAGTGGATTGAAGCGAGTCAATCCAGGGTCGCATTGGGTTGTAACATGCGAGTAGAGTAAATCTAATGGTATTAAGCTTCCCTTGCACGTTTATACTTTAAAATATTTTGTGATTCAATTAGTGAGGCAGGGGATGTTGCAATTGTGGAACGAATGGTTGCTTGTCATTTCATTTGGATGCTCGAGTACAATCTGAGCAATTTTCTTCCTCTCCGTAGGTCAAGGACTACAATGGAGGCTATTGTTCGTCGTTGCCCATTCCTTTCACGTGTATCTCAGACTTTTCTCCAAAAAGCTGGCAAGTCACTGATCTACTATGCACAACATTGCCCTATTATGATGATGAAGGCAGGAGCCAAGCCGGCAGTACGTGGAGTGGCAACCTCGGCTGCTCACTGTCAACAGACCAAAGAAACCACACCAGTGAATGAGAGTAAGTGTTTTTTTTCCCCCTGTGTTAATATTATTGCTTTCTATAGTTACAAATGAATAAGACAACAGAATTTAGTCAAAAGAGAGCGAAAATGCCTCCCTCTTGTTTATAAAATCTAATTATATGTTTGCTGAGAGAGTTATGTGGGCAAAGTCGATTTCTGGGTTAAATTCTAAATGTCTTATGGAAGGTGATATTTTCAATTTGTAAATATGAAACATTTTACTCAATAACTTAGCACCGAGTCTTTTTGGCACCTTTTTCACCATGTGGGGTAAAAACGTCCAATCAACTGCATTGAACTATGATTGCAGTTCTAATTCTAATAGACGAAACCTTTCCTTTGGACTTCGCTCCACTGTCACCATATTAACATTTATATAAATCCGCGGTTCCTGTGAGTTGTCGCTACGTTACATTCATCTCCGCTTTAAATTATCATGTGAGAGATGTAGATTTCAAATTCAATAAACATTCATTCAATTAATTTTAGAAAAAAACACTGCATCAATGAATATTTTTGCTTTGGGTTGCTGTTTTGTATTCCTGCAATTGGCACAGTCTGCAAATTCAAGTAGCAAGTATTTGATTAGAAATGATATTTGAGGTTCTTGGGCCTTCAGGCAAAATGTAAATGTTTGAAACATTTTGATTATTGGTTCTGAACCTAAATTTGTTAATTTATTTTAGAACCCACTGCTTTGACTCCAAGTGCTCCAGGACCTCAGCTTCCTCCAGGGCATCCCGTCCCGAGTGCTGCGCAGGCTGCTGCTTCTAAATGTCCATTCCTTGCTGCTGAGATGAGCCAGGGCAAGAGCACTGTCGTGCGTAAAGCCAGTGTGGAACTGTCGGAGGATGTGCAGCAGATGCACACAATGAGGAAGGGTAAGACTATCTCGATTTTTGTTTATTAATCATAGCTTGTTCCAAACAGCAGTGTCTAACTGTATACGACCGCGTGGGATTTCTCCAGATCTTCAGTTTCCTCCCACGCACCAAATACCAAGCCAATTAGCCTAAAAGCCTGTACAGGTGTAAAATTGTCCCTCAGGTGTGTAGGATAGTGTTAATGTGCTGGGATCGCTGTTGGTGCAGACTCGATGGGCCTAAACTGTCCCTCTAAACAAAACTAAAAAACTCTCTAGTCAAGGACATGTAAGTAGATGCCTGGACGCATCGTTGCTGCACTCCTCATCCACAAGCCATTTTCTGTGACATGTTGCATTAAGGGTAGCTGCATTAGCCGTGACCAGCTCCTTAAAATAGTCCCTCGGCCTTTACTCCCATAATGTCACTACACTTTAACCCATTCCCCCCTGAATTCCTACACCAGTTTTCTTCCATTAACATTGATTCTTAAATCCAATCCCTTTTCTGAAGAAGGGTCTCGACCCGAAACGTCGCCTATCACCTTCGCTCCTTAGATGCTGCTGCACCCGCTGAGTTTCTCCAGCTTTTTGTGTAACCCCCTTTTCCTAAGAGTCTTGCTTCCCAAACCATTTCCTAATCCATGAGCCTTGTACATTAGAGAAAATGTCTTGCAGATGAAAAAAATACAAAATTTGCTGCTTTTGTGAATGCATCTCCACTTAGCACAAGGCGTTCACTGGGAAAATAGGGTTAGTAATACTACAAATTGTGAAATGGATGGTTTTCTTGGAACGCAATGGCTCTGCTATGTGGAATTTTGTTGTACTGTTTGCTTGAAGCAATTGAGTTGCGTCATAATTAGAATTGCACTATTATTCGTCTAATGTTTTTAACAAGGCTACTTGTTATCTACTGCAGAGTTATCGGCGGCATCTGTAAATCCAACTGCTGAAAACATCAAAAATACAGGTGGACGTGCTAAAAATGGCCTGTTGAAAAATCTGCATGGGGTGCTGAAGCAAAAGCCCTCTGTTTCCCATTTAATTCAGGACAATATGCCAAAGTGTAAGTGCAAAGGGGCAATGTGTGGCATCAAACCTTTTTCAGCTTGCACTCCAGTTCCTTCTTGGTTTTATTTCTAACCTCTAAAAACTTCCTCCTGGTCCTCTGCAGCAGGTTCAGCCTTCAAGTATGATGGTTTTTTTGAAAAAAAGATTGATGAAAAGAAAATGGATCACACCTACCGTGTTTTCAAAACTGTGAATCGCCGTGCTGATGTTTTTCCAATGGCAGACGACTACTCTGATTCTGTGAGTGTCAAGAAAGAGGTCTTTGTGTGGTGCAGCAACGATTACCTTGGGATGAGCCGCCATCCACGTATTGTGGGGTCTATAATGTGAGTTTCTGAACTTTACTTGAAATTAAAATTGAGCTGTAATATTTCTTTCTTTATAATTATTATGTATCACTTTTGGATTGATTTCATTTACGATTATGAGATATTTCATGTCTTGCGCGTTAGTAATTTTCCAATTCCAATTAGTAATTTTCCAATCACTAATTGGAAAAAGTAATCTTATGATATGGCCTAAATTTGCATGGATCCTTGCCATGTCATGTGTCATTTGCAAATGCTTAAGCAATTAAGAGAAAAATTGATGGTTAAATGCACAAAATAATCATTGGGCATGCTAATGACTTGCACGATTTAAGATCTATTTTGCTTCCTACTTTTTTTTTCATTTACCCATATAATTTGTGTTTATTAGGGATACCCTTCGGTGCCATGGTGCTGGAGCTGGTGGAACCAGAAACATTTCTGGAACGAGCAAGTATCATGTAGATTTGGAGAATGAATTAGCTGATCTCCATGGCAAGGATGCAGCACTGCTGTTTTCATCGTGCTTTGTAGCAAATGATTCCACCTTGTTTACATTGGCCAAAATGCTCCCAGGTATGAATTGGCTGTATCGCATGACATTTGTTGCAGATAATGTCACATCTGGCATATTCTTCGTCACATCTGGCATATTCTTCGCCAAAATTCCACGAATCCTTCTAAACCACTAAATCTGCTCTTCCCAAATCACTGAATATGTTCCCATTTCCCAAATTTGTTTGTTCTTTTGTTTGAATCTCCAAACTAGTTTGCATTCCCACGGCTATGTAGAAATATTTCACTATTTGTCAACAATGGCCAGACTCGAGTTTAGTTGAACAAAATAGTCTAGAATTTCTGCCGTCCAGTGTAGAATCCATGGTTGATCCATGTGTTTATGGAGAGAACTGGTGGTTCAAATGTAGTTGTCCTTTATTGTTTTTTTAAATGCTCAGATACCTGTTGCCTGTCTATACTTGTATGTACAATTGTCCTGTTTGGGAAGGTAATAAAATATGTTGACCACATTATTAAGAAAAGCAGACACCTAAGTTGCAGGTGGAAGGGAGTGAAAGATTTCCCCACCCCACCCCTCATTTCAGGATTTTAGAGCTTCTCATATTTTTAGCCATATAAAATAATCTTTTGCAAAATGAACGGGATAATTACTCTAGATTTACACTGTATAAGCTTTGTTGAAATGATCTTTCAAATGTTATTGTCGAATTCCTAATTTAAATTCTAATCCTGAGTTGTGCTCTTTAATCTGGCTAGGATGCGAAATCTACTCTGATGCTGGAAACCATGCCTCCATGATTCAAGGGATCCGGAACAGCAGAGTTCCAAAGTTTATATTTCGTCACAATGATGTTAACCACCTGCGAGAACTGTTGAAGACGTCAAACCCAGCCACCCCAAAGATTGTAGCTTTTGAAACGGTCCACTCAATGGATGGTATGCAATGCATGTAAAATTATTTAAGTTATTGCATAGAATGAGGAATATTGCGCAGGAAGGAAATGCCAATGCTGGTTTACACCGAAGGTGGACGCAAAAATCTGGAGTAACTCAGCAGGTCAGACAGCATCTCTGGAGAAAAGGAATAGGTGACGTTTCAGGTATGAGGAAGAATCTCGACCTAAAATGTCACCGATTCCTGTTCTCCAGAGATGCTGTCTGACCTGCTGAGTTACTCCAGGTTTGTGTCCATCTTTGGAATGAGGAATATTGCTACTGTTTTTCTCTTGACCCTAGAGGCTATTCTGACCTAGTCCAGGATGCCTCTCGATTATCCCATTAACCGTCTTATTTCCCTGTAACCTCTCACCCTCTCATTAACTCCCCTCAAATTCCCCAATCTTCCACCTATACTAGGGGAAACTTACAGCTCTTCAGCCCACCGTCCACATCGGTCACCAGTTAACACTAATTTGTTGTTATCCTACTTTCTCATCCACTGTATACACACTAGGGACAATTTACAGAGGCGAATTAACCTTCATAACTGCATGTCTTTGGGATGTGGGAGGAAATCGGAGCACCCGGAGGAAACCCACGGCATCATAGGGAGAACGTGCAAACTGCACACGAGGCACCTGAGGTTGGGATCAAACCAGGATCTCTGGTGCAGTTTGGCAGCAGTTCTACCAGCTGCACCACTGTGCTCCAGATTTAACAAAAATGCTCCAGGAAGTCACCACCCTAACCCTCGGAAGAATATTTTGTTTTTTTAAAAGGATTAAAAGTACAATTTCTCAACTGTTCAAATTCATTGTCTTAGGTGCTGTTTGTCCTTTGGAGGAGATGTGTGATGTAGCACATGAATATGGTGCAATAACGTTCGTTGATGAAGTCCATGCTGTTGGTCTATATGGTTCTTGTGGTGGAGGGATAGGAGATCGGGATGGAATCATGCATAAAATGGATATAATATCTGGAACACTGGGTAAGTTAGCCACATTCGGAAATGTTGGTCAACTTTGATGTATGTTCTTTTGTTATGCAAAAGTACATATGAAGCATTATAATTAAGTCTGATTTATAGGATAACATTGCAATTCGTACATTACTCTTTCAAACTCTACGTACCTATTATAATCAAACTCAAGTTTTTTGGTGCATCATATTAATTGTCCCGCGCCCCCCCACCCCCCTTAATGATTGATGCTGATAATTGAACCCTTTTAAGTGCAGCAGATAAGTTACCACTGTGGAGTTGTCTTCACTAGATCAACAATAAAGGGAGAAAGCAGTAAAAATAAGCGCTTTTATAACTTTCAAGGAAATGTAGGCATGGAGAAGATGGAAAATAAATTAATGGTGGAGTTGGTGCATTTAGTGATAATGGATACAAATGTGGACCATGAAGAAAACGGTGTTTTGTTGTTAAAATCCCTTTTGTGCAACTGAAAATAAGATTGGCCTTAAAGGATTTTATTGCTAGAAGCTTGTAAATTACGACTTTGGTTGCAGTTGTAAAATTTGACACTATTTATTTTGTTCTACCATTTATACTTTTTATCCCCCCCCCCCAACAAGATGCATAAAGGTAGCAACGTGACCCCTAGCACAAGTTGTGTGGCCCTTGTTTCAGCATTAGTCAGCTTTTGGCTTCAGTGGGAGTTCTGGATAGAGATCTGTCGTGTTGTGTTCCAGGCACATGGATTGGTATTCCTTATCTTTTACTTCAATGCTCTTGCATAAAATGTGGCAATGTCCTAGATAGCTGTTTATCTCAAAATGGGAATCTAATCAAAGCTCTGTTTTACTAAGTTTGTCTGACCGTAACAATTTCAAACAGCAGTACCATTCGACTGATGTGGAGCCAATAATGTAGCATGAGTAAATTAATGGTTTGAACAATTGTATAATTCAGCTATTGGTGAGCTGTATAAGTAGGCTTGTAAGTGTGCTTTGCAGCATTTTGAGAAATTATCTTTCAGGTTTTGACATTTTATTTTTCGAGATTTGTATTGATTTTTATTCAAACTTTCTATTGAAGTTCTGATCTGTTTTTAGTGGCGAGTGAAAATGGCAATTTAAGCCTGTAATATTTGAATATTAAATTACAACTTGATACCAGCTAGTCATTTTAAAATGTTCTCGCTGTATTTGCAAGTATAAATATCAGTGCCTTTAAACTTCAAAACAGATTGAAACTTTGTACTGCACAGTATTTATTTGTTATCGGGGCACTGAAGTGCATTACAGCTAATTTAAAATGGTGTACTTTTTTTTTTGCAGGAAAGGCCTTTGGTTGTGTTGGAGGCTATGTTGCCAGCACTGCAGCCCTCATTGACACCGTCCGGTCATATGCCACTGGCTTCATCTTTACTACCTCGCTTCCTCCAATGTTACTCTCTGGTGCTTTGCAGTCTGTCCAAATCTTGAAAAGTGAGGAAGGAAGAGCACTGCGCCGCAGGCACCAACGCAATGTAAAGCACATGCGTCAGTTACTCATGGATGCTGGTTTACCTGTGGTGCACTGTCCCAGTCACATCATTCCAGTCAGAGTAGGTATTGCTGTAATGCCTGTTGTGTGCTTGGTATGCTTTTGCTTTTTGCCAGGGAGTTTCACAACACTGCTTCCTCCAACTTGCCTATCCTTTTCCCCATCTCCTCCAACCCTACATGCATTCAACCATGCAAGAATGGTCCCAAGCCTTTTCTAAGCCTGTTGCAACTAGAAGGTTTCGAGTTGGGAAGAAACTGTACACTCAGAGGATAGTGGTGGTCTGGACCTCGCCCCCCGAAAGGTTGATGCGGGGAGAGCCATCTTGTTGCGTTCCATAAACATTTGGGTGAGCACAGAAGTGACAAAACCGTAAGATTATACATCAAGAGACTGTACCTCCCTCTCTCCTGACATCCGTCTGAAACCCGAAACGTCACGCATTCCTTCTCTCCCGCTGAGTTACTCCAGCATTTTGTGTCAATCTTCAGCACATTCAGTTACATGGCTTTTATCCACCATGTCCATATGACCAATAGAAGGCATCTTGTGCCAGACTCCCCTAATCCTGCGCATATTAATGCAAAAATTCCTACGTTTCACAAGACTGCTTATTATTTTGAAATTATGTAATTTTATTTTGTACATTAAGTATGTGGTAGTGGATGAGAGCATTTTTTCCCAGGTTAGATCTGCATTAGCAAATTAACTGGTAAATTATTTATAGTATGAGAGGGGGGGGGGAATACTAATGGAGTTTGTGTGAGATTAAAGATTCCAAAGATGAGAGCTATTATTTAACCAGTGTAAATTGATTGAACAGTTTAAAAAAAAAAAAAAAATGACAGTGTCTAGGTTTAAGATTTGAAACTTAAGATTTTCATTGATCTGTGTTTATGCCTATGCCACTTTCAGGTTGCAGACGCAGCTAAAAACACTGAGATCTGCGATGAGCTGTTAAGTAAATATAACATTTACGTCCAAGCTATCAACTACCCCACTGTGGCACGTGGTGAGGAGCTCCTGCGTATTGCTCCAACTCCCCATCACACCCCTGAGATGATGAATTATTTTGTCGGTAAGTAGACTTTGCATCAATGCTGATGCAGTTTGGGACTGTGTTCAAATTCCAAGGTCCAGTTCAGTTAACAAAGTCAAAAAGCTAACTACCAAGGGTCATTGATGAAATGGTAGAAATGCACTGAGCTGTAAACCAACACTACATTACTACTACACTACTCGTGTGATAAGTCCAATGTCTAAAATAACAGTATAGTTCAAATTTATTCCCTAGTTTTATGAGCACTTTGAACATTTTAAAAAAAAGTGTAAAAGTGACAATTAGCTGTTGTGAATTCAAAATGAATTTGGAAAACTAAATTCTTACTTTATTTGGCTGGCTTATGTGGTTGGTCTGGCCAATATAGCTAGCATTTAACTACCTGCTGCAGTAGTCCAGCAAAATGCTCCATATTGAACTGCCTGCACAAGGGCACTGCCAGCTGATTACAGCCGCAGACGTAACCGATAAGTGATGGCCTCACCATCAATCACTGCTCCTTAATTATTACATTTTGATTCAATGCATTGTTTTTCATAACCGATGTAGTGATTATAAGTCGGGTCAAACATAAGGAAAAGAGAGAAGTGGCACAGCTGGTAGAGTTGCTGCCTCAACACCAAAGACTCTGGTTCAATCCTGACCTCGGGTGCAGTTTCTGGAGTTTGCATTTTCCCCTAGGACCGTGTGGGCTTCCTCTGGAAGCTCCAGTTTCCTCTCGCCTACCAAAAACTTTGGGGTTCATAGGCTATTAGGCCTTTAGGGGGAAATAGGAGAAAATTCACGGGTGGATGGTGTGGATGGGGAAAGTGGGATAATATAGAGATAGCGTGGTTGAATGATCACTGGCCAGTGTAGTCTCAGTGAGCTGAGAGGCCTGTTTTCATACCGTACCTCTAAACTAAATTATAAAGTGTCATTAAAGATTGAGAAGACTTGAGAATGTACTAGTAAGTTCCAGGTTTATCTATGCATATGTTAAAATTCTATCTTTCAGTAGCATTTAAAATAAACTTCCTAAGTTAGTGAACATTCAATATTGGGTAGGCCTACAGATCACTATTCATACTGCTGGGTTGTAAACTGCCCAAGCAAAATATGAGGTGCTGCTCTTCCATTTTGCATTTGGCCCCATTCTGACAGTGGATTAGGTCCAGGACAGAAAGTTTCCCTTTGCCCTGACTCGGTCTGAAGAAGGGTCTCGACCAGAAACGTCACCTATTCCTTCTCTCCAGAGATGCTGCCTGACCCGCTGAGTTATTCCAGCATTTTGTGTCTATCTTGGGTGAAGGACTGTTGAGTTAAGGTGAATTAAAGTGATTGGACCATTTGCTCAACAGTGTGTTAGACATGAGGACAATTTTTGAGTTTCAACAAAATTACATGTTCGGAATGTTTTAAATACACAGGGAAATGTTTGCCAGGTCCTCAGCACAAATGTTTGAATGTCAAAGACATTGCAAAAGCTCTACTTTGACATTGTAAAAGCCCAGCCATTTGTGCCACTTGTTTATCTGCTGGGAGTGAGGTTGGTCGAAGCAATGTAATCCAGGGTGCAAATGAATAGCAATCTTGGAAACAAAAGAACTGCCCTGTATTGGTGATGCAGCTAAATAATTTAGGCCATGGAGTAGGATTTTTTGGCATTGCTAATTTTCGTTATTTCTAATAATTGGAATAATTGTGGTAAATTACAACTTTCTGTTGTATTTAATATATTTTTAAATTTTATCAACAGAAAAACTATTGGTTACATGGAAAGATGTTGGATTGGAGTTGAAGGCCCATTCCTCAGCTGAATGTAACTTCTGCAGAAGACCTCTACATTTTGAGATTATGAGTGAGAGGGAAAGGTCTTACTTCAATGGAATGAGTAACCTGATATCTGTGAATGCCTAATATCTGGATGTGTCTCTCTCTGGATTATCCTTGTATTAGAGTTTAAAGACAAACAATATAGTATGTTTTATAGAAATAATTCCATATTTAATAAGACTATTTCTGTAGTACACAGACAAATCCAAATAAAAAACTATACCAATAATACTTCAGTCTCTTTTGATTTATTTCCAGACACTGATATGTCATGGAATTGGAGAAAAGTACATTGCAGAGTGGAATGAATTGAGGCAGGCAATTGAGGAGCGTCCCAAATAATGGGTCACCAATAAGCACTTTAAAAATCGAATTGTTAGAATGTGAAGTTTGCTAACAGGGAGTCATTGAGGTGATTTGTGGTTTTAGTTAACATTAAGTGCATGAGGTAGAGCCTATTTGAGGATTATGCTGCTGGACTTTACTGTAGTGTGGGTGGAAGTTCAAGATACAAGATAAGATACATTTATTTGTCACATGTGCCAGATGGCACAGTGAAATGTGATTGCCATACAATAAAAATAAAGAACACAACACATGATAGAATTCAACATAAAAACATCCCCACACAGCAGAATCAAAGTTTCCCACTGAGGGAATTCGCCAAAGTCAGTCAACTTCCACTAATGTTCACCCGTGCGCGGGGCCTCCCCGAGCCCTCCGCAGTCACCGCTACGGGCGGCCCGATGTTCAGGCCTGCTCGCAGGGGTGATGTAAGTCCGACGTCGGGGCTGGGGGACATCCTCAGCGGCCTGGACATCAGAGTTGGTCCCCTCCTACCGCAGCGCTGGCGGCCCTCGGCAAAGGCCCCCAGGACTCCACGATGACGGTCAGCGCAAAGTTTGGACTGGCCCGAGACTACTGGTACAATTCATTTATGCTAAAGGAAGGAATGAGTTAATGTGACAACTTTATTAGCGATCCCCCCCCACGCAGGGTCCTCCATTATCCATTATTCTTCATAGCGATCCCCCCCCACGCCGGTGTCCATTGTCCTTGTGGGGCCGGGGGGATGAAACAGATGCAAAGTGCTCTCAAATACCTCGCCTTCATCCCCAGACATCAAACAAATTCCTTCTTATATACAGAAGCAGTCCAACCTTCTAATTGATTTTCCTCTTGTTTTTAAACTAGGTATACTAAGCCCCCTTTTTGCCCATCTAATCGCCCACTTGAATTATTTCCTATTTTCTTTAGTCTTCAAAAACTTGATTCTAATCTCTTAAACCTTGCCTGTGTTTTCTTTTTAAACTAAATATGCTACCCCTTTGGTCATTCACGGTTCTCTTACTTTTTGCCATCCTTATTTTCCCCCCTCATTGGTACATGCCGCTTCTAAACATTGATCGACTGGACTTTAAACAACTCCCACATGTCAGTTGTGCACTTGTCCAGTAAACACAGTTGTTCCCAGAGTACCCGCTTGAGCTCCTGCCTGATAACATTGTAGTTACTCCAATTTCGCATCTTTCTCTTGGGTCTACCTATTCAAAGCAATCCTAAAACTTAGAGGTGTGATCACTATTCTCAAAATGCTCTTCCACAGAAACGCCAGTCACCATGCTACAGTATAGTCTGACATCTGCTTCAGTATAGACCTGAAAGGTGCTCTGGGTGCCTGCAATGACAAGAATCTCAGTACCTCATTCTCCAAATGCATCCAGACTCGCCTCTCCAAATTGTTCTGTTGTGGCTTCCATTGAACCTCTCAACGTTTGGAGTGACTTCTGCACTGGTTGCAGGTAATAAATATTTCCTCATCCGTTTCAGCATGACATCAGACGGTCACAAAATGCAGGAGTAACTCGGCGGGACTCTCTGGATAGAAGAAATGGGTGGCATTTTGGGTTGAGACCCTTCTTCAGACCAGATGGTATTTGCGTGGTTGAACTGGTGATAACTGTTCAAGATGCGTAACTTACAGATAAGCTGAGGGATCAAACAGCAGCTGGTGCTTATGGATCATAATGAGATAGAAGCTCAAATTTTATGTCTATTGCCAAGATGAACAGGAACGGCATCACAATTATAGTGTTATTGAATGCATATCCTCCTCTTCTTGCCTGATAGTCACATTTACCCTTTCTATCAGAAAGCACTTGATTAGTGATCAGATATTGGATATCTTGCTTTTTTTTTTTTTGCTTGCTTTGATGATGCAGATTTGGACTGCAACCGGGAGCTACAACAGAATGGAAACATCACTAGGATTCTAATATTACTGGACTCTTCTACAGCTAAATCTATTGCTCACACTACCTGCTGCAGCTGATTTGCAGCAGTTTCTCTGTGAAGACAGACATCTGTGATGAACTTCACCATTTTCATTGAGAGTCACGTTTGGCCCATGTGGTCCACACTGACCTAATTGGCTTGTCGGGCTAGTCCTATGCTTGCATTTGGCCCATATCCCTCATCTCTTCCTCTCCATATATCTAGCCAAATGTCTCTTAAATTGTATCTGCCTTTATAGCTTCTGGTAGCTCATTCCAGGTATGGACTACCCTCTGAGTGAATATCTTGCCCCCAGTCTCTCTTCAATGTCTTCTTTCTTGCCTTAACTTTATGTCCTCTAATGTTTTAGTCTATCTTGGGAAAAAAACTTCAAGTGTTCAACTTATCCATGCCCCTCATGACCTTGTTTACCTCAAAAATGTCACCCTTCAGGCTCCTACGTTCCAAAGAACAAAGTTTCAATGCTGCAAACCCAGTTAACATCCTGGTGAATCTTTCCTGCGCCCTTTCCAACTTAATTACATCCATCCAAGAGCTGGCCAACTTTTATACTCTATACCCTTCCCAAAGAAAGCAAGCATGCCAAACACTTCCTTCAACACAATGTCTACACAATTTGTCACTTCTGGTGAGTCATGTACCTGTGCTCTCGGATCTCTGTTCCTCAACGCTCTCCAGTGCTCCACTATTTATTGTGCAAGTTCTACCCTGGTGTGACATATCAAAGTGCGACACTCCACATTTGTCAAATCCCATTTGTCCACTTCCTCAACTGATCTGCCACAGAAGGCAGTTGAGGCCAGTTCAATGGTTATATTTAAGAGGGAGTTAGATGTGGCCCTTGTGGCTAAAGGGATTAGGGGGTATGGAGAGAAGGCAGGTACGGGATACTGAGTTGGATGATCAGCCATGATCATATTGAATGGCAGTGCAGGCTCGAGGGGCTGAATGGCCTACTCCTGCACCTATTTTCTATGTTTCTATCTAGATCTTGTAAGCGGAGATAACATTCCGCACCCCCTTATTTTGGTGTCATCTGTAAATTTACTAATAATGTTAACCGCATTGTCATTCAAATTATTGATGTATAAAGCAAACAGCAGCCGTCCTAACACTGACCCCTGTGAAACTCCACTGGCCACATTTCTCCAATAAGAGAAACAACTTTCCACAACTACCCTTTGACTCCGTTCCCCATGCTAATTTTGCATACAATTGGTTAGCTCATCTTGGATTCCAGAAGGTCCAACCTTCCAGATGATCCGACCTTTTCAGACGCCTTACTAAAGTTCCGTTAAACATAATCCTTTGCCCTGGCACGAATGTGTAGGAAGGAACTGCAGATGCTGTTTTAAACAGACGATAGACACAAAAAGCTGGAGTAACTCACGGGTTGGACAGCATATCTGGAGAAAAGGAATAGGTGATGTTTTGAGTTACAACCCTTCCTCAGACTGAGGGTCAGGGGACAGGAAAAGGAGAGATATAGACTGATATAGAGAGATATAGAACAAATGTATGAAAGATATGCAAAAAAGTAACAATGAAAAAGGAAACGGGTCATTGTTAACTGTGTGTTCGGTGAAAACGAGTTACAGAGAATGAGACTCAACAAGGTGACTCAGAAGCCGGTAGGACTTGGGTGGGGGAAACATAGAAACATAGAAATTAGGTGCAGGAGTAGGCCATTCAGCCCTTCGAGCCTGCACCGCCATTCAATATGATCATGGCTGATCATCCAACTCAGTATCCCGTACCTGCCTTCTCTCCATACCCTCTGATCCCCTTAGCCACAAGGGCCACATCCAACTCACTCTTAAATATAGCCAATGAACTGGCCTCAACTACCCTCTGTGGCAGAGAGTTCTAGAGACTCACCACTCTCTGTGTGAAAAAAGTCTTTCTCATCTCGGTCTTAAAGGATTTCCCCCTTATCCTTAAGCTGTGACCCCTTGTCCTGGACTTCCCCAACATCGGGAACAATCTTCCTGCATCTAGCCTGTCCAACCCCTTAAGAATTTTGTAAGTTTCTATAAGATCCCCTCTCAATCTCCTAAATTCCAGAGAGTATAAACCGAGTCTATCCAGTCTTTCTTCATAAGACAGTCCTGACATCCCAGGAATCAGTCTGGTGAACCTTCTCTGCACTCCCTCTATGGCAATAATGTCCTTCCTCAGATTTGGAGACCAAAACTGTACGCAATACTCCAGGTGTGGTCTCACCAAGACCCTGTACAACTGAAGTAGAACCTCCCTGCTCCTGTACTCAAATCCTTTTGCTATGAAAGCTAACATACCATTCGCTTTTTTCACTGCCTGCTGCACCTGCATGCCTACTTTCAATGACTGGTGTACCATGACACCCAGGTCTCGCTGCATCTCCCCTTTTCCTAATCGGCCACCATTTAAATAATAGTCTGCTTTCCTGTTTTTGCCACCAAAGTGGATAACCTCACATTTATCCACATTATACTGCATCTGCCAAACATTTGCCCACTCACCCAGCCTATCCAAGTCACATTGCAGTCTCCTAGCATCCTCCTCACAGCGAACACTGCCCCCCAGCTTAGTGTCATCCGCAAACTTGGAGATATTGCCTTCAATTCCCTCATCCAGATCATTAATATATATTGTAAATAGCTGGGGTCCCAGCACTGAGCCCTGCGGTACCCCACTAGTTACTGCCTGCCATTGTGAAAAGGACCCGTTTACTCCTACTCTTTGCTTCCTGTTTGCCAGCCAATTCTCTATCCACATCAATACTGAACCCCTAATACCGTATGCTTTAAGTTTGTATACTAATCTCTTATGTGGGACCTTGTCGAAAGCCTTCTGGAAGTCCAGATATACCACATCCACTGGTTCTCCCTTATCCACGCTACTAGTTACATCCTCGAAAAATTCCACAAGATTCGTCAGACATGATTTACCTTTTGTAAATCCATGCTGACTTTGTCCAATGATTTCACCACTTTCCAAATGTGCTGCTATCCCATCTTTAATAACTGACTCTAGCAGTTTCCCCACTACCGATGTTAGACTAACTGGTCTGTAATTCCCCGTTTTCTCTCTCCCTCCCTTCTTAAAAAGAGGGGTTACATTTGCTACCCGCCAATCCTCAGGAACTACTCCAGAATCTAAAGAGTTTTGAAAGATTATCACTAATGCATCCACTATTTCCTGAGCTACTTCCTTAAGTACTCTGGGATGCAGCCTATCTGGCCCTGGGGATTTATCGGCCTTTAATGTATTCAATTTACCCAACACCACTTCCCGACTGACCTGGATTTCACTCAATTCCTCCTTTGACCCACAGTCCCCTGCTATTTCAGGCAGATTATTTATGTCTTCCTTAGTGAAGACGGAACCAAAGTAGTTATTCAATTGGTCCGCCATATCCTTGTTCCCCATGATCAACTCACCTGTTTCTGACTGCAAGGGACCTACATTTGTTTTAACTAACCTCTTTCTCCTCACATATCTATAAAAACTTTTGCAGTCAGTTGGGAGGGATGGAGAGACGGGGGATGTAAGGGTTACTTGATTAGAGAAATCATGGATCTATCCCAGGTTGCTGTGAAAGGCAAGACAGGAGATTGCAAGGGTCTTGACAAAGATCTCTATCCTCGCTAACCGCAGGTGAGGTTCCGGAGATGGGACCTTTGTTTAAGAAGGCAAGAAAATATAATCCAAGAAGTTCTCACATCAATGGTGGGTGAAGCTCCTGGAGAGGATTCTACAGGATAAGATTTACCGGTATTTGGAAGA
This sequence comes from Okamejei kenojei, assembly GCA_035221665.1. Lineage (NCBI taxonomy): Eukaryota > Metazoa > Chordata > Chondrichthyes > Rajiformes > Rajidae > Okamejei > Okamejei kenojei. Next base: position 8,759,882 of record CM069146.1, on the reverse strand, counting down.
GTATAGGATAATTAGGGACAGTATGAAAGATATGTAAAAAGTAACAATGATAAAGAAAATGGTCCATTGTTAGCTGTGGGGAGATGAAAACTAGTTATACAGCTAATTTTACTTCGGAGTCACGTGAGTGACTACGTGAAGAACCCGCCTCACGCTGGCAAACGGCATTACGTCGACGCTGACGGCGGAAGGAGGAGCTGCAGTAAGGAGCAGCTCCTCGCAGCGGTCGGAACGGCCCCGCAGGTAAGTGCAGCAAAGTCGGGACGTTTTTTAGCGTACGCTGGGTGGGTCCAGCAGTAAAAATAAAGTAAAATAAAAAGTCAGAGTCACGTTAAAGTGCTGTTTAGCACAGATTAAATGAAAGAAATGGAGAAATCGGCAAAGAAAATTCGCGGGTAAAAAGAGCTTCCCGGGGTGAAAATAAAAATACGGGAAAAAAGCTAGTGCGGATCCGGTTCCGATACCGGTGGCCGCTGATATACCCGTTAGCGAGTTCTAGATTCTCCAGAAGTTATAACCACGGAGAGAAATGCTCCTAAAAATGTAAAAGAAATCTGAGAGGCCCGTGGTTCTGATGACTCTGATACTGAAAGTCCTCCAGATAATTAAACTATATGGAACTAATAATGGAGCATATGGAGAAAGTTCTCCAAAAAAATTATGAGACTAGGGTCACAGTACCCAGAAGGTTCCCAAAAAAGCCCGAGGGGTTTAATTATTCTGATATGGCTGTGGGCCTAATTGGGAGTTGGAACTTCCGGACCCAGGATTTGGGCCGAAGGAAGTCTCATGGGATGAAATCCCAATTGATTTAGGGCTGCAGAAGGCAGACCCTGCTGATGGTGATTTGCATTTGAAAACACACCACAAAATAAAAGAAAGGCCAAATGTGCCTGAGATAGCAAAATAATTTGCTATATATGAAGGAAGTGGTGAGGCTATGGAAGAAAACCTAGCTGTCAACATTAATATATGGTATCTCACCAACTTCATGATTCTGTGATGATTGAAACATCAGAATTATAAACGCACAGGAAATTGTGCCTCATTGAAAGTGCCTACGGTTTATCCGTTGATATGGGCATCCATGACCCCAAATATGAGAGTTCAAGAAGTGAGGTTCAAAAATCCTCACAAATTATTCTGCTGCCATTATGGCTTTTGGGGAGATGGATAAGTTTAAAAAAAGAGGGCCTATTGTGCAAATTCTTTCTATAAAATTATTGTATGAGGAAAATGGCGTTCAAGCTCCTGGTTATCTGTTTGGAGTAAATCTGCCTAAATTATTAAAAATTGGATGAAGAAGCAAAAAATTTTAACTGCATGAAACCTTCGTCTTAGGACAAAAAAGGTATTTTTCGCCCAGAAGGGGATTTGATTTTGGAAATAAAGGCAGAAATATGTCAAGGAAATATTATTGTACTGCACAGCCCAATACTTACCCCGCTCCTTGTTCTATCCATTCTTGTAGTGCAATAATAAAAGAACAGTGAGAGAAAAAAGAAAGAGTGTCGGAATAGAGACACAAGTAGAAACACGCTCATATGGCCTAACCAGGAATTTATTAAAGACTTGTTCTATCTTTAAAGAAACTGCGGATTAATCTCCAGTTAGAGGGAGATTACAAAAGTTTTATAAAGACTGGCTTACTATTATTTCTGATCGGTTTATTTTTACAAGCAGTTTCAGGAGCCACTATTACATTTAAAGAAGGAGTTAATCCTTCAGTACAGATAAACCTGCCTATGCTTTCGTGTTTACTGCAATTGGAAAAGCAGAGATTAATGTGGAAATTGACAAATTATCTGAAAAGGGGTTATTGAAAAAACTTATGAACACGAGCATCAATTGTGTCTAAGATATTTCAAAAGACATAAAAAGATGGTGATTGCAGAATTATTCTGGATCTTACAGATCTAAATAAGTGGTAGAATACAAATTTTTAAATGGAAAACATTTAATACTGCAAGATATTTAATATCAGCAGGTTGTTATATGGCTACGATTGATTTGAAAAACGCCTATTATTCTGTACCAATACATCAGTTTCTGGAGGTACTTAAAATTTAATTGGCTGGGACAATTATGGCAGTTTAAAGCTTTGCCAAATGGATTGAGTTCAGCTTCCAGGCTCTTTACTAAACTGTTGAAACCAGTTTTAGCCCAATTAAGAGCACAAAAACACATCGTTATGGCTTATCTCGATGACATTCTAATCATTTATGGCAATCAAGAGTCAGCTGAGAATTAGTTTCAGTACAAAAGCTTTGTTAAAGCTAGGGTTCTTGATTCATCCAATTAAGTTCCAGCTGCAGCCAGCACAATCAATTAACTATTTGGAGTTTGTAATTAACTCAGAAACTATGTTAATACTTTACCAACAAAGATAAAGTTGATGATTTTTGGTGACTTGTAATAATCTCATTCACAAACTTATCCTTCCATCCGAAAAGTAGCGAAAACTATTGGTAAACTAGTAGCAGCATTTCCTGCAGTAGAATTTGGTCCATTACATTATCAAAATCTTCAAAGGGACAAAATAAGAGCTCTCAAAGAGAGGGCAGGCCACTTTGATAGGCCTATGCAATTAACAAAAGAAGTTTTGTTGGAATTACCATGGTGGGTTAAAAATATCCCACAAGCTGCTAAAAACATTCTGATTAAACAGCCTGAAATTGTTTATAAATAGATGCTAATGCTCTCGGATGGGGGGGGGGGGGGGGGGGTAACAGATTCATCCTCCAGTTGTGGAGGTAGATGGAAAGTCCAAGAAGAAACGTTTCTTCAAACTTATGGTATTAACTATTTAGAGTTATTGGGTGCTTTCTATGGTCTAAAAGCATATTGCTGTTCAAAAAAGGGTCTACATGTATTAATACAGTTAGACAATAAAACGGCTGTTGCATATATTAATCACATGGGGGAGTCAGATCAGTATCATGTGATTGTCTGGTCAATGAAATATGGCAATGGTGTATTGATCGCCAAATTATGGATTTCAGCAAACTACATTCCAGGTAAAGACAATGTGGTGGCAGATAAAAGATCAAGGATATTTAAAGATAACACAGAATGGATGCTTAATCCAGCAATATTTAAGAATATTGTAACTCAATTTGGTTTACCAGAAATTGATTTGTTTGCATCAAGGCTTAATCATCAATTGCCTAAATATGTGTCTTGGGAACACGATCCAGATGCAGTAGCAGTAGATGCTTTTTCATTGAACTGGGGGAATATGTTCTTTTATGCTTTTCCACCTTTTGCTTTGGTTCAGCAATGTCTGAAGGAAATAGAACAAGATTCTGCCACAGGATTGTTGGTAGTTCCAAATTGGCCGACACAACCTTGGTTCCCATTAATGCTGAATATGATTAAAGAACCATATATGTCAATTCCTAACTGTAGTGATATTTTGATTAATCCAGTAACCAAAGAAATTTATCCATTATATGCATATATGAATTTATTAATCTGCAGGTTTTGACCAGACCACTACAGGAGCTGGGATTGTCGGACAAAATTATGGAAGTTATAGTCGCATCGTGGCGAGATAACACACAAAAACAATATATGACACATATTAAGAAATGGGAAGAATTTTGCACACAGTCAAATATTTCTTATGATACGGTGAATATTGCATGTTTGATATTGTGATACTGTGATATTGCATGGAAAATGTATTGGAGCTCCTTGCTAAATTGCATTTTGAGCAACATTTAAGTTACAGTGCCACTAACAATGCACGCAGTGCCTTATCATCTTATTTAGGACTTATGTCTGACCAGAAATCAATTGGATCACATCCACTAATATCTAGATTCATGAAAGGAATCTTTAATATTAATCCACCCAAACCTAGATACACAGAGATTTGGGATGTGAGCATTGTACTTACCTTACTTAGACAGTGGACTCCAATTGAAGGATTGTCATTGGAAAAATTAACATTCAAATTAATAATGTTAATATCATTGGTTTCAGCTCAAAGAGTGCAAACTTTACAAATGTTGCGTTTAGACTGTATGCATGTGACTACAGATAACATTGTGTTCTATGTTTACGATCTGATCAAACAAAGCAGACCAGGGAGATCTGGAGCTAAGGTAACCTTTCAAGCTTATCCTATTTGATCCTACTTTGTGTGTGGTTAAACATTTGAATCAATATGTTAAAGTTACTGAAAACTCTTCGAGGAAATGAAAAAAACGTTGATGATTACGCATAAAAAGCCACACACAAAAGCTTCAGTTCAAACTATCTCAAAATGGTTGAAACAGGTGTTGCTTTTAGCAGGAGTAGACACTGATGTGTTCAAATCTCACTCCACCAGGGCTGCAGCTACGTCCGCGGCGAAGGTGCGGGACGTACCACTCGAGCATATTTTTTAAAAATCGCAGGTGTGGAGTAAAGAAGAAACTTTTTCAAAGTTCTACAATAAACCTGTTCACACTATGACAAGTTTTGGCCACGCGGTGTTGGGATCAATATAATCACCTGCTTTGTATACTATTGATTACTATAACCAAGTTATGTAGTCACTTATATCTTTTATCACTTGTAATCATTCCCTCGGATATAAGGAGGGTTATTATATGTTCTTTAAACCATTAAAAAGTTAATTATGGAAAGAACTAATATTAGTCTGGTTTCTCATGTATGTATTTACTTAGCCGGACTGTCGTATTGATTAATTCTACGACATAAAAAACACAGAAAGCTTTAAAATCTTCACGTAGTCACTCACGTGACTCCGAAGTAAAATAGTAAGATTAAACGAGAACTTACCAGTTCGAAGTTTGATCGTTATTTTATGAGGAGTTACGATGAGGGATTACGTGCCCTCCACTCCCACCCTCATAAAATAAATGATCAATCTGGTAGTTCTAAGTCTATTATGAGCCTTACTATGTTACTTCGGCTATTTGGTGTTCTGTGTTTTTCATGCCGCTGCTTTGAAGTATGCCGTTTGCCAGCGTGAGGCGGGTTCTTCACGTAATCCCTCATCGTAACTCCTCATAAAATAATGATCAAACTTCGAACTGGTAAGTTCTCGTTTAATCTTACTATTAAACTTACCAGGACGACAGTAAGTCTGTCAGACCGAAGGGCCTGTTTCCATGCTGTATCTCTAAACTAAACAAAATAGAACGCTTAACCTCAAACATTCCTGGATTCCCAATCCCAGATGGTTTCTCAGAAGAGTCAGACTATGGAGGACATTGGCACTCATGGCCCCAGGTTCAAATGCACCAGAGGTTTATTCTTAACTCCCGGGGGATATTGGGTCAGAGGTCCTGGTGATACATTTCTCACTGCTTCTCCTCCTCGCTCCCTTTGATGCCGATCCACAGACAATCCACAAATTCCTCTGGCCTCTCCCTTGCTTTCTGCCAAGTTTCAACTAGGTTTGCAATTGTGCTTCCGGCAACTCTTTCTGCTGCTACTGGGACTTGGCTCTTTGAGCCTTGGAGCTGCGGATCATCTCCTGGTGCTTGGTGTGCTGAGGTAAAGGAGGTCACTTTCATTTGCTCCACCTTGGGATGGGACCCCACCACTCCCTTACTCTGATACTCAGCTCAGGAGCTCCACTCCTCCACTCCCTCTATACCTATGACTGCATACCGACCCACAGCACGAACACCATCATTAAATTTGCAGGCGACACGACAGTGGTGGGGCTGATCACTGAGGGCGATGAGTCAGCCTACAGGGAGGAGGTACAGAACTGAACACAGTCATACAATCTGTGTTTGGTTTCTCCACGTTGGAGGAGACCACATTGTGAATACTGAACGCATGACATTAGATTGTATGAAATGCAAGTACAGTATATAGTCTGTCCTCCTGATTAAATATTAGATTGTATGTCTCATTGTCATTTTCATTATTTTATCTGAATTTCAATCTGGTTTTAGGAAAAAATATAGTACGTCAACAGCTGCTTTAAAAGTAGTAAATGATTTTATTGAATTTTTAGACAACAAGCAACACTGCAGCCCTTTTCGTTGACTTATCAAAGGCTTTCGATACTGTGGATCATGCCTTAGTGTTACAAAGACTATGCAGCATCGGTTTGTCTGATCAAGCTGTCCGTTGGTTTAAAAACTATCTATCAGGCAGATCCCAGTGTGTCCGAACAGAAGGTATTACTTCTAGCTCTCTTAATGTATCCAAGGGTGTGCCACAGGGATCGGTTCTAGGACCTTTATTATTTACTATTTATATTAATAGTCTAGATCATAAAGCAGCCAACGCAAATTTTCACTTTTATGCTGACGACACAGTGATATATTGCTCTGTGTCTACCCCAAATCAGGCTCTCTGTCAGCTCCAAACTGCTTTTAACTCTGTGCAATGTAACCTGTGTGATTTAAAACTTGTTTTAAATGCTGACAAGACAAAGCTCATGCTGTTCACTAAAGCTAAATCAAAGCCCTCGGACATCCCTTCTATCACCACTTTGCAAGGCTCTGTGGTTGAATCTGTGTATCAATCTAAATATCTGGGAATTATAATTGATGATTCTCTCTCTTTTAAATCTCATATCCAGCAACTTGTGAAAAAACTAAAGATAAAATTAGGTTTTTACTTTAGAAACAAATCTTGTTTTTCTTTTGAAGCCACAAAAAGACTTGTTGCTGCAACGTTGATGTCTGTGTTGGACTATGGTGATGTTTTATATATGAATGCATCTTCAAAATGCCTACAGTCTTTGGACACGGTCTACCACGGAGCACTGAGATTTGTTACTAATTTTAAAACCCTCACGCACCACCGCTCTTTGTATGCTCAAGTTGGACGGTTTGCCCTGTCCACCCGCAGACTCCATCATTGGCATATCCTTATTTATAAGACTATCCTCGGTGTTCTTCCTTCATACCTGCAGAAGTATGTAATTCGAAAAAGCACAGGAACTTATCAGCTCCGCTCTGAGGACTTGTTCTTATTAACTGTACCTAATTGTCCGTACTGAACTGGGGAAAAGGGCATTTAGTTATGTTGCTCCCTTCGCATGGAACCAGCTGCAAAATGAACTGAAACAAGGAGCTGGTTTCTATAAACAGATTTAAATCTCTTCTTAATGATGTTGAAGCGGGCTCTTCTGTCTGTACATGCTTTGTTTGATGATGTTATGACTGTGACTCTATTTATATGTTCTCTGTTGTTTTTAAATTATGTCTGTAACTGGGAAACTGTGCTGCTGCCTGTCTTGGCCAGGACTCTCTTGTAAAAGAGATTTTTAATCTCAATGAGACTTCTCCTGGTTAAATAAAGGTTAAATTAAAATATATATATCTCTAGACTCGCTCTCCCCTGACTCTCATCTGAACCAAAGATCCTATAGCAAGCAAGATAGACCACTCGATGAAAAAGACATGGTACGGTCATGGGGAGATTCATGGGTAATTTTCTGCCCCATTTCCGTAACCGGCTTCCGTCTCTGCACCAAAGATCCCGTAGCGGAGCAAAGATACTAGTGCGGAGACGGTAGTCAGTTACGGAAACATCCTCGTAAAAATAAAAGTTCTTTGGTAAAAATCTTCTCATTTTCAGAATTTTAATTTATTAACACAAACTGTTCCCCCGCAACGTTGATTGCACCGCGTGTCGTGTCGGGTCGGGTCGGGTTACTGAAATGGATGATAAAAAAGCCCACGTTCCGCTCCGTTGCGTACTACACGTCAGCCCATTCCATTTAGCAGGAGTGGTCTATCTTGCTCCGCTATAGGATCTTTGGTCTGAACAAGGATCTCGACCTGAATCGTCACCCATTCCTTCTCTCCGGAGATCCTGCTGAGTTACTCCAGCTTTTTGTGTCTATCTTCAGCAATTCTTTGATCCTTGCCAACTCTACCCCACCTGTGCTGGTTCAGAGATGAACACAGATAATGGTTGTCAGAAAGGACAACCTACACCACAACTTTGCTGGAAACCTGAGCCGTTAATGGTGAAAGCATTGGGCCTTTGGGGACTGTGGTGCATAATGGGACAAAGAGCAACATGATGAAACAGACTGAGAAGGAGGGTGAAATCGAGCGTGTGAAATCAATGCCAAACCAGCTTTGGAAAGGAAGTAGAGAAACATTTGTTCATAGTTACCTGTGCTGGATGCACAATGGCTGGACATTGTACCTGGCTTCTGAAATTTGGCTTAGAACTAAATTTCAAAAACAAGTAATACTATTCTGTGTGTAGTATAAAAAGGCAAGGAAAGATCTGCCGTGGGTTGGGAAAGAATGATTGGATAATGATTGGATTGAGCCTAAAATGGTTCACGTACCTCAATATTTCAGTCTTCAAGAATTAGTAGAAGGCAACTCACCACCGCATGTCAGGGGCATTTAGGGATGGGCAATACATTCTGGCTTTGCTAGCATTACTCAAAGTAGTATAACAAGCTGTGGTTAAGACTGAATGATAATTTGACACAGAAGGTGGTGGTGGTGGTGGAGTCAGATACAATTGTGGCATTTAAGAGACTTTTTGATAGGCATGTGGATATATAGAAACTGGAGGGATATAGATAATGTACAGGCAGATAAGAGTTAGTCTAGGCATCATATTTGGCACAGACATTGTGGGCTGAAAGGCCCGTTCCTGTGCTGTACTGTTCTATGTGTAGGAAAGAACTGCAGATGCAGGTTTAAACCGAAGACAGACCAGAAATCGCTGGAGTAACTCAGCGGGACAGGCAGCATCTCTGGGAAGGAATGGGTGGCGTGTCAGGGTCATGAACATTCTTCAGACTTCCCATATCAGATTACTATCTAAATGGCGTCAAGTTGGGAAAAGGGGAAGACAACGGGATCTGGGGGTCCTTGTACATCAGTCTATGAAAGTAAGCATGCAGGTACAACAGGCAGTGAAGAAAGCGAATGGCATGTTGGCCTTTATAACAAGAGGAATCAAATATAGGAGCAAAGAGGTCCTTCTGCAGTTGTACAGAGCCCTAGTGAGACCACACCTGGAGTATTGTGTGCAGTTTTGGTCCCCTAACTTGAGGAAGGACATTCTTGCTATTGAGGGCGTGCAGCGTAGGTTTACAAGGTTAATTCCCGGGATGGCGGGACTGTCATATGCTGAGAAAATGAAGCAGCTGTGCTTGTACACTCTGGAGTTTAGAAGGATGAGAGGGGATCGCATTGAAACATACAAGATTGTTAAGGGCTTGGACACGCTGGAGGCAGGAAACATGTTCCCGATGTTCAGAACCAGGAGCCACAGTTTAAGAATAAGGAGTAAGCCATTTAGAACGGAGACGAGGAAACACTTTGTCTCACAGAGAGAGGTGAGTCTGTGGAATTCTTTGCCTCAGAGGGCAGGTTCTCTGGATGCTTTCAAGAGAGAGCTAAATAGGGTTCTGAAAAATAGCGGGGTCAGGGGATATGGGGAGAAGGCAGGAACGGGGTACTGATTGGGGACGGTCAGCCATGATCACAGTGAATGGCGGTGCTGGCTGGAAGGGCCAAATGGCCTACTCCTGCACCTATTGTCTATTGCCTATTATCTCATTAAAGAAAACAGTTTATAGTTGGTTGAGTAAACACAAAATGAATTTGGAAGAGGTCCAAGAAACAAATTGTTCTTCTTCATGGCTGTCTCTTGTGAGATGACTTGCTTCCACTTTAGTTCACTGTGTTCTGAGATGTCATTTGGAAGCCAATGTGAGAGAGGATAAGTTGCAGGATGATAACATCTGGTCTGAGAGCTGGCATGCACTCAATGGACAGAATGATTTTGTTCTATGTTGTAAGGATCATGTGTGAGAGAGACACACAAATGGATTGATGGAGAAATAAAGTTTTTCAAAGTAAAAATACAGCTCAAAATGACTGGAAACTATTTGAATTGTGATTTATAATGCAGAAGGTAATGACCTATTGATAAATCTGAACCTATGGGTAAGACCTGCACAAAAGCGACACACAAAGTGCCGGAGTAACGCAGCGGGTCAGGAAACATCTTTGGAAGAAAAGGATAGATAATGTTTCTGATTGGGGCAGCTTGGGGTACTGATTGGGGAAGATCAGCCATGATCACGTTGAATGGCAGTGCTGGCTCGAAGGGCCGAATGGCCTATTCCTGCACCTATTGTCTATTGTTTCAGGTCGGGACCCTTCTTCAGTTGCTAAAGTTCTTTAGCAACTTGTCAGTTTCTTTGTTGAACTAAATTAAGGCACATGTTGCAATCAAAAGCCCTTGAACAATGGGTTGGGAAGAAAGCCAAACTGTAAAAAAGACAAATCCTTTTCACAAAAGCTAAGCATTAGCTTTTACAATACAATACTACTTTATTAGCCAAGTATGTTTTGCAACATATGAGGAATTTCATTTGCCAAGTCAGTCATACAAATAAAAAGCAACGGAACACACAGAATAATGTTTTGCTAATTCCTAAACGAAAAGGAAACGTTATTCCCTTATCCCTTTATCATGTATCTGCACACTGGAAATGACTCGATTGTAATCATGTATAGTCTGGGATGGGAGATTGCAACCTTCACATGGTCCACCCTGTTTCGACGAATGCAATCAATTTAATATTAAACAAAATGTAAACACGAGGGCGCAGCGGTCGAGTTGCTGCCTTACAGCACCAGAGACTCGGGTTCGATCCTGCCTACGGGTGTTGTCTGTACGGGGTTTATACGTTCTCCCCGTGACTTGCGTGGGTTTTCCCTGAGATCTTCGGTTTCCTCCCACTCTCCAAAGACGTACAGGTGTGTAGGTTAATTGGCTTGGTATTAATGTAAAATTATCCCGCGTGTAGGATGGTGTTAATGTGTGGGTATCGCTGGTCGGCACGGGCTCGGTGGGCCGAAGGGCCTGTTTCTGCGCAGTATCTCTGAACTAAACTAAACAAGGAATTGCAGATGCTAGTTTGCAAAAAAAAAGATACAAAATACCGGAGTAAATCAGAAGGACTGGCAGCATATCTGGAGAACAAGGATAGGCAAAGTTTCTGGTTGGGATTGCAGTCTGCAGAAGGTCCCAATCTAGAATGTCACCTATCCATGTTCTGCAGAGATGTTGCCTGGCCCGCTCTGTTACTCCAGCTCTTTTTGTCTTTTGTTTCATATCCAGCAATTTTGTCGGCTTATTCTCAATTTTTCTTTGCAACTGGCCAATTCTGCTGGTAAGATTATCGAGCTAAAATATTCGCTCAGATTTTCAAGGGTTACTTGAAGTTGGAGAAGCCAATATTCATTCCACAAGGGTGTAAGCTGCCCAAGTGAAATATGGGGGTAGGGTGTTGATGTGGATAGAAAATTGGTTGGCAGGTTCCTCAGGGAGGTGGCTCTAGAAATAGTGGACGCATACGTGATCATTTTCCAATGTTCAATAGATTCAGGATCAGTTCCTGTGGACTGGAAGATAGCGAATGTTATCCCACTTTTGAAGAAAGGAGCGAGAGAGAAAATGGGGAATTACAGACGAGTTAGCCTGACTTCGGTGGTGGGAAAGATGCTGGAGTCAATTATAATAATGATAATAATAATAATAATAATAATAATAATAATAATAATAATTAATAATATTAATAATATCTTTTATTGTCATTACACATAAGTGCAACGAGATTTGGTTTGCAATTTCCATCCAATGTCATAACTTAATCGACAATTAAAATTTAGGTTTAGATACCCCGAGCACAAGGTTTGTAAAAACAAACATTAGACCAGTAAAATCAACACCGACTAAAGTGCGAGGCCGGGGGAGACAGTCCATGGGGGTGGGGGGTACTCAGCAGGGCCGGTTCAGAGCCGCTATAGCTCTGGGAATGAAGCTGTTCCTCAGTCTGGAGGTGCGGGCATAGAAGGCCTTGTAACGTCTGCCGGAAGGGAGTAGTTCGAACTGTCCATTACAAGGGTGAGAGGAGTCTTTATGGATGCTGACGGCCTTCCTGAGGCACCGTGTGTGGTAGATGCCCTCCAAGGCTGGTACCGGTGCCCCAATAATCTGTTGCGCTCTGTGGACGACGCGCTGAAGAGCTCTCCTCTCCGCCTCCGTGCAGCTGAGATACCACACAGAGATGCCATACGTTAGTATGCTCTCTGTGGTGCAGCGGTAGAAGGTCGTCAGCAGCTGTTGGGGCAGACCATCCGATTCAATGTTCTTAGGAAGAAACAGTCGTTGCTGTGCCTTTTTGACCAGCGCAGCGGTGTTGGTGGACCATGTGAGGTCCTCTGAGATGTGAGTGCCCAGAAACTTGAAGCTGGATACTCTCTCCACACTGTCTCCGTAGATGGAGATTGGGGCGTATTCCCCATTCTGTGACCTCCTGAAGTCGATAATCAGCTCCTTGGTCTTGGAGGTGTTTAGCGACAAGTTGTTCCATGAGCACCAGTCCGCCAAGTTCTGCACCTCCGCTCTATAGTTTGTTTCATCACCGTTGGTGATCAGCCCGATCACCGTTGTGTCGTCTGCAAACTTGACAATGGTGTTGTTGTCAAATGCAGGGACACAGTTCGTGGGTGAAGAGGGGGTAGAGCATGGGGCTCAGTACACAGCCCTGTGGTGTGCCGGTGCTCAGGGTGATAGTGGAGGACAGGTGCGGCCCCAGTCTCACTGCTTGCGGTCGCTCCGTCAGAAAGTTCAGGATCCAATCGCATATCAGTGAGTTGGGGCCTAGCTGGTGGAGTTTGGTGGTATTAAAGAGGTAATAATGGGGCATTTGGATAGCAGTAAAAGGATTAGTCCAAGTCAGCATTGATTTATGAAAGGAAAATCATGCTTGACTAATCTTCTGGAATTTTTTGAGGATGTGGCAATTAAAATGGATGAAGGGGAGCCAGTGGATGTAGTGTATCTAGACTTTCAGAAAGCCTTTGATAAGGTTGGGAGACTGGTGACTAAAAATTAGAGCACATGGTATTGGGGGTAGGGTGTTGACGTGGATAGAAAATTGGTTGGCAGACAGGATGCAAAGAGTAGGAGTGAACGGGTCCTTTTCAGAATGGCAGGCAGTGGCGAGTGGACTGCCGCAAGGCTCGGTGTTGGGGCCGCAACTGTGTACCATATATATTAATGATTTGGAAGAGGGAATTAGGAGCAACACCAGCAAGTTTGAGGATGACACAAAGCTGGGTGGCAGTGTGAACTGTGAAGAGGATGTTAGGAGGTTGCAGGGTGACCTGGACAGGTTGAGTGAATGGGAAGATGCGTGGCAGATGCAGTATAATATAGATAAATGTGAGGTTATCCACTTTGGCGGCAAAAACAAGTGGGCAGACTATTATCTCAATAGGGTGAGGTTAGGTAAGGGGGAGGTACAGCGAGACCTGGGTGTCCTTGTACACCAGTCACGGAAAGTTGGCTTACAGGTACAGCAGGCAGTGAAGAAAGCTAATGGAATGTTGGCCTTCATAACAAGAGGATTTTTTTTTATTAAAAAAAAAATTTGAATCAAGTGTATAAAAATGTAACCAGTGGCATATGAGATAATACAGTTATCATAGAGCTTCAATTTTGACTTTTAGCTATAGTTAAGAGAAAAGATGAGAGAAAAAGCAAGAGAGAGAAAAAGTGGAATGTGCCAGGATAGAACCCCTAGACTACCAAAGTGGTGTAGCCAAAGAGTGAGTAAGTAAAATAAATAAGAAAGACGTAGAGAAATAAAAAGACAAAACAGAAAGAAAAACAAAAAGTGATGATGTACCTGCTTCGTATCCCTCCCCACCCATCACCCAGCCCGTAATTAGATTTAACTCCAGAATTGTGTTGCACCATACTATCCTTGTAATAAATCAATGAATGGTGTCCATGTCTTCGAAAAATGCTCTGATTTTTTGCTAAGACAAGTCTAATATTTTCAAGATGTAGCATCTCAGACATGTTTCTAATCCACATTTTAAGAGTAGGGGCAGATGTATGTTTCCAAAATTTGAGTATTAAGTTTTTCACTGTTATCAGGCCATAATTGAGGAAACGTCTTTGAAATATTGATAGCTCAGAGCAGGCTTCTGACGTTCCTAGAATAATCAGTTCCGTGTTGGGGTCCAATTTTGTTTTTAATGTTTTTGAAAGAATTTCAAAAATTCCTCATCAAAAATGATGTAATTTAATGCGAGGCGAAGGGATATGTTATAGTTGCTTCTTGAAGGAGACATTTATCATAAATAGGAGATACATTTGGAAAGATCTTATTCAGTTTAGACTTTGAATAGTTGAATCTGTGCAGTATTTTACATTGAATTAACATATGTCTAACGTTAATCGAACAATTGTGTGTATATATAAAAGGTTTTTTTCCCATCTGTCTTTTAGAATTTTTAGGTCTAGTTCCTCTTCCCAGTCTCTTCTGATTGCTTCTGACGATGGGATTTCTATATTTAGAAGGGTATTATACAAATATGATGTTAACTTGTTTGATTCCGAATTTCTATTCATACATTCGTCTAGTATATCTGGCAGCAACATTTGGTAGTCTTGGGTATATGTTTTCAGATAGTCTCGAATTTGAAGATATCTGAAATATTGATTACCTTTCAGGTGATATTTCGACTGTAATTCTTGAAATGAGAGAAGAGTTCCCATCTCGTAAAGATCTCCAAGTTTTTTGATTCCTAGTCTTTCCCAATATGACAAGCGGATTTCAGTATAGGAATAAAGAGGTTATTCTGCAGTTGTATAGGGCTCTGGTGAAATCACATCTGGAGTATTGTGTACAGTTTTGATCTCTTAATTTGGACATCCTTGTGATTGAGGCAGTGCAGCGTAGGTTCACGAGATTGATCCCTAGGATGGCGGGACTGTCATATGAGGAAAGATTGAAAAGTCTAGGCTTGTATTCACTGGAGTTTAGAAGGATGAGGGGGGATCTTATAGAACCGTATAAAATTATAAAAGGATTGGACAAGCTAGATGCAGGAAAAATGTTCCCAATGTTGGGCGAGTCCAGAACCAGGGGCCACAGTTTTAGAATAAAGGGGAGGCTATTTAAGACTGAGGTGAGAAAAAACATTTTCACCCATAGAGTTGTGAATTTGTGGAATTCCTTGCCACAAGGGCAGTGGAAGCCAAATCACTGGATGGATTTAAGAGAGAGTTGGATAGAGCACTAGGGGCTAGTGGAATCAAGGGATATGGGGAGAAGGCAGGCACGGGTTATTGATTGAGGACGATCAGCCATGACAAATTGGGAGTATAAAGATGGAGTTGAAGGAGAAGTGGCTACAGGAAAAATTACAAAAGATTCTCGAATTAATAGGAAGGAAAGCTCGAGAAGGAACAACGGAGTAAGGTCAGGACCAATTGCGAGCGGTGTGAGGGGGGAAGTGAATACAGAGGTCAAAGTGCTGTATATGAATGCGCAAAGTATAAGGAATAAAGTGGACGAGCTTGAGGCTCAGTTAGAAACTGGCAAGTATGATGTTGTGGGAATTACTGAGACATGGCTGCAAGAGGGCCAGGGCTGGGAACTGAATATTCAAGGGTATACCTCCTATCGAAAAGACAGACAGGTGGGCAGAGGGGGTGGGATTGCTCTGTTGGTGAGGAATAAAATTCAGTCCCTTGCAAGGGGTGACATTGAAACAGGAGATGTGGAGTTAGTATGGATATAACTAAGGAATTGTAAGAGTAAAAAGACCCTAATGGGACTAATCTACAGGCCCCCAAACAGTAGCCTGGACATAGGGCGCAAGTTGAATCGGGAGTTAAAATTGGCATGTAGTAAAAGTAATGCTGTGGTTGTTATGGGAGATTTCAACATGCAGGTAGACTGGGAAAATCAGGTTGGTACTGGACCCCAAGAAAGGGACTTTGTAGAGTGCCTTTGTGATGGATTCTTAGAACAGCTTGCATTGGAGCCTACCAGGGAGAAGGCAATTCTGGATTTAGTGTTATGTAATGAACCGGATTTGATAAAGGACCTCGAGGTTAATGAGTCATTAGGAGGTAGTGACCATAACATGGTCAGGTTTAATCTACAATTGGAGAGGGAGAAGGGTAGATCGGAGGTGTCAGTGTTACAGTTGAATAAAGGGGACTATGGGGCCATGAGGGAGGAGCTGGCCAAAGTTGACTGGAAAGATACACTAGCAGGGATGACAGTGGAACAACAATGGCAGGTGTTTCTAGGAATAATCTGGGTGAATGGAGATGATGTGATGGACTGTCCCAGTTCACCAGATGATTGGAAGAGATGGAACTTTAAGCACACGTGTGGGGCAGTGGATGGCAAGCATGCCATTCTTGTCCCTGTCCCCTCATTTTCCTTATCGTACAGGATGGCACTCTGCCGGAACCATTCCTCAAGGTCCCCCTCCTGCTGCCTGGTGAAGGTGTAGGGCATAACCTTCCTCCAGCCCTCCCTCACCACCAATGGGGCATCTGCCTCTGATGCTGTGTCAGACACAGGAGAAAGGGCTGCTTTGCTGCCTTCAAATGAGGCAGTGAAGGATGGGGTGGTGGTGGGGACATATACTACCACCCTGGTCTCCTCCTCCAGGGGTCCCTCATGCAGGGCTACCTCCTCCTGCACTATCACCTCCTGTGGCATCACCTCCTGCCACTCCTCCTCCTGGGTGGGCAACACCTGCATGGCCGTCTTTTTGACGGTTGTGCCCTCCCCCTGCGCTGCTGCCTTTTTGGTGCCATCTCTAAAACACAAGTCTTCTCTCCAAAAAACTCTCCAGCTATGAATGAACATGCCTTGGAGTGACAGAGGTGACGTTCTACTGTTTAAATTACCTTTTTTTTTACTGACCTTTTTTTCACCCCGGAGCTATTACCTTCGACTGCCTCCGACCACCTACGACTACCTACAACTAGCATCATGACCTACTACGACCTACCTACGGCTACGACCTACCTACGAGTAAAAAGTATCGATTTTTTTCCATGCCGACCTTTTTGTTACTCGTGGACATTTTTTATCAGGCTAGAAAAAACGCCGCGACCTACCTGAGGCCACGAGTACGTGGAGATCACTCACGAGCATGAGGAAGACCTCCTACGACCTCGGGGCGACCATGCTGCGAGTGTGCGTCAAGGGCAAACTCGACAGAAGTCGCGAATTAGGTCGTGAAACTGGGACAGGGGCTTAACTCCAGCATTCTGTGTTTAAATTCCATATATTGGCTTGATGTTCTCTACATTGTCCTCTGCACTCTATCTGTTGAATTCTTCCAATTTAATCTTCCTTGCAATTCTGTCCTGATTTACCTCTTTCCTATCTTTCACGAATAGATATTAACAATACTAATTCCTTGCTTTATTCTCTTCATTTCCCCACATCCAGTGATGCAAACAATTTGTTCGAGCTGAAGGAACAATTTATCTGCACTTTTTCCAGCACGATGTATTGCACTTGCTGCTCCCAAGTCTCCTGTCATTACCATAGCCTTTGGCACCCAGGTTGCTCCACCAATGCCAATGAAAGCTCAAAGAGTCAAACTTCATCTTTCATCTGGGAATAGTACAATCCTAGAGTTGTAAACTACAGAAGTATTCAGGGAGTTGGCCCTTCAGTACACCGAGTCCGCACTGATCATTAAACACCCATTTACACTAATCTTACTCTTATTCATCTTTACTCTTCCCACATTCCCATAAACAATCCCAGAATCTACCTCTCATCTGAACAGGACAATTTCAAATCGCCAGTTAATCTTCAACCTGCAACTCTGAGGAATGGGAGCAAACCTGAGCAACTGGATGAAATTATGTTCCTTCCTGCCTCGCCCCCTCTACAAATTAACACTTGTTTGTTTTCTTATTCCTTGTATTCTATTGACTTTGCAAAACTTAGAAACATAGAAGCATAGAAAATAGGTGCAGGAGTAGACCATTTGGCCCTTCGGGTCACCTCCGCCATTCAATATCAGTTCATCCAAAATCAGTACCCTGTTCTGGCTTTCTCCCCATATCCCTTGATTCTGTTTGCCCTAAGAGCTATACCGAACTACATTTATCCAATTGAATCTCCAACTACGACGGAATTAATTGAACTCCAAATCTGGAAGCAACTCACCCTCTAGAAGGCAGATTGATCAGACCAAAATGTTAAAGAAGGAACTGAAGATGCTGGAAAAATCGAAGGTAGGCAAAAATGCTGAAGAAACTCAGCGGGTGAGACAGCATCTGTGGAGCGAAGGAATAGGCCGAAACGTCGCTTATTCCATCGCTCCATAGATGCTGTCTCACCCGCTGAGTTTCTTCAGACCAAAATGTTAACTCTTTTTCTCTTTTCCTGCGGTTTGACCTCCTGAATATTTTCAGCACTTTGCATTGTTATTTGAGATTTCCTGCATTTATCTTTTTGATTTTGATTTTCCTTTTATTCTGCAATTTTCTCCTGTGCAATCAATAATGATTCTTTTATGAGACTTTCCATTGCATTGTTCTCTTTCATCAATCTTGCGATTATGAGATTGTTCTCTTCAGCCTGAAAGTTTTCCTTTCTTTCAGCAGATGTGCATTTGTTCCTTGAACATTTGGAGTTTTTTTTAATTGAAATGTGCCTGTTTCTTTTGATGGTGTTTTCCCCGTTTAAGAATCACTCTACGTTAGCTTTCATTTCCTCCCATCAAGGTCCATGCCAGATGCTATTCTGTAGGTCGTTCTTGTTGCCTGTACGTCTGATTCTGAACCACCCTGGCTCTCAGTCGCAAGAAGGGTCTCAACCTGATACGTAACCTATTCCTTTCCTCCAGAGATGCTGTCTGACCCGCTGAGTTACTCCAGCTTTTTGTGTCTATCCAGGTGGTGGACATCTGGCAAAGTCACATATGTTGAAAATATATGGGGCAAAACAACTGTACCATTAATATACTGAGCAAATACTATAAACAATGTAACATAAGATTGTG
This sequence comes from Okamejei kenojei, assembly GCA_035221665.1. Taxonomy (NCBI): domain Eukaryota; kingdom Metazoa; phylum Chordata; class Chondrichthyes; order Rajiformes; family Rajidae; genus Okamejei; species Okamejei kenojei. Next base: position 8,741,061 of record CM069146.1, on the reverse strand, counting down.
CAAGAAATGACAAAAGAGTTATATGATATTAGATTACATGACAGAAATGTTATAAATATTCTGAAGTATCATGAACTGCTATAGCTTTGGTTTTAGACTGACTTTGCACAACGTATAACCATTGTACCTTATCATTATCTCCAGCATCAACACTGGATGAAAATAACATGGATATATAATCACCACATCACTATGATCTCACCTATCCATAGTTTCCGACAAGTTGTCCTTGTTCACCTACTAATGTGCTTTGTACAATGCAAAAGAGTTATGCTTGAGGCAAATCCCACCCGAGATATTTGCCTCATCTGTGCATGTTAGTTCTTGATTCTTTATAACGCCATGCACCATCACCCAGTTAATACAATTCTTCATGTGGTATCTATTTGGACTAAAGAGATATTGAGGTGGAGAAAGGCTCTGAGTTTATCACCAGCTGGAGAAGTTGTTCCTATTCTAAGGACAACCTATCATCAGACAGACTGTGGCGAGAACATATGATGCGGTGTGAACAGATAATGTAAATCGTGTCCTTGAGTTAATATGGTTTGTGAAAGAAAGGGACACAGCTCTTTTCAACTTTTTTTAATAAAGTTAATTTTCTCCCGTGATTGCTGGATTGAATCATAGCCACTGGATTGAATCGTGGTCATCTTCCCTCTCTGTCATTGTTCCTGTGTAATTTTCTAAACCGATCACAAGGACTAACACACATGACACAGTCTTATCCAAGGATTTATTATCACATCTAGAAACATAGAAACATAGAAACATAGAAATTAGGTGCAGGAGTAGGCCATTCAGCCCTTCGAGCCTGCACCGCCATTCAATATGATCATGGCTGATCATCCAACTCAGTATCCCGTACCTGCCTTCTCTCCATACCCTCTGATCCCCTTAGCCACAAGGGCCACATCCAACTCACTCTTAAATATAGCCAATGAACTGGCCTCAACTACCCTCTGTGGCAGAGAGTTCCAGAGACTCACCACTCTCTGTGTGAAAAAAGTCTTTCTCATCTCGGTCTTAAAGGATTTCCCCCTTATCCTTAAGCTGTGACCCCTTGTCCTGGACTTCCCCAACATCGGGAACAATCTTCCTGCATCTAGCCTGTCCAACCCCTTAAGAATTTTGTAAGTTTCTATAAGATCCCCTCTCAATCTCCTAAATTCCAGAGAGTATAAACCAAGTCTATCCAGTCTTTCTTCATAAGACAGTCCTGACATCCCAGGAATCAGTCTGGTGAACCTTCTCTGCACTCCCTCTATGGCAATAATGTCCTTCCTCAGATTTGGAGACCAAAACTGTACGCAATACTCCAGGTGTGGTCTCACCAAGACCCTGTACAACTGAAGTAGAACCTCCCTGCTCCTGTACTCAAATCCTTTTGCTATGAAAGCTAACATACCATTCGCTTTTTTCACTGCCTGCTACACCTGCATGCCTACTTTCAATGACTGGTGTACCATGACACCCAGGTCTCGCTGCATCACCCCTTTTCCTAATCGGCCACCATTTAAATAATAGTCTGCTTTCCTGTTTTTGCCACCAAAGTGGATAACCTCACATTTATCCACATTATACTGCATCTGCCAAACATTTGCCCACTCACCCAGCCTATCCAAGTCACCTTGCAGTCTCCTAGCATCCTCCTCACAGCTAACACTGCCCCCCAGCTTAGTGTCATCCGCAAACCTGGAGATATTGCCTTCAATTCCCTCATCCAGATCATTAATATATATTGTAAATAGCTGGGGTCCCAGCACTGAGCCCTGCGGTACCCCACTAGTCACTGCCTGCCATTGTGAAAAGGACCCGTTTACTCCTACTCTTTGCTTCCTGTTTGCCAGCCAGTTCTCTATCCACATCAATACTGAACCCCTAATACCGTATGCTTTAAGTTTGTATACTAATCTCTTATGTGGGACCTTGTCGAAAGCCTTCTGGAAGTCCAGATATACCACATCCACTGGTTCTCCCTTATCCACGCTACTAGTTACATCCTCGAAAAATTCCACAAGATTCGTCAGACATGATTTACCTTTCGTAAATCCATGCTGACTTTGTCCAATGATTTCACCACTTTCCAAATGTGCTGCTATCCCATCTTTAATAACTGACTCTAGCAGTTTCCCCACTACCGATGTTAGACTAACTGGTCTGTAATTCCCCGTTTTTCTCTCTCCTCCCTTCTTAAAAAGAGGGGTTACATTTGCTACCCGCCAATCCTCAGGAAACTACTCCAGAATCTAAAGAATTTTGAAAGATTATCACTAATGCATCCACTATTTCCTGAGCTACTTCCTTAAGTACTCTGGATGCAGCCTATCTGGCCCTGGGGATTTATCGGCCTTTAATCTATTCAATTTACCCAACACCACTTCCCGACTGACCTGGATTTCACTCAATTCCTCCTTTGACCCACAGTCCCCTGCTATTCCGGCAGATTATTTATGTCTTCCTTAGTGAAGACGGAACCAAAGTAGTTATTCAATTGGTCCGCCATATCCTTGTTCCCCATGATCAACTCACCTGTTTCTGACTGCAAGGGACCTACATTTGTTTTAACTAACCTCTTTCTCTTCACATATCTATAAAAACTTTTGCAGTCAGTTTTTATGTTCCCTGCCAGTTTTCTTTCATAATCTATTTTTCCTTTCCTAATTAAGCCCTTTGTCCTCCTCTGCTGGTCTCTGAATTTCTCCCAGTCCTCTGGTATGCTGCTTTTTCTGGCTACTTTGTACGCATCATCCTTTGCTTTGATACTATCCCTGATTTCCCTTGTTATCCACGGATGCACTACCTTCCCCGATTTATTCTTTTGCCAAACTGGGATGAACAATTTTTGTAGTTCATCCATGCAGTCTTTAAATGTCTTCCATTGTATATCCACCGTCAACCCTTTTAGAATTAATTGCCAGTCAATCTTGGCCAATTCACGTCTCATACCCTCAAAGTTACCTTTCTTTAAGTTCAGAACCATTGTTTCTGAATTAACAATGTCACTCTCCATCCTAATGAAGAACTCAACCATATTATGGTCACTCTTGCCCAAGGGGGCACGTACAACAAGACGGCTAACTACCCCCTCCTCATTACTCAAAACCCAGTCTAAAATAGCCTGCTCTCTCGTTGGTTCCTCTACATGTTGATTTAGATAACTATCCCGCATACATTCCAAAAAATCCTCTTCCTCAGCACCCCTGCCAATTTGATTAACCCAATCTATATGTAGATTGAAGTCACCCATTATAACTGTTTTGCCTTTGTCGCACGCATTTCTAATTTCCTGTTTGATACCATCCCCAACTTCTCTGCTACTGTTAGGTGGCCTGTACACAACACCCACCAGCATTTTCTGCCCCTTAGTGTTTTGTAGCTCTACCCATACCGATTCCACATCCTCCAAGCTAATGTCCTTCCTTTCCATTGCGTTAATCTCCTCTCTAACCAGCAACGCTACCCCACCTCCTTTTCCTTTCTCTCTATCCCTCCTGAATATTGAATATCCCTGGATGTTCAGCTCCCAGCCTACGTCACCCTGGAGCCATGTCTCCGTGATCCCAACTATATCATAGTCATTAATATCTATCTGCACGTTCAACTCGTCCACCTTATTACGAATACTCCTTGCATTGGACATCTAGAGGTCCTGTGTATCTCATCCCCTTTGCCTCATTTTTACACCTTACATTTCCTGATCTCAATATCTCCCTCTCCCCTGATTCGGTCTGGAGAAGGGTCTCGACCCGAAACTTCACCCATTCCTTCTATCCAGAGATGCTGCTCCAGCATTTTGTGTCTATCTTTGGTTTAAACCAGCATCTGCAGTTCCTTCCTATAACAATATCTCATGACATGTCGGGTAAGATTTTGGTCGATTTTTATTCAGTCGTTGGCTGATCAGGAGTTATGTGCACAGCTTCCTCCCTTAGCTTGTTGCCTTCAGTGGGTAAATAGTAATCAAGCTGCCTTGTGCAAGCCAAATCCAACACCTACTGTGGCAAAAGGACGGGGCATTGTTGCAGTAATGTTCAGGTGAATGTAGCACAAAACCCTGTTGCAGCACAGCATTAAGGCAGCACAATGGTGCAGTGGTAGAGTGGCTTCCTTACAGCACTCAAGACCCAGGTCAGATCCTGACTACAGATGCTGTCTATACCCAGTTTGTCCATTCTCCCCGTCACCGTGTGGGTTTTCTCTGGGTGCTCCGGTTTCCGCCCACACTCTGAAGAGGCTAGTAGGTTAATTGTCTTCTGCAACTTGTAAATTGTCGCTAGTGTGTAGGATGGTGCTAGTGCACAGGGTGATAACTAGTCAGCGCGGACATGGTAAGCAGAAGGGCCTGTTTCCAATCTGTATCTCTAAAGTCTAAAGCATTATTTAAAGCTTTGATCACTGAAAAACATGATTTCAGTGTTTGTTTTGGCACTTCCAAGCAATCTCTAGACGGAACTGTTTTAGTTAGCAACTGGATATGCTGAGGATATAGGGCATCTGGGACCTCTGTAACAAGCAGAAGACTTCCTCTTCTAGCGTATGGTGTGCACAGCCTAAAGTTGTTAGACAACTTGTTCTGTTTGATCTTCTGTTTGCGCACGCCAGGTTGATTGAATTTGTTGAAACAGGGTGGACCACGTGAAGGTTGCAATCTCCCACCCCAAAAGCAGAAGACTAAAGAAGCAGAACACAATCACAAGTCAAATCCAGAAAAGGAAATGAAGAAGGAAGTTTGGCCCAAGGGAAAGAAGAAAGATTAGAAGTAAAAGTTAAAAAAAGTAACATTAACACAACTTGTGTGGATGGAGAAATGGACTTAATGTTTCAAGTCAATAGTCTTTCTTAAGAATGAGGAAAAGTGACAGATAAATGGGGTTTAAGGTGCAGAGGAGGGGAAGAGAGGTTGGGAGGGATGAGGTGGAAATGTGTTAGAGAGAAGAGCGATATAGTAGCGTAGCAATAGAGTTGCTGCTTTCCAGCTCCAGAGACTCGAGTTCGATCCTGACTGGACTTTGTACTTTCTCCCTGTGACCATATGGGTTTTCTGTGGGTGCCCGGTTCCTCCCACACTCCAAAGACGTATAGGTTTGTAGGTTTATTGGCTTCTCTGAATTGTAAATTGTCCCTAGTGTGTACGATAGTGGTAGTGTATGGTTGATAGCTGGCCGGCATGGGCCCGGTAGGCCGAAAAGGTCCATTTCAATGCTGCATTACTAAAGTATGGAGTAAAGTCTAAAGGAAGGGAGTTTGAAAGGAAAGATGTGAAAGGGTTGAAGGCAGGTGATTAAATGACAAAATATACCATGCACAGTGAACAAAAATGATAAGAGTAAGAAAATAGTCTGAAGGACTTGCAAATAGAGGAAGCTGAATAATGATTTGAGATCAGCGTATGAAAACAAAACATTGAATGGAATAAATCTTAAATAAAAAGTATTAATTATCTGAAATGGTTGAAGTTGATTTGGTATTTGGAAGGCATAATGTGTCTAGTTGGAACATACGTGCTCTTGCTAAGTTTCACCAAGAAAGCTGAGGAGTTTGAGGGCAGAGAGGCCAGAGTAGAAACACGTGGAGAATTAACGAAAGAGGGACTTTCTGGTAGTCAATGCTGAATTTCTGGCAAGAACTTGCCCCTCCGCCAATCCTATTGTCATAGAGTGATACAGTGTGGAAACAGGCCCTTTTGCCCAACTTGCCCACACCGGCCAACGTGTCCCAGCTACACTAGTCCCACCTGTCCATGTTTGGTCCATATTCCTCCAACCCTGTCCTATCCATGTACCTATCTAACTGTTTCTTAAATGTTGGGATAGTCCCAGCCTCAACTACCTTCTTTGGCAGCTTGTTCCATACACCCACTACCCTTTGTGTGAAAACATTACCCCTCGGATTTCTATTAAATCTTTTCCCCTTTACATTGAACCTATGTCCTCTGGTCCTCGATTCCCCATATTCTGGGTAAGATACTCTGTATATCTACCCGATCTACTCCTCTCATGATTTTGTTCACCTCTACAAGATCATCCCTCATCCTCCTGTGCTCCAAGGAATAGAAACCCAGCTTACTCAACCTCTCCCTATAGCTCACACCTTCTAGTGCTCCGAACCCTTTCAAGCTTGACAATATCTTTCCTATAACACGGTGCCCAGAACTGAACACAATATTCTAAATCCATTCTCACCAATGTCTTATACAATTGCAACATGACCTCCCAACATCCCATGGTTGACCTCCCATGGTTTATCTTGAAGAGTTGCTCAGATTGACATAATTCATGTTTTATAATGATACGTTTTCGCAAAGGCTTCTCAGTCACCTCCTTTTAAGAGCAAATGGTGTAAGTTTTAACCGGCTATTAGCCCTGTCCCACGGTGCGAGTTCATTCCAAGAGTTCTCCCGAATTAAAAAAAAAATCTAACTTGTGGTAAGCACAGAGAATGAATGTAGCGGGTACGTTGGAGCTCGGGGACGTCTCTTACCGGCTCGTAATGCGAACGGCAGGTACTCGGGAAGACTCGCTAATGGCAGGTAAGCACGGGAAGACGCGTGAAGATTTTTCAACATGTTGAGAAATGTCCACGAGAGCCCCGAGTACCGACGAGTGGCCATTACCGTAAATCTCCGAGTTCGAATCAGGGCAAACTCGGGAGAGCTCTTCGAATGAACTCGTACCATGGGACAGGGCTTTATTTCTGCATTTGTCTACGTTCTCTCGTAAAGGGCCTGTCCCACTGTACGAGGTAATTCAAGAGTTCTCCTGAGTTCTTCCCTGATTCGAGCTCGCTTCCCATATACCTATCCACTTTACTTTTAAATGTTAAAATCGATCCTGCCTCCACCACTTCTGCTGGAAGCTCATTCCACACAGCCACCACCCTCTGAGTAAAGAAGTACCCCCTCACGTTACCCCTAAACTTCTGTCCCTTGATTCTCATGTCATGCCCTCTTGTTTGAATCTTCCCTACCCTCAATGGGAAAAGCTTATCCACTTCTCGGCTGTGTTTCCACCACTTAAATATTCTCTCCTTGTCTTGGTGAAGAATATATTCCTGATGCAGTATACTGTATTCTGAAGAGTTTGTGTGTAGGTGCAGGAAGAGAGCGAGCTGGAGGTGTGGGAATTGCGACTGGCTTTACTACTCAGTGATATATTGACTGTAGAAAAAAGGGATGCAACTGAAGCTTAAAAACAGAATGAAATGAATTGAAATAAAAGACAGACTTACCAATGAGGTGAAATACAGACTATCTAAAGGTGATGAGGAGGACAAATGCATTTTGGAGGAAGTAATTAAAATAACATGGAATTAAAGCTGTGAACATTTTAATTGCCTTCAAATAAATGGGCGGCACAGTGGCTCAGCGGTTGAGGCTGCCTTACAGCGTTTGCAGCGCTGGAGAGCAGGGTTGGTTCCCGATGGGTGATGTCTGTACGGAGTGTGTACGTTCTCCCTATGACCGTGTGGGTTTTCTCCGAGATCTTCGGTTTCCCCCCACACTCCAAAGACGTACAGGTATGTAGGTAAATTGGCTTGGTAAATGTAAAAATTGTTCCTAGTGTGTGTAGGATAGTGTTAATGTGCGGGAAGCGCTTGTCGGCGTGGACCCAGTGTGCTGTAGGGCCTGTTTCTGCGTTGTATCTCTAAACAAAACTAAACTAAACTACAGGAGTAGGCCATTCGGTTGTAGTTTAATAGACAGAGGGGAGGAAATTAATTTCCACTGAACAGACAAGACAGCCAACTTACACATGATGATACCAAGTTGCAACAGCAAGGAGGATCTTCAGCTCAGGCCTGTGCTCCGAAAGAGAGATCCACTAAGAGTCAAGAGCCAGGATTCAAGACATACAGAGCCATCTCTCAATACAATGATAATACAAGGCTGATTTGGATGACTGGATTTGCAGCAAAGATGTTTGAATATGTAAAAATGTTCCTTCTGTTAGGAAATGTTTTCATCGTAAATATAGTTCTACAAAGCCATTTGGCCACACCTATAATGTTGAAATTAGAAAAATTAGAGGCTGCAGATGCTGGAATCAAGAGTTTTGTTTAGTTTAGTTTAAAGATACAGCGCGGAAACAGATCCCCGACACACCAACAACTCCATTCCCCCTACAGATGCTCCTAGATTTTTTTGATGTTGTTGAAATTGTATTTAATCATCAGCTGTCTTTTGGTTTTGCATATTTCATCTCTATTCTCCATGTGGTTCATTTAAAGTCGCAACATGCACCCTGGATCTGCTGCTGTTTCTGCTCATTGATGCAATGTTCAGCGGCAACTCATTGGCCCTGCTTTGCTTTGTTAAAACGTTTTGTGGTTCATTCCCGCTCCTCCAGTAATACGACCTAGTAGCTGATACATTTCCTCTGCATCCATCTGAAAAACTAAGTATCCCTGATAATGCATAATGCTCAGAATTTTGGACTGTCCAGCTGAGGCCTAGCCAACCACTTGTCAAAGCACTGATAGACACAAAATGTTGGAGTAACTCAGCGGGACAGGCAGCATCTCTGGAGAGAAGGAATGGGTGACGTTTCGGGTCGAGGCTCTTCTTCAGACATCACCCATTCCGTCTCTTGCAAAGCTCTGCTGTGACCATCTTGGTCGCGATAGTTTAGAACCAGAGAGGATCTTTGCCTCAGAAGAGAGAGCCTAGACTTTAGTCAGGATAAGACATTACTAACAGTGTGAAGAATAGACCTCCTCCACACCCACCTCCCTCCCCCCCCACCCCACCCCCCACACACACACACACACACACACACACACACACACACTCCCCCAAGAGCATCCTCTAGGCTTGAACATTGAATTTTCTCAATTCTGTTAGCCCTTCCTGTCTCCTCCCCTTCCCACCTCTCCCTCAGCCCTCGGGCCCTGGTATTTCCTCTCTCTCTATCTCTCCCCCACCCAAGTCGCACTAGCTTCTCATTTTCACACTACAAACAGCTTACAATGGCCTGTTTGCTTTATCATCAATACTTTTTTGCATATCTTTCATTCATTGTTCTTTATCTCTCCACATCACGGTCTATATGTCTCGTTTCCCTGATCCCTAACCAGTCTGAAGAAGGATCTCGACCCGAAACGTCGCCTATCTCCTTCGCTCCTTAGATGCTGCTGCACCCGCTGAGTTTCTCCAGCCTTTTGTGTACCCCCAATAACAGCATGATTGGGCATTGTCTCTTCAAAGCTGCAACAAGCTCAATCTCATGAAATATTGGGAGGGACTAGTGTTTTAGATTAGTTTTAGTTTTGTTTATTATTGTCACGTGAAATGAGGTACAGTAAAAAGCTTTTGTTTGCATGCTGTCCCATCAAAGAAAGGAATATACATGATTGCAATTCAGCTGCCCACAGTGCGCAGAGTAAGGATTGAGGGTACAACATTTATTGCAAACTTATAACATTCAAGTCCAATAAAGTCTGATTAAAGATAGTTCGAAGGTAGACAAAAAAGCTGGAGAAACTCAGCAGGTGAGGCAGCATCTATGGAGTGAAGGAATAGGCGACCTTTCGGGTCGAGACCCTTCTTCAGACATTCAAACTTAGTGTTACACCAACAAAGTTCTTGACCATTGCATCAGTGTGTCAAACTACATTATTACAGACTTTATTGGACAAAGACTGCCACTTTATTCTTCAGCCTGCCTATTCCTTCACTCCATAGATGCTGCCTCGCCCATTGAGTTTCTCCAGCTTTTTTTGTCTACCTTCGATTTTTCCAGCATCTACAGTCCTTTCTTAAAGATGGTTCAAAGGTCTCATTCCTCATTCCTCATTCTCCCATAAGTCTAGAGGGGTTGCAATCTTAGTCTGTAAGGGTATACCTTTTAAACATATGTCAACTATTGTGGGTATTGATGGTAGATATATTATATTGGTGGGTGAATTATATTCAGAAAAAGTTAACGTTTATGGTCCAAATTTTGACAGCCCACTGTTTTTTAAGAAAACATTTAATACTATTTTGGAATTTACACAATACAATCTGATAATTGGCGGAGACTTAAATTGCACATTAGACCCTTATTTAGATAGATCATCAAGGCAAAGGAAAATAAAATCCAAGGCAAGTGAATTATTAAATTCATATATTAATACTGCCAATATTAAAAATGTCTGGAGAATAGAAACCCCTACTGGATGAGAATATTCATTTTATTCGCCAGTACATAAAGCTTATTCAAGAATCTACTATTTTTTAGTGGACTCCAAACTTATCCCATAGACATACAACTCAAAATATCATAATATTAAAATCTCGGATCATGCACCTTTAACATTCATGGTTAATTAAATGGAATAGCTGAGATGCAGGTACACTGGAGACTTAATCCTCAAATTCTAAATGATAAAGCGTGCTGTGAATACCTCACAACACAGATTAATATGTTCTTTCAGACGAGCGACCTTCCAGAAACCTCTGTCTCCCTTCTGTGGGAGACATTTAAAGCATTTGTATGAGGAGCCCTTATGTCCTCCCAAGCCTTTCATAATAAAAAGAGCCGAGCTAAACAATATGAACTAGAAATGGAAATAAGGCAATTAGATATTGAAAACACGACCGCTCCCTCTATGATAAAACACAACAAAATTGCTGGACTTAAATATAAGTTAAATCACATGTACTCAGACCAAATTATAAGACTTTATCAACATACTAAACAATTACAATTTGAATTTTGTGACAAATCATACAAATTGCTAGCCCGTCAACTTCGCAAGCTGGATCATGAAAAAACAATTCATAAAATTAGATCAGATACGGGAGAAGCACTATCATTGCCCAAGGACATCAATGACAGATTTTTGCAATATTATCAGACACTTTACTCAGCCAAAAAAACAGACTGTACTATGAAAATGGAAACATTTTTAAAGAAATGTAATCTCTCAGGATTAGATCTGAGAGAGAGAGAGAATTATTAGGTGCTGAAATTTCAATAAAAGATATTGAAGAGTCCATTAGACCCTTGAAAAATGGAAAGGCCGTGGTCTAAATTCTGAAGACATTATATGACTATGCTTTCACACAGCAGGTACGGCCAGAAACTTTAAATGGATCAACAATAACACTTATACCAAAAACTGAAATGATCTTGAGGACCCTGGCTCATATATAACAATAGCTCTTTTAAATACCGATCAGAAGATATTAACTAAAATCTTAGCCCACAGATTAAGTTCAGTAATTCACAAATTAATACACCCCGACCAAACAGGTTTTATCCCAAAAAGTAACTCATTCTATAATATGAGACGAATTTTTAATATAATATACTCAAATAGAATAGCTAATGTAGATTTAGCAGTCATCTCGCTAGATGCTGAAAAAGCATTTGATCAGGTAGAATGGTCCTATCTTTTTTCTGTGATGGAAACATTTCAATTGGGTGAGAATTTTTGTGCATGGGTTAAACTCCTCTATACTAATCCATCAGCTAGAATATTGACAAATCAAGTGTTATCACCCAAATGCAACCTATCTAGAGGTTGTAGACAAGAATGCCCACCATCTCCATTACTATTTGTTCTTGCTATTGAACCACTTGCAGAAATTATCAGAGCTCATCCAGAAATTTATGGGTACAATACTAAAAATACAGTTAATAATATCTATTTACATGCAGATGATGTATTATTATACATCACAAACTCAGAAACTAGTATTCCGAATGTATTAAATCTTATAACACAATTTGGCTCGTTCTAGGGTTATAGAATTAATTGGAATAAAAGTGAAATTATGCCAATACCAAAACCAAACCTATACATATTGCAACTATCTCCTTTTAAAATAGTCTACGAAAAGTTTAAATAACTTGGAATTTATGTGACCAAGAAATACGCGTCTTTATTTAAATCAAACTTTCCTTCCCTACTCAATAAACTACATAAGAATATTCAATATTGGAAAACACTCCCCATTTCAATGTTTGGTAGAATTAATGCCATAAAAATGAATTTTCATCCACAACTACTGTACTTATTTCAATCCCGATCTATCTTCCAAACATTTTTTTTTTTAACTTGACTCTATAGTTACAAACTTTATTTGGGACTACAAGAGCCATAAAATAAGTAAAAAACACCTGTGTAAATCTAAGATGAATGGAGGATTAGTTTTACCAAATTTTCTATTTTATTTTTGGGAAGTTAATATTAAAAAATTTACCTTCTGGTTGGAAGATATGGATCAACAACCAGACTGGTTAAAGATGGAAAAAAAAGACTGCCTACCTTTTGAAATTGGCACGATTTTGTTAACACCTACAAAATTGACTTAAAAAACAGTGGAAACCCGATAATACATAGTGGTATGCAAACTTGGAAACAATTAAAAAAGACTTTAAAATTAGATAATTTATCACTTCTCCTCCCTATCTTAAATAACCCCTCATTTAAACCTTCCGTGTTAGATAAAGGTTTTGCACAATGGAAAAAATCATGGAAATGCAAAGGTAGGACACCGTTATCGAAAGGGTATACTTCTTTCAATCCAGGAGCTACAACAGACTACATCAAAATATATATTTTAGATATTTGCAACTTAGATTTTATATAAAATCACATAGTAGATAGATCCAAGGACCCAGAAAACCTTGATGAATGTTTGAATAAACACCCTAACACAGATAAATTAATATCCTACATTTATAATATCCTGTTAGATACTGAAGTCCCGTAGACAAAATCACACAGACAAGCATGGGAAAATGAATTGGCTCAACCCATAACGAAGGATATATAGGATGAAATCTTACAACAGATACATTACTGTTCGATAAATGCCAGACACTCTTTAATACAATTTAAAGTATTACTTAGATTATATTCCTCCAAAACAAAATTAAACAGAATTTTTCCAAATATCTCACCTATCTGTGATAAATGTCAATACCTAGAAGCCAACTTAACTCATATCTTAGTAAATTGCATAAAAATTAAAACATTTTGGATGGATATTTTAAAAATTATTTCTGAAGTTGTTAATATTCAATTGGATCCCCATACAAAATTAATAATATTGGGAATATCAGAACAAAGTATAAAAATTACAACAAATCATAAATTTTCTTGATTACAGGATAATAACTGGGAAAAAACGATTACTAAGATTTTGGAAAAACCCAACAACCCCCACAATTAAAATGCGGATTATAGAAATGTCTGAGACCTTACATTTGGAAAAAAATTAGACTTGTCTTAATTGACAAATCAGAACTATTTGCTAGAATATGGTCTCCATTTATTGATTTTTTAAAGAGGTAATTTGTTTCAACACACAAACTGGACTGAAACCCGAGCTCAGGATTGGATGAATAACTACACCTTATAATCGACGGACCTATCTCCAAAACTGTTTTTTTTCTTTTTTTTTTCTGAATCAAAGATTTTATTTATTAGAAGTGAGTACATTACATTTTAATGGTACCTTTTTACAGGTTCCCAGAATTATTAAAACATTATTTGTACAACTTCATTTTTTTTAAAAAACATTTTTTTTAGAAAGAAATGAGAAAGAAAGAAGTAGTGAAGAGTGAAGAATAGACTAGTGAGTGTAGAGTGAAGAAAGAAATGTGAGAAAGTAAAGCAGAAAGGAGATTCTCCCACACAACCAGTCGATGTTTTTTTTTAATATTCTTAATCAATTTTCAGTCAAACCCAGAATTTTTAATTTTATGATGATATTACACCGCATGATTCCACAAGGTCAATAAATGGAGACCAACTTGTTAAGGATTTGTCTTTTTTTTCTCTATTAGGAGGAGTCTCATTTCTTCCAAATGTGCTGTTTCCAACATATTACCAATCCACATTTTGAGTGTTGGTATAGTAGCCTTTTTCCAAAATTTAAGTATGAGTTTTTTCGCTATTATTAAACCATAATTAAAAAATGAGATTTGGGATATATTTAATGTATTTATATCTCCAAAGATAATCATTTCCATGCTAGGTTCCATTTTTATCTTAAACTAGTGAATATATCAAATATATCACACCAAAAACTTTGAAGTTTTATGCAAGAAACGAAAGAGTGTGTAAGATTGGCATTTTGAGAAAGACATTTATCACAAAGTAGTGAGATATTTGAATAAAATTTATTCAACCCAACTTTTGAATAATATAGTCTGTGTAATATTTTAAATTGAATTAAATTATGTCTAGAGTTAATCGAACATTTATGTATATATATATCAAATACCTCTCCCATGTTTCTTTAGAAATTTTTATCATTACATCTTTTTCCCAGTCTTCTCTAATTGCCTCTGTTGAAGGCAATTCTCTATTAAGAATACTGTTATATAGATGTGATATTAATTTTTGTGAGTCCGCCTTAATATTCATTGCTTCTTCCAGTGGGTCTATCGTTATATTCTGTACTCTTGGTATATTTTTTTTATAAAGTCACATATCTGTAAATATTTAAAGTATTGGTTATTATTCAAATTAAATTTTGATTTTAATTGTTGAAATGATAATAAATTTCCCATTTCATACATGTCACCCAACTTTTTAATTCCCAGTCTTTCCCATTGTCTATTTGTTTTATCCATAATAGATGGTTTAAATACCGGGTTATTCACTATTGGTGCTAATGAAGATAAGTTTCTTAATTTTAAATTTAATTTTATTTGTTTCCAAATTTGAATTATATTGTGTATAATTGGATTCTTCTTATATAATATGTTATTCAATTTTATCGGGGAGAAGAGGATGCTCCTAAATCATAAGGAAAACAATCCTCTTTTTCCATTCTTATCCATTCCATCTGTTGAGAAGGACAATCCAACCAATAAATAATATTCTTAATATGCACTGCCCAATAATAATATAAAAAATTAGGCAGTGCAAGTCCCCCTACATCTTTAGGTTTACACAAATGATTTATTTTAATGCTATGTGCTTTGTAGTCCCATATAAAATTAGTAATATTAGACTCTAGTTTAAAAAATATATATATTGGTATATATATTGGTATGGATTGAAATAAATATAATGTTTGTGGTAGCACTATCATTTTTATAGCATTTATTCTGCCAATTAATGATAGTGGGAGCGTTTTCCAAAATGTAATCAAAGCGTTCAATTTATTTAACAGAGGACTAAAATTAGCATTAAATAATGATTTATATCTTCTGGTAACTTGAATACCTAAATACTTACATTTTTCCGTTGCAATTTTAAATGGAAATTTTAATAGATGATTCGCTTCCCGAGGATGTAATGACATAATTTCACTTTTATTCCAATTTATTCTATATCCAGAAAAGGAACCAAATTCCTCTATTACATTTAATACGTTCGGAATACTCGTTTCTGAATTTCTAATATATAAAAGTATATCATCCGCGTATAATGAAATTTTATTATTAGAGTCCTTAGAATTATATCCCTGAATATTCGGATGAGTTCTTATCCTTTCAGCCAGTGGCTCTATCATAAGGGCAAATAGCAGGGGTGATAAAACCTGCCTATTGCCCCGTGATAGTTGGAATTTTTGAGACAACGTATTATTAGTTAATATTCTTGCTGTTGGTTTATCGTATAATAATTTTACCCATATAATAAACTTATCTCCCATATTAAATTTTTGGAGTACTATGTATAAATACTGCCACCCTACCTGATCAAATGCTTTTTCTGCGTCCAAAGATATAGACGCAGAAAAAGCTCCAAAACTGTTATTGGTAATTTTCTTTGTTTGTTTTTTATTTTATTTTTATTTTTTTTAATCTCTCCCTCTCTATTAGTTTATAGATCTTTCTTTTCAGTTCTATCTTTCAAAAAATTATATATAACAGAAGCTTTGTATGAATGTAATTAATAAACAAACCGTATTACTATTATGTGTCTACGCTTCTAATAAAAATATATTTAAAAAAATTAAAATAAAATAAAGGTCTCCAAAAGTGTGATGGTGGATCACCTATGTCTGAATTATGGACAAATTCCTCTGCTCAAGCTTTATACACTAGCAAAAGAGCTGTGGATGGTGCTTTGTTAGTATATTATGGCTAAGATCTCTACGGCCAATGGAGTAAGTTTAGTTTAGTTTATTATTGTCACATGTATGGAGGTACAGTGAAAAGCTTTATTTGTGTGCTATCTAGTCAAACATGATACATGAATGCAATCGAGCTGTCCACAATGCACAGATAAAGGATAAAGGGGACAACATTTAATATAAGATACAACAATGAAGTTTGATAAAGTCCAATTAACTATAGTACAAAGTTCTCCAATGAGGTAGATGGGAGGTCAGGACTGCACTCTACCTGATGAGAGCACCGTTCTGTTGCCTGATAACAGCTGGGAAGAAACTATCCCAGCATCAGTTCTGTACAATAAACAATAGGTGCAGGAGTAGGCCATTCAGCCCTCTGAGCCAGCACCGCCATTCAATGTGATCATGGCTGATCATCCCCAATCAGTACCCCGTTCCTGTCATCTCCCCATATCCCCTGACTCCATTCTGTACAACTGCATACACTCCTACAACTACAATTGCTCCTATATTCGATTCCTCTTGTTATAAAGGCCAACATGCCGTTCGCTTTCTTCACTGCCTGCTGAACCTACATGCTGACTTTCATAGACTGATGTACAAGGACCCCCAGATCCCCTTTTCCCAACTTGACGCCATTTAGATAGTAATCTGCCTTCCTGTTTTTGCTACCGTAGTGGATAACGTCACATTTATCCACATTAAACTTCATCTGCCATACATCTGCCCACTCCCCCAACCTGTCCAAGTCACCCTGCATTCTCATAGCATCCTCCTCACAGTTCACACTGCCACCCAGCTTTGTGTCTTCTGCAAATTTGCTAATGTTACTTTGAATCCCTTCATCCAAATCATTAATGTATATTGTAAATAGCTGCGGTCCCAGCACCGAGCCTTGCGGTACCCCACTTGTCACTGCCTGCCATCTGAAAGGGACCCATTAATCCCTACTCTTTGTTTCCTGTCTGCCAAACACTTCTCTATCCATGTCAGCACTCTACCCCCCAATACCATGTGCCCCAATTTTGCCCACTAATCTCCTATGTGGGACCTTATCAAATGCTTTCTGAGTCCAGTTACACTACATCCACTGGATCTCCCTTGTCCATTTTCCTAGTTACTTCTTCAAAAAATTCAAAAAGATTAGTCAAGCATGATTTCCCCTTCGGAAATCCATGCTGAGTCGGACCGCTCCTGTTACTGCTATCCAAATGTGCAGCTATCTCATCTTTTATAATTGACTCCAGCATCTTCCCCACCACCAATGTCAGGCTAACTGGTCTATAATTCCCCGTTTTCTCTCTCCCACCTTTCTTAAAAAGTGGGATAACATTAGCTACCCTCCAATTCACAGGAACTGATCCTGAGTTTATAGAACATTGGAAAATTATCAGCAATGCATCCACGATTTCTAGAGCCACTTCCTTATGTACCCTGGGATGCAGACCATCAGGCCCTGGGGATTTATCAGTCAGTACCTCTTGCCTCAAAGTACATCTTGCCTGTTGGGAGAGTGGAGAAGAGGGAGTGACCAGGGTAAGACTGGTCCTTGATTATGCTGACGGCCTTGCTGAATCAGATTGAAGTATAGATGGATCAATGGGAAAAAAAGTTGATTTGTCTGATGGACTGGCCTATGTCCATTGCTCTCTGTGACCTATTGTGGTCTTGGAAGGAGCTGCTCCCAAAACAGGCTGTGATTCATTCTGATAAAATATTTTCTACAGCGCATCTGTAGCTGACAGTAAGGGTTGTTGGAGACATGCTGATTTTCCTAAGCCTTCTAAAGCACTAGAGGTGTTGTTGTGCTTTCTTGGCCAAAGCTTTGATGTGGCTGTTCCAGGACAAATTACTGGTGATATTTATTCCGAGAAACTTGAAACTTTTGACCATCTCTACTTTGGCGCCATCAATGTATACTGGGGTGTGTGTAGTGTTTTGCTTCCTGAAGTTAATCACAATCTCTTTTGTCTTGCTGATATTGAGGGAGAGGTTGTCGTCTTGGCACCAGACTACAAGGTTCTCAATCTCCTCTCTGTACTCCATCTCGTCATTATTCGATATGCAGCCCATTGTGAACACCGCCCAGTCCATCATCGGCTCTGACCTCCCCACCATCGAGGGGATCTATCGCAGTCGTTGCCTCAAAAAGGCTGCCAGCATCATCAAAGAGCCACACCACCCTGGCCACTCACTCATCTCCCCGCTGCCTTCAGGTGGATGGTACAGGAGCCTGAAATCTGCAACATCCAGGTTCAGGAATAGCTACTTCCCCACAGCCATCAGGCTATTAAATTCAACTCAAACAAAACTCTGATCGTTAAATAGCCCATTGCACTTTATCTGTTATTTATGTGTGTATATATATATTCATTGGTATATGGTCACACTGATTTGTTCTGTATTTATTTATGCCGACTATATTCTGTTGTGCTGAAGCAAAGCAAGAATTCATTGTCCTATCTGGGACACATGACAATAAACTCTCTTGAATCTCTTGAATCTATGGTGGTGTCATCTAGATTGTAGATTGTGGATTGAGTTGCATTTAGTTGATTTGGCTGCACAGTTGTGAGTGTATTAGGAGTATATTGGGAGGCTGAGAATGCATCCTTGTGGAGCACTGGGGATGGGAATTATCATAGAAAATTATTGGCATCTACCCTCACTGATGTTGGCCAGGAAGTCGAGGATCCAGTTGCAGAGATGAGTGCTGACTCCAATTTCTCTGAGTTTGGAGATGAACTTGGTTGGGATAATGGTAATGAATGCAGAGCTATAGTTGATGAACAGGAGTCTGATGCAGGTGTCCTTCTTATCCAGGTGTTTCAGGGATGACTGTAGGCTCAGAGAGATGGCACCAGTCATGGACATGTTGTGGCAGTAAGCAAACTGCAGTGAAGATTTACAGTAAATCCTTTATATCTTTTATTTATTTGGACTTATTGGCCTAGAAATAAATTTGTGCCTCAGAATCCACATTAACCCGGTCACCTGCATTGCACCAATGCATGTTTTGTGTGTGGCTGCCATCCAATATCCTATTGTGCGCATAGACTCATGTCTTGTATAATAGGAGCAATCTTTCATTCTTACCGCACAAATTAACCTTCTCACCAGTAACTCTAGCACTGCAAGTGTTGGAAAAACAAACAAGAGTCAGAGATTGGGAGGTTAGGAAGGCACGGTGATGTAACGGTAGAGTTACTGCCTGACAACACCAGAGACCCGGGTGCGATCCTGACTACGGGTGCTGTCCGCATGGAGTTTGTACTTTCTCCCTGTGACCATGTGGGTTTTCTCCGGCTGCTCATGTTTCCTCCCACACTCCAAAGCATACAGGTTTTCAGGTTAATTGACTTTTGTAAAGTGTGTAAATTGTCCCTACTGTGAAGGATAGTGCCAATATAGCCAATTAAAATGATGAAAGGGATAGACAGAGTTGACGTGGATACGTTTTTCCCATTGAGGGTAGGGAAGATTCAAACAAGAGGGCATGACATGAGAATTAAGGGACAGAAGTTTCGGGGTAACGTGAGGGGGAACTTCTTTACTCAGAGGGTGGTGGCTGTGTGGAATGAGCTTCCAGCAGAAGTGGTGGAGGCAGGATCGATTTTAACATTTAAGAGTAAAGTGGATAGGTATATGGACATGAAGGGAATGGAGGGGTATGGTCTGAGTGCAGGTAGATGGGACTAGGGGAAAACAAATGGTCGGCACGGACTGGAAGGGCCGAGAGGGCCTGTTTCCGTGCTGTAATTGTTATATGGTTATATGGTTATACATGCCAAGAAATCCTCTTCCTCAGCACCCCTGCCCATTTGATTCACCCAATCTATATGTAGATTGAAGTCACCCATTATAACTGTTTTACCCTTGTTGCACTCATTTCTAATTTCCTTTTTGATGCCATCCCCAACTCCACTACTACTGTTAGGTGGCCTGTACACAACTCCCACTATCGTTTTCTGCCCCTTAGAGTTTCGCAGCTCTACCCATATCGATTCCACATCCTCCAAGCTAATGTCCTTCCTTTCTATTGCATTAATCTCCTCTCTCACCAGCAACGCTACCTCACCTCCTTTTCCTTTCTGTCTATCCCTCCTGAATATTGAATATCCCTGGATGTTCAGCTCCCAGCCTTGGTCCCCCTGGAGCCATGTCTCCGTGATCCCAACTATAGCATAGTCATTAATAGCTATCTGCACATTCAACTCAAAGGACAAAGGACAAAGGACAAAGGACATTTATTGTCACATACACCAATTGGTGTGGTGAAATTTGACTTGCCATGCAGCACACAGATAAAGATAAGACACAACACTAAAGAATTAACAATAAACATAAAACATCCCCCCACAATGGTTGCCACTGTGAGGGAAGGCACAAAGTCCAGTCCCCATCCCCATGTCCACCCATAGTCAGGCCGATTGAGGCCTCCGCAGACGGCGCTACGGGGGCCGATGTTTCAGGCCTTCTTGCCGGGTGATGGTGCTCCGGCGATGGGAGAACCCTCTCAGTGGCTCGGGGTGCCTGTAACGGCCGCTTCCTTGCTGGAGACCGCGGCTACCGACGTCAACAGGCCACGCTGGTTGGAGCTCCACAGCTGGCGATCTCGCCGAGAGATCCCAGGCTCCGCGATGTTAAAGTTCAGCGCTGACGCCCGCGGCTGGCCGCTCCACAGTCCCACAGCTCCGCGATGTTCACCTGCGGTCCCGACTCCAGCGCGGCAACCCGGGCAAGGCATCGCCCGCTCCGCTCCACGATGGTGCTCCACGCTGTGCAGCCGCCGAAGCCGAGGTTCTGGGCGGTCCCCTCAGGAAACGCCGCTCCAGGCCGCGAGGACGGGTCGAAGATGCAGCCCAGAGAAAAGCTGCCTCTCTGACCAGGTAGGGACTCTGAAAAGTAGTTTCCCCCCCTTCCCCCTCCCCCAACCCCCCCCCCCCCCCCCCCCCCCCCCCCCACCCCCCACATAAAAAGAATAGTCTCCAAAACAAAACACTGAAACTCGCTAAAAATAAATGAAAGCAGTTAAAACACAGGCAGCCATACCAACTGGACGGCGCCCCCTAACTCATCCACCTTATTACGAATGCTCCCGCATTGAGACACAAAGCCTTCAGGCTTGTTTTTACAACACTCTTACTCCTTATAGAATTATGTTGACAAGTGGCCCCTTTTGATTTTTGCCCTGGAAACACACCACCTCTTATTCTCTGTTTATTATTTTTTTCTTCTTTCCCCCCTACATGTTGGGTCTGAGTGCTTCCCTTCTCTGCCTCCTGCCTCAGACCCTGTCTACTAGCTTTCTCTATTTGAGTCCCTATTTCCAACCATTCTAGTTTAAAGAACTGATCTGACTGGTTCCAATTAAGTTGCACTGTGTGAAACCACACCTAGTAGAATATTGCTCTAGTTATGCCAACAATTTACATTGACTGCAGCTTGGAGCTAATTGCTTCAGGTTAACATGCAAAAAGAGGCTCCATAATCAAACTTAGACAAAAATGCTGGAGAAACTCAGCAGGTGAGGCAGCATCTATGGACAAACACTGCCACTTTATTGGAACTGGATATTTTGATGTGGCTGGGGCAAAGTTTGTTCAGACTTAGATAAATGATTTATTTTATGTAACTTCTTCCATGAAACTATATCCCCTGATAGTGCTTTAAAGTCAACGAATCACTAGGCAAGCACATATACAGTAGAGAATGGCATAATAGGAAAGACCATCACAACCTTTTTCCCTGGATGGATAATTCTAATACTAGAGGGTATAGCTTTAAGGTGAGAGGGGTAACATTTAAAGGAGTTTTGTGTGGCGACGTTTTTACACAAACGGTGGGTAGAGCCTGGAACATATTGCCAGGGTTGGTGGTTGAGGCAGATCCAATAGTGGCATTTAAGAGATTTTTGGATAAGCTTATGGATATGCAGGGAATGGAAAGATATGGATTATGTGCAGGGAGATAAGAGACAGTCTTGGCATCAAGTTTGGCACAGACATTGTGTGCTGTACTGATCCAAAGGGCGGCACGTTGGTACAGCGGTAGAGCTACTGCCTTACAGCGCCAGAGACCTGGGTTCGATCCTGTCTACGGGTGCTGTCTGTACGGAGATTTACATTCTCCCCGTGACCTGCGTGGGTTTTCTCCGAGATCTTCGGTTTCCAAAGACGTACAGGTTTGTAGATTAATTGGTCTGGTATAAACTTTAAAAAATGTCACTAGTGTGTGTGTGTAGGGCAATGTTAATGTGCGGGGATCGCTGGTCAGCTTAGACTTCAGTGGGCCGACCGGCCTGTTTCTGCGCTGTATCTCTAAACTAAACTAAACTGAAGCAAGGCTGGAAGCTGGGATCAACGAATAGCATTTGGAGTCCTTTAGCTGAGTCACCCTTCAGGGGTTGGGTGAATGTGGAAAGATAAGGCCATACCACCTCCAGCTCCAGCTCCAGCTCCACCTCCAGCTCCTCAAGCTCTAGCTCCAGCTCCATCTCCACCTCCAGCTCCATCTCCATCTCCATCTCTATCTCTATCTCTATCTCCATCTCTATCTCTAGCTGTCACACTATCTCCATCTCCCTAAATTGATCATCTGCATCACGCCGAGTCATATCCGTCCGATGAATATTTTATGATCATAATGTGTGAAATAATACAACATTGACCATAATTATCAATTGGATAAATGAACTTGCCTATTCATCTGAAGTTATTGTTTTAGAGGAAGTTATGTGAAGGTTACCATTTTTTCTGAAAATCATCACATTTTTCGGAAGTAAACTATTACGAAGGTTTAAAATCAATGTGTTAGACTGAAAAAGTACATTTTTGGTGGTTTATTTGAGGAAGATATGTGCAGGTAGATAAGAGACAGTCTTGGCATTATGTTGGGCACAGACATTGTGGGCTGAATAATTTGAAAGACAAAAATTTGATTTTATATTCTTAAATCCGTTATATTTTCCAGTGTTGTTCATCATAAAAATGCGACGGAAATGACTGAATGCAATCGCCAATCTGGAAAAAGAAGAGGAAAAAATAAATCAAATTCTCTAAAAGATTGCACCAAACATATTTTTCCCAGAGCAGAGATGTTCATCTATGTGAAACAACATTCTAAGCTGCAAAGATTTGAGTTTTATAATCGCTTTTCGAGAAACCTAAAAGTAGACACTTACTGAAGAATCATTCTGTTGCCAAGTTGTAGTGGGATGATCATTGGCATGCTCTTCCAAATGCAGACTGGTAATTTGCCCACATATTTATTTTGCAAAGGGATACTTGCTGGCTTGTGCAGTTACAACTATCTGATTCACCTGGTGACTCTCCCCATGGTAGTGTGCCAAGTGGGCATGGTATGATGCCAATAAATATGGTAACGATGGTTGTCTCAGTTACTTCCTCTGTCTTAAGGCAGAGATAGACAAATTATTGTTTAGAACGGGTGTCAAGGGTTATGGGGAGAAGGCTGAACAATGGGATCTGGAGTCAGAGATTAGCCATGATTGAAGACTTGATAGGCTGAATGGCCTAATTCTACTCCTAGAAGAATAGAAACATAGAAAATAGGTGCAGGAGGAGGCCATTCAGGCCCGTCGAGCCAGCACCGCTCGATAGTTGGACCTGTTATATCACAATCTAGCCAGGACTCCCCTCCATGTCAAGGTGTGGTTTATATCAAAATAACAAACAGCTCTTGGCATTGGAAATGAACAATGTCAGAATTTGGAAGTTCCAGAGAATGGACAGACAGGATTCCAAGCTGAACATAAAGCACTTGTATTTCAGGTGCTGTGAGTTTTCATCAGTTCTCAAAATGTTGCACGTGGCAGTGCATCTAAGCAATTGCAGGGCAAGACAATGTCAAGAGGATATAAATGATCATAAGGAGCCACCCAACCTGTTCCAAGTAGTTGATGTGACTCATGTGGGTTTGGGAATAGCAAACCATAATAAAGATTAAATGAGAACTTACCAGTTTAAAGTTTGATCTTTATTTTATGAGGAGCTACATTGAGGGATTACGTGAAGACCCCGCCAGCACGCATGCGCGCCATTCTTCAAAGCAGCAGTGTGAAATCACAGA
Organism: Okamejei kenojei; assembly: GCA_035221665.1. Lineage (NCBI taxonomy): Eukaryota > Metazoa > Chordata > Chondrichthyes > Rajiformes > Rajidae > Okamejei > Okamejei kenojei. The sequence continues at coordinate 8,716,946 of CM069146.1, read as the reverse complement.
TAACAGAAGTTGACTAAATATATAGTAAGATAAGAGAACTACAATACCAGTTGACCTTTATATAGAGGGTTGGGAGCAGAGGGCACGTAATCCCTCAACGTAACTCCTCATAAAATAAAGATCAAACTTCAAACTGGTAAGTTCTCATTTAATCTTACTATTTTACTTCGGAGTCATGTGAGTGACTATGTGAAGATTTCAAAGCTCTGTGATTTCATGCTGTGGAGGCGAGTCCATGCATCACACACTGCATCAGTGAAGAGCTAATTTTAATAATGCATTCACACATGACATAGGTATCGACATGTTGATGCTATTAATGGACAAATAATGATAATAGTAACCTCCCTCAACCGGGAGGAACTATAACACAGACCTAAAATAGAGTTGGCAAATACCCCCGGTCTGGCAAAGGGTATTTCTAAAAAGTTTGGAAGATCGTTCGTTAGACCATCCTGCAGCCGCCGGGATGTGGTCCCGCGAAACATCCATTCCCTGCTGCTGATACAGTTGCAGCCTGGGTGGAGTGAGACTTGTATGTCAGTGTTCACTCCTGTATCCCAGAGCCCATATTAACCACCTGGAGATGGTCTGTAGTGATATTTTCTTAAGAGGCTTCACGTGACTAACAATCATAGCTAGTGCAGAGTCTTTAAGGCTCTAGTGACCTTAACATACTGGTGTAGATGTGTGGCCACACAAAACCAAAGGTCCATGGGATATGCCAACAATTCTAGTTTGAGATCTCTGCGTACCTGGCCTGGGGGTTTCAAGTTGAAGATACCCTTCATAATCTAGATATCAGAAGGTGAGACCCGACAGAGTGGATTCTGCTCCCCACAGCCAATATGCTGAGAAGGCACGTTGGGCACAGTAAATGGCACTCTATTAATGATTGTCAACCCCATATAGAAACTGAACTTCAAGACGTCAGTTATCAGTGTCAATTTATATGTCAACAAAATACTTCCCACTTCCTATGAGGGAAGTATTGTTTATTTGGTGCTATCCCTGCAATTGCAGTGAGCACGTCCATAGTTTGGTTTAACAATCTGGGCCGCAGGAACGGTCTTCCCAGTCTGCAAGTCAATGAATTGATTTATGTATGCAGAGGATGGTTTCCCGAGTCACGGCTAACCAGTAATTTTGTGCCTGGAAATAACCATGTAAGGTTCTATCATCATTCAAAACATCAGCGGGAATCATGGCTGTATAGGCCAGTCAGGCACTACGAAAATGCCTGAAGCGGGAAATTGCTGAATTTGCAAGACCCGTCTGATAAGGTAAAATGGAGGGAGACCAAAGAGCATTCCCAGTGTAGCGAGAATGCATCCATCACCACGGATATGCCACGTATTTTGCAACTGCTGATTGAGCCTGGATGCAACATTTCAACATTTAGGTGTTCCATCGAGCTCCCAATATCCTTAAATACTTGCGATCCAACATCCATTCTGTGTTGTCATTGCGTTTACTTGATGATACGCCAATGCCAAATGAAGTTAGGTAAACTATTACCGGATCCTTTGACTTGATTGCACCCATGTGATTAACATATAACAGCACCAGAGTGTATCAAGTTAGACTTGAGCATGCAGATTATGCATATTCACACAAACCTTTAATCCACAGAATGCACCTAGTGTGTATAGGTAGTTGATACCATATAACTGAACAATTGGTAACTCTTCCTAACCCATCCGCCTCCGTAACTAAAGATAGTATATAGTAATTATCCATCTTTGAGCAATAGCATCAGTTAGTAATTAACTGACGAGTACTGATGAAGGTTAGTGGGGCAATGCTGAATACTGTTTGTCCACCATGGTGACTTTGATAGTTTCAGGTGGGAATAGCATCGGTCTGGTAGTAATGACCTACATGGTACCTGTGAGCTTGCTTCTTTGCACGCTGTATAGCTCTAATAATGCAAAGGCGCAAATAGCACAGCTGAAAGCCAATCCCAGACAATGTAATAGTGTTAAAGGTAATCCTAATACTCAATAATTTCAGTTGGTATCAACTTAAATTTAACTGGATGGATGAGAACCCAATTTCTGCACTATAGTTTGTGGCTGATACCGCTGACTTGGCAAAATACAACGTTTTAGAACATCATCCAGATAGGCCATAACAATAGCTTTTAGCTCTGAGCAGCCGAGCACTGGTTTTAGTAACCATATAACAATTACAGCACGGAGACAGGCCCTCTCGGCCCTTCCAGTCCGTGCCGACCATTTGTTTTCCCCTAGTCCCATCTACCTGCACTCAGACCATACCCCTCCATTCCCTTCACGTCCATATACCTATCCACTTTACTCTTAAATGTTAAAATCGATCCTGCCTCCACCACCTCTGCTGGAAGCTCATTCCACACAGCCACCACCCTCTGAGTAAAGAAGTTCCCCCTCATGTTACCCCTAAACTTCTGTCCCTTAATTCTCATGTCAAGTAATTTGGTAGATAGCCTGGGGCTGATGTTTGCCCATTTTACAATGCTTTTGACTGTAACATTGTTCCATCCAGCTAAATTTCAAATATCTTCAGTGAGCCCTGTGAGTGGAAACTGTTCCTCTGTTGTTAGACAGTAATGAAGTTTTCTATTCAGAAAAGTCTATACTGCACATGCAAGTTGAACCGGTTTCTTTCATTGTGACTCCACTGCGTCTTTAAAACTTTGTCTACTCCACTGCGATATCTCCTCAAGGTATGCCTACTTTGAAGAAGTTCTCCCTATGGAGACAGTTTCACAACCTCCTCTGAAGAAGGGTCTCGACCCGAAACGTCGCCTATCTCCTTCGCTCCTTAGATGCTGCTGCACCCGCTGAGTTTCTCCAGCTTTTTGTGTACCCTCTTTCATTGTGACAATGAGCAGCCTGCAACTGCGGCCTGTCTTGAAAGGCAACTCTGTCTAGCATAAAACAAGTGTAAATTTACCAACTTGTAAATGGTCCACATACCTCATATTTCGGAAAGAACCAGACCCACCTACCTTCATGGTTACTGGTGGTCTTGTGGTAAGCCCAAAGGCCCCTGGTGCGGGTTCTAATTCGGTCCCAGATTTGGAGAGTAGGATTGCTGGGGTGCGTGGACCCAATTCCCTGAGGACCGGTTTGGGCCTTGGTCTGAAAGAATCTGTGCCCAGTTTTTGGAAGCTGCCACTTCAGTGATGAATGCTTGCTGATTGTTTGGGCAGGTTTACCTGAAGAGAGATTGGGCGGCTCGACAAATTGCAGGCCTCACTTGAACCTGAAGATTTGGAAAATTGAAGGCTCAGGTCCCATGGCGTTCTTCTGGAAGCAGTTCATTTTTGAAGTGCAATTGTACCCCCACATAGCGCTGTTCGCGCAGGGGCCCTGGTCCTTTCAGGAACAAATGTTGCAGGTGCATGGTATTCCAGCCAGCACCTATTCAGATTGATGTGCGGTTGAAGTGGCTGCTCCTTCACGAGGGAACACTGGCCTCCCAGGTTTCTTCATTAGCGAAGGTCTTGATGCTATGCCAGAATATTCTGAACCTCATGCTTGTACTCCAGTATGTTCCCTGGACATACTTTCCGAGTCTTCCGCTCCATGCGGGAATAAACGGCCGCTGTCGATTATCCACAGGCGGTGAACCCTTTGCGGACCCTGCTGAGTCTCCGGGCTTATCTGACGGCGGTATATTCCCAGCCCGGGACCCAATGCCGATCGTCTCGGGCCTTATCCGGAGGCGGTGAATCTTCGAGCCCGGACCCTGCCGAGTCTACGGGCTTATCCGCCTGCGGTATATTCCCAGCCCGGACCGTGCCGGGTCTCTGGGCTTATCTGTCGGCGGTATATTTCTCCTGATATTCCATTCCATGGACCATATCAGGATGGAGCATTAGTGGGATAAGCGCTCTCTGACGCTATCCATGCTCCACATGGGTAAACGTTCGAGGACGTACCCATGTCGGAGGGAACCCTCCTGGCCTGCCCAGGCCTCTCAGACTCTGTTGAAATCTGTGGTGGGGTCCCCCCCCCCCCCCAGCCGGGCATCCCCGTGATTCTCGCAGCCGGGATTTCCCCGCGGTGTAGGGGAATCCGCGATATCTCCAGCAGGAACTCTATCAGAGCTTCCTGCAAGTAGAAAAAACAGACCTGGAGTTAAGTTGAAAAACGTACCTTCTGGTTTCAAACTTACCGCTGGTGGAGCAGCGCTTCCACAGCCTGTCGATGCGCAATGCGGTAGACGATAAGTCGCACATGCGTGCTGGCAGGGTCTTCACGTAGTCAGTCACGTGACTCCGAAGTAAAATTATTGTCAATTGCTGCTCCGATCCTGTGTCCCTTTACTCAGTGTTTAGTTTCCTGCTTAGCACTAGATAAAAACTACAAACCACAGTGGCACAGCGGTAGAGTTGCTGCCTTACAGCGCCAGAGACCCATGTCCAAATGACCTAATTCTGCTCCTATCACTTATAAACTTGTTTAATGTTGATAGGATCGCAGAAGCGAATCTAGTTGAATATCATTTTATAAATCCTCCTCTATTCAGTGTGTGAATACGCATGTGAGCACAGGTGCCGTACTTCAAAACCAACCGAAGCGGACTACACAGGCACACACTGAGAGACGTAGGAACCATTGGAGTGTATTAAACTGGTTTATTCAATCAAGCAACTGCACTGAGTATCTGTGCAGATCTCATACGTAGACCTCACATTCCACAGGTGAGACCCTTTGGTTGTACCTTCCGAAAGGCAATCATTATGGATGTGCTATTCATAACTTTATCTTGGTTTGCAAGACAGCACGCAATTGGAAGAAAATCCAGCCCAAACATCAAAGAAATAAACGTTGATTGAATGATTGATGGATAGGGACATATTACTTTTAGCCGCACTAACTCTTTCCCTCTTCAGTTAGCACCCTGTTACACCTACGATAGACACAAACAGCTGGAGTAACTCAGTGGGACAGGCCGCATCTCTGGAGAGAAGGAATGGGTGACGTTTTGGGTCGAGACCCTTCTTCAGTCTAAACCGAAACGTCACCCATACCTTTTCTCCAGAGATGCTGCCTATCCCCCTGAGTTACTCCAGCATTTTGTGTCTATCTTCGGTTTAAACCAGCATCTGCAGTTCCTTCTTACATACCCTTGTTACACCTGTTCATTTCAATGTTGGTGCATTATTACGTATACGCTGTACAATAACTGGTCACTTAAATTACATTGTTATTATAATGCACACAGCACCTTCAATGCCTTGTAACTGTATCTTTTGATTGGTGGCAGACCGATTTCCCTCTGGGATAAATAAAGTTGAATCATATCGTGGGTACACAAAAGGCTGGAGAAAATCAGCGGGTGCAGCAGCAACTAAGGACCCTTCTTCAGACCGGTCTCGACCCGAAACGTCGCCTATCTCCTTCGCTCCTTAGATGTTGCTGCACCCGCTGAGTTTCTCCAGCCTTTTGTGTACCCTCGATTCTCCAGCATCTGCAGTTCCTTCTTTAAAACATTGAATCATATCGTATCATTCTAGGGGAAACCAGGCAAATATTAATTGTGCCTGTCCTATCTTGAATTCTGTGACTTTGGCACATTGTTCCTTAACATCTTTTCAAATTGTTCTACCGCCTGTAACAATAGACAATAGACAATTGACAATAGGTGCCTTCTCCCCATATCCCCAGACTCCACTATCTTTAAGAGCCCTATCTAACTCTCTCTAGAAAGCTTCCAGAGAATTCCACAGACTCACAACTCTGTGTGTGAAAAAGTGTTTCTTCATCTCCGTTCTAAATGGCCTACCCCTTATTCTTAAAGTGTGGCCCCTGGTTCTGGACTCCGCCAACATCGGGAACAGAATCAGACATACTATCATCCCTCAATCCTGTCATCCCACTTTCTTTGCTTACTATCATCGATTCTATTTTACCTTTTTTTTTTTTGTAAGATATTTTTATTAGAAGTAATTACATATTAAGAAGAAATATAAAATCCAATTAAAACAAAATAAAATATTAACGTCACATACATTCTTAATATTTTTAAAATTAACAATCAATCTTATTTGTACTTCTATAATTTTCTTTTTTATTTTATAGCAGTAGGAAATAAAAAAGAGAAAAAGAAAAGGAAAAAAAAAAGAGAGAGATAAACTGATTGAGTGGAATATTAAACAAGATATTCTTCAATGGAGATATATTTATGATCTATTGTCTATAATTCTTCATCCATTCATACATTCAGGCTTCCGTCATGGCTTCGAACCGGACCATCTTGACCCTTTAAATATTCAATAAATGGAGTCCATAAAAAGTGTTTCTTCATCTCCGTTCTAAATGGCCTACCCCTTATTCTTAAAGTGTGGCCCCTGGTTCTGGACTCCGCCAACATCGGGAACAGAATCAGACATACTATCATCCCTCAATCCTGTCATCCCACATTCTTTGCTTACTATCATCGATTCTATTTTACCTTCTTAACTGGAAGCAGAACTCCATTTGTTAAGTCTCCACCAAAGGTGCAATCTTGATACCTGCACCAAATATCCCTATTCTGTTCCTCAACAACAGTGCTTACAAAGGGAGCGATTAGATTCCATTAGCAAGCCAGTGAGACTCAAATGCATCCAAAACACTTTTCTACCAGACAGCTTGCTGTTCAGTCAGTCAGTCTTGCATAAAAAGTCCTTGAAACATTAGAGGAATCAAAGGGGTGACCTGGTCCATCTACAGTGGCTTCCAAAAGTATTCATACCCCTTGAACCATTCCACATTTTGTCACGTTACAACCACAAACGTAAATGTATTTTATTGGGATTATATGTGATCGACCAACACAAAGTGGTGCATAATTGTGAAGTGGAAGGCAAATGATACATGGTTCCCAAATTTTATTACAAATAAAAAACTGAAAGGTGTGGCGTGCAAAAGTATTCAGCCCCCTGAGTCAATACTTTGTAGAACCACCTTTCGCTGCAATTACAGCTGCAAGTCTTTTGAGGTATGTCTCTACCAGCTTTGCACATCTAGACTCCGATATTTTTGCCCATTCTTCTTTGCAAAATAGCTCAAGCTCAGTCAGATTGGATGGAGAGCGTCTGTGAACAGCAATTTTCAAATCTTGCCAGAGATTCTCAATTGGATTTAAGTCTGGACTTTGACTGGGCCATTCTAACACATGAATATGCTTTGATCTAAACCATTCCATTGTAACTCTGGCTCTATGTTCAGGGTTGTTGGCCTGCTGGAAGGTGAATCTCCGTCCCAGTCTCCAGTCTTTTGTAGACTCTAACAGGTTTTCTTCCAAGATTGACCTGTATTTGGCTCCATCCATCTTCCCACGAACTCTGACTAGCTTCCCTGTCCCTGCTGAAGAAAAGCATCCCCACAGCATGATGCTGCTACCACCATGTTTCACAGTGGGGATGGTGTGTTCAGGGTGATGTGCAGTGTTAGTTTTCCGCCACACATAGCGTTTTGCATTTAGGCCAAAAACTTCCATTTTTGTCTCATCAGACCAGAGCACCTTCCTCCACATGTTTGCCGTGTCCTCTACATGGCTTGTGGCAAACTGCAAACGGGACTTCTTATGGCTTTGTTTCAACAATGGCTTTTCTTGCCACTCTTCCATAAAGGCCTGATTTGTGGAGTGCACAGCTAATAGTTGTCCTGTGGACAGATTCTCCCACCTGAGCTGTGGATCTCTGCAGCACCTCCAGAGTTACCATGGGTCTCTTGGCTGCTTCTCTGATCAATGCTCTCCTTGCCTGGCCTGTCAGTTTAGGTGGACGGCCATGTCTAGGTAGGTTTGCAGTTGTGCCATACTCTTTCCATTTTCGGATGATGGATTGAACAGTGCTCAGTGAGATGTTCAAAGCTTGGGATATTTTTTTATAACCTAACCCTGCTTTAAACTTCTCCACAACTTTATCCCTGACCTGTCTGGTGTGTTCCTTGGGCTTCAAGATGCCCAAGGAACATTGTTTGTTCACTAATGTTCTCTAACAAACCTCTGAGGCCTTCACAGAACAGCTGTATTTATACTGAGATTAGATTACACACAAGTGGACTCTATTTACTAATTAGGTGACTTCTGAAGCCAATTGGTTGCACTGGATTTTATTTAGGGGTTTCAGAGTAAAGGGGGCTGAATACTTTTGCACGCCACAATTTTCAGTTTTTTATTTGTAAAAAAATTTGACAACCATGTACCATTTTCCTTCCATTTCACAATGTTGCGCCACTTTGTGTTGGTCTATCACATAAAATCCCAATAAAATACATTTACGTTTGTGGTTGTAATGTTACAAAATGTGGAAAAGTTCAAGGGGTATGAATACTTTTGCAAGCCACTGTATGCTTCAGTGTAAAGCTGGGGGGAGTTTTAAAGGGGTTGGTTCCAAAGTATTACATCTCTGCACTAGTAATCCAAAGGACGGGAGCAACAGGAATTTAAACGTCAGTTTATTTATTTAATGCAATAAATCTGATGAAAAAGAATTGTCATTAAAACATAGCTGTATTGTGGAGGAACAGCACTTCATATTTCGCTTGGAGCTTACAACCCTGCAGTGTGAACATTGACTTCTCTAACTTCAAGTAATCCTTGCTTTCCATCTCTCTCCATTCCTCCCCCATCTTCTTCTCCAATTAGTCTGACTGTCCTCCTGATTAAATTTTATCTCTGTCTGCTTCGTTGTCAGCTTCCCCTAGCTAACAATGATACATTCTACATTTTCCTTTTGTTTCGTCCCCTTTGATGTTTTGTCTTCACACCTTACCCTTCCATATGAAGAAGGGTCTCGACCCGAAACGTCGCCTATCTCCTTCGCTCCTTAGATGCTGCTGCACCCGCTGAGTTTCTCCAGCCTTTTGTGTACCTTCCATATCTCTATGTCTCCCTCCCCCCTGACCCTCGGTCTGAAGAAGGATCTCGACCGAAACGTCATGCATTTCTTCTCTCCAGAGAGGTTGCCTGTCCCCCTGAGTTACTCCAGCATTTTGTGTCTATCTTTGGTGTAAACCAGCATCTGCAGTTCCTTCCTACACAGCTGTATCCCTGATGGCAGGTCATTCCCCATCTGACGGCTGTGAATCTCCAGGCCCACAGTAATGGGATTGACTCTGAATGGCTCTTTCACTTGGCCTTGTAATTTCAAAGACAGTCAGGATGCGCATGTATTCTGGACTTGCCATGAATTCCAACATCTACAACTGGTGAAGAAACAAACCTGAACAATGGGAATCGCTGTTTCCAGAACTCCTTTTGCATTTTTGAGTTTGTATAAATTCCACGGATGCAAGATCATTATCTCTCGACTTCAAAAAGCAATTACTGCAGATGCTGGAAAAATGAAATAAAAAATTGAAAATGCTAGAAACAGCAGGCCAGGCAGCATCTATGGAGAGAGTGACTTAAAATATTAACTCTGCTTCTCCTATGCTGCTTGGCGTTATTTTTGATTTCATTTTTCCCGATCAGAGGATTCCTAACAAGGCCACCATTTATTCCCCATTCTCAATTGTCCTTGAATTGAGTGGCTTTCTAAACCATTTCAGACTCAGCCACAAGGGATGGGTTTCGAGCTATTTATAGGTCAGACTAGGTAAGGCTGTCACAGTTCCTCTGTGAAAAAAAACAAAAAAACACTTTTGAAGCATTAACTTTCTGTAATTTCCACAGCTACCATGGTGCCATTTGAATTCAGGGGGCTCTGGATTGTTCACCCACACCTCTGGGTTACTTCTCAAATAACATAACCATTGTACCAACGTCATACCTTTTTTTAAAGATTAGTTTAGAAATACCGTGTGGAAACAGGCCCACCGGGTCCTTGCCAACCAGCGATACCCGCACATTAACATTATCCTACACACACTAGGGACAATTTTTACATTTACCAAGCCAATTAACCTACATACCTGTACGTCTTTAGAGTGTGGGAGGATATCCCTGAGATTGATCCCTGGGATGGCGGGACTGCCTTATGAGGAAAGATTGAAAAGACTAGGCTTGTATTCACTGGAGTTTGGAAGGATGAGGGGGAATCTTATAGAAACATATAAAATTATAAAAGGACTGGACAAGCTAGATGCAGGAAAAATGTTCCCAATGTTGGGCGAGTCCAGAACCAGGGGCCACAGTCTTAGAATAAAGGGGAGGTCATTTAAGCCTGAGGTGAGAAAAAACTTTTTCACCCAGAGAGTTGTGAATTTATGGAATTCCCTGCCACAGAGGGCAGTGGAGGCCAAATCACTGGATGGATTTAAGAGAGCTCTAGGGGCTAGTGGAATCAAGGGATATGGGCAGGCACGGGTTATTGATAGGGGACGATCAGCCATGATCACAATCTCGAAGGCTCGAAGGGCCGAATGGCCTCCTCCTGCACCTATTTTCTATGTTTCTATGTTTCTAAACCTAAGCTCTCGGAGAAAACAAACGCAGGTCATGGGGAGAACATACAAACTCCATGCAAACAGCACCCATAGTCGGGATCGAACCTGGGTCTCCGGTGCTGCATTCGCTGTAAGGCAGCAACTCTACCGCTGCGCCTGCTGCATAATTCCTGTATTTTCTGTTTCTATTACCACTATGCTGTTTGCTCTATGACAATGCACAGGTTCTAATAGAAGTTGCATATGATTATGGTTGAGATCCTACTCCAATATATAGAAACATAGAAACATAGAAACATAGAAACATAGAAATTAGGTGCAGGAGTAGGCCATTCAGCCCTTCGAGCCTGCACCGCCATTCAATATGATCATGGCTGATCATCCAACTCAGTATCCCGTACCTGCCTTCTCTCCATACCCTCTGATCCCCTTAGCCACAAGGGCCACATCCAACTCACTCTTAAATATAGCCAATGAACTGGCCTCAACTACCCTCTGTGGCAGAGAGTTCCAGAGACTCACCACTCTCTGTGTGAAAAAAGTCTTTTCTCATCTCGGTCTTAAAGGATTTCCCCCTTATCCTTAAGCTGTGACCCCTTATATATGTAATAATAACGGTCAGACCCAAAGTATTATCCAGAGATTATACTTGGGGCAACACGGTGGCGCAGTGGTAGAGTTGCTGCCTTACAGCGCCGTAGACCCGGGTTCGATCCTGACTACGGGTGCTGTCTGTATGGAGTTTGTACGTTCTCCCCGTGAACCGTTGTTTTTTCTCCGGATGCTCCAGTTTCCTCCCGCACTCTAAAGAAGTACAGGCTTGTAGGTTATTAGGCTTTTGTAAAAATAGTCAATTGTCTCCAATGTGCGTGTGGTAGTGTTATGGGCCTGTCCCACTTAGGCGATTTTTCAGGTGACTGACAAGTCACTGGCAGTCGCCTGAAAAACCAGCGACTGGAACGGCGACTGTCACACACACGCGCGCACACACACACACACACACACACACACACACACACACACACACACACACACACACACACACACACACACACACACACACACACACACACACACACACACACACACTCTCCTTCACCAGCCCGTTAGCAGGCGGGGGACAAGGGAAGTGGTGTCTGAGTGAAATTCACACAGTGCAAAGCCAATGTGATACAGACACACACACACAGCGATGAACAGGAAGGTTGGCGCTGTAATTAAGACGGTGAAAGCACAGTGTACGGGAAGGGTCATGTAAGTCCTTTAAAAGAGGGTGGAAAGAGGGGAGAAGGAGTGGAGACAACTTTTAAGAAGCCAGAGATACACGGCTGTGAAGCTCGGCGGACATTAACATTACTGGTCAGTTATCCTTGGTTCTGAAAACTAGTGCGACCATGAAGGCGACTCCCCGGCAACCACCCGCGAACATGCGGCGACCACATAGTCTCCTGCTGTCGCCTAAAGTCGCCTACGTGGGACAGGCCCATAAATGTGCAGGGATTGCTGGTCGACATGGAGTCGGTGGGCCGAAGGGCCTGTTTCTCCATAACTAAACAAAAATATAAACTAATGAATATGTTTAAAAGGTAGACAAAAATGCTGGAGAAACTCAGCGGGTGAGGCAGCATCTATGGAGCGAAGGAATAGGTGACATTTCGGGTCAAGACCCTTCTTCAGACTGATATGGGGGGGGTGGGGGGAGAGGAAAAGAAGAGGCGGAGACAGTTTACTGTGGGAGAAAGCAAGGACTACCTGAAATTGGAGAACTCAATGTTCATACCGCTGGGGTGTAAACTACCCAAGCGAAATATGAGGTGCTGCTCCTCCAATTTGCGGTGGGACTCATTCTGGCCATGGAGGAGGCCCAGGACAGAAAGGTCCGATTGGGAATGGGAGAGGGAGTTGAAGTGCTGAGACACCGGGAGATCAGGTTGGTTAATGCGAACTGAGCGGAGGTGTCGGGCGAAGCGATCGCCAAGCCTGCGCTTGGTCTCACCGATGTAGAGCAGTTGATACCTAGAGCAGTGGATGCAGTATAGAGATGAGATTGGAGGAGGCGCAGGTGAACCTCTGCCTCACCTGGAAAGACTGCTTGGGTCCTTGGAGGTGAAGTCGAGGGGGGAGATAAAGCAACAAGTGTAGCATCTCTTGCAACTGCAAGTGAAAGTAGCAGGGGAGGGGTGGTTTAGGTGGGAAGGGATGAATTGACCAGGGAGTTACAGAGGGAGCGGTCTCTGCGGAAAGCTGAAAGGGGAGGAGATGGGAAGATGTGGCCAGTGGTGGGATCCCATTGGAGGTGGCAAAAATGTCGGAGGATTATCTGTTGTATGTGACGGCTGGTAGGGTGGAAGGTGAGGACAAGGGGGGCTCTGTCCTTGTTACAAGTGGGGGGCTGGGGAGTGAGAGCAGTCACAGGGTATAGAAGAGACCCTGGTGAGAGCCTCATCCATAGTAGATGAGGGGAACCCCCGTTCCCTGAAGAATGAGGACATCTCCGATGCCCTGGTTTGGAACACCTCATCCTGGGTGCAGATGCGGCGTAGACGGAGGAATTGGGAGTAGGGAATGGAGTCCTTACAGGAAGCAGGGTGGGAGGAAGTGTAGTCCAGATAGCTATGCGTCAGTGGGTTTATAATAGATGTCGGTCGGTAGTCTGTTACCTGCGATGGAGATGGTGAGGTCAAGAAACGGTAGGGAAATGTCCGAAATGGTCCAGGTGTATTTGAGTGCCGGATGGAAGTTGGTGGTGAAATGGATGAAGTCAGTCAGTTGTGTGTGGGTGCAGGAGGTGGCACCAAAGCAGTCATCGATGTAGCGGAGGTAGAGGTCGGGGATGGGGCCCTGGTACGCCGAGAACAAGGATTGTTCAACGTACCCGACAAAGAGGCAAGCGTAGCTGGGGCCCATGCGTGTGCCCATAGCTACGCCATGGATTTGGAAGAAATGGGAGGAGTCAAAGGAAAAGTTGTTGAGGGTAAGGTAAGGACCAGCTCTGCTTGGCGGAGGAGAGTATTAGCAGACGGGGATTGGTTGGTTCTGTGGTCGAGGAAGAAATGGAGGGCTTTAAGACCCTCCTGGTGGGGGATGGAGGTGTAGAGTGACTGGATGTCCATGGTGAAGATGAGGGAATGGGGCCTGGAAAACGGAAGTTATGGAGGAGATGAAGAGTGTGTGAGTGTCTTGGGGATAGGTAGGGAGGGAGTTGACCGGGGGGATAGGATGGAGTTGAGATATGTGGAAATAAGTTCAGTAGGACATGAACAAGCAGAAACAATGGGTCTGCCAGGACGGTCAGGTTTGTGGATTTTGGAGAGAAGATAAAATCGGGCCGTGCGGGGCTGGGAAACAATGAGGTTGGAGGCTTGGGAGGGCAGGGAGCCAGAAGTGATGAAGTCAGTGATGTTTGAGATAATGACCGGGGACCGGACCAGAGCTTCAGCAGCGGTGGCGCAGCACTGGACTCACGGCGGAGCGGGGCGATACCTTACCTGGATCGCCGTTTGATGCTCCGGAATGCTGGGCCTGCTGCTTCAACATCGTGGAGCTGTGGTCCGTAGAGCTTCCAATGAGGGCGGCGCTGACTTCAACATTGCGGAGTCCTGGGATCCCTTTGCCGAGCCGCTAATGTTGTTCTCCCGTTCCGACGTCTGAGTTCCGTCATCCCGGCGAGCGGGCCTGAGCAGCGGCCCACGCGTAGCGGCGACTGCGGAAGGCTAGGGAGGCCCCGACCATGGGTGAACAACAAAGAGCATCAGAGGAAGATAACTGAACTTCGGTGCCTTCCCTCACAGTGGGAAACTTTGATTCTGCTGTGTGGGAATGTTTTATGTTGGAGTCTATCGTGCGTTGTGTTCTTTTTTTTGTATTCGTATGGTGGCTGTATGATGACCACACATTTCACTGTACTAATTGGTACATGTGACAAATAAATGGATCTTGTCATGAAAAAGTCTAAAGCGGGTAGATAGCCATGAGGGGAATCCAAGAGGAGGGGGTCCGTTAGAGACGGGAGAAGGGGTCATCACTAGGGGGTGAGGATTCCCTCCCACGGAAAAATGCTTGGATGCGGAGGTGACGGAAGAAGAGCTCCACATCGTGGCGGACATGGAATTCATCGAGGTGGGGACGTAAGGGAACAAAGGTGAGGCCTCTGCTGAGGAAAGAAATATATCTTATAGCACAGACATATATATGTTTACAAATGTCTGTTTTACACACTATTGACAGATAGATTAATGTAACAATTGCAGACCAATATTTATGGAGTTGAATGTCTGTTTGTTTTGCATGTAAAATAACCACACACCACATCAACCTGTGTTCTCCCGTGACCACGTGATTTTTTTTTTTACACATTGATTTATTAGTCCCATTAAATGGAACAAGCAATTACTTTATCTCCTTCGCTCCTTAGATGCTGCTGCACCCGCTGAGTTTCTCCAGCTTTTTGTGTAACCCCCAAGCAATTACTAATGATGGTTCTGAGCAGAAACAAAGTACGTTTTGGGGGCAAAGGTGAAAGAAAAGGTGTCTTTGTAACCAAACCTCAATCACCATTTTGGGAGAAATTCTGTCCTTAAAGGCCTGGGGCTTCTGGGCAGTGAGATAAGAGGGAAGAAGCAGATATTATTTCAATCCTGTCCTGAAAAAAATCATCCCAGGGATGGATCAAATAACCGACGGCAGAGGTGCCGTCAAGAAGCCAAGAGGAAAACCAAAGCTTTGCTGCAATGATAGGGTTAAAAGAGACACGACAATTGGCATTGACAACTGGGAATCGGCTGCTGAGGACCAGTGGAGGGGAGAAAGGACCTTCAGATGGGTATGAAGCACCAGCACAGCATATGGTTCAAGGCCGTGGTGGCCAGGAGCCAATGTCACAAAATGGCCATGGCAACAGCAGCACACTCCCCAACCCAATGGCCAGAGACAACCTCACCCGTGGAAGCTGTGGGAGGGTCTACCTGTGAAAGGTAGGTCTAGTCAGCCACAGCAGTAAATGCAACCACAGGTTGCGGAGTCCTGGGATCCCTTTGCCGAGCCAACCACATTCCCCTCTCCAAGCTGGATATCGTCAACACCACACCATCATCTCTCGCAGATGGACAGATGCCAACTAACCAAGGAGGAACATGTATAAAATCATGAGAGGAATAAATCGGGTCGATGCACAAAATCTCTTGCCCAGAGTAGGTGAATCGAGGCCCAGAGGTTCAAGGTGAAGGGGAGAAGATAGGCATCTGAGGGCTTACGTTTTCACACAAAGGATGGTGGGTGTATGGAACAAGCTGCCAGAGGAGGTAGTTGAGGCTGGGACTATCCCAACGTTGAAGAAACAGTTAGTCAGGTACATGGATATGACAGGTTTGGAGGGATACTGACCAAATGCAGGGACTAGTCGGGACATGTTGTCCGGTGTGTCAAGTTGGGCCATAGTGTATCAGAGTGACACTATGAACTAGCTGTTAGCAGCAAGTAGACTGCCTCTTAATGAAGGAGGGCTCCTTAATGTTGACGCCATAACCCCAAGATGTCTGAGAGCATGTTTAAGAAGAAACTGCAGATGCTGGAAAGCCGGAGGTAGACAAAAATGCTGGAGAAACTCAGCGGGTGAGGCAGCATCTATGGAGCGAAGGAAATATGCAACATTTCGGGTCGAGACCCTTCTTCAGACTGAAGAAGGGTTTTGACCCAAAACGTTGCCTATTTCCTTTGCTCCATAGATGCTGCCTCATGTCTGAGAGCATGTTTGGTCGTTAGAGCATATGTTTAGTGAACTGCTAAATGGTGACGTTAGGTGCCTGGAGTATCAAATCGTGATATTAGGTGCCTGCAGTCTTTAGGTTGACAGAAGGCCGAGACAGTTTGTGTCAATGGTTCTTTTGTCAAATTAATGACTACCTGCTTATCGTGCTATTAATAGGCTGGTCAGCACATTTTTCTGAAGTCGGGAAGAGGTTTGTTATGTTCTCTATGAATAGGTCTGACAGCTACAATTACCCGTTGCTGTCATAAGAATGTAACAAAACAGGAGCAGAAATATCTCAATCATCTCCTCGAGAAAACTAGTCTTTCAGCAAGATGATGCTAATCCAATATCGGCTCCAAGACTGCTCTCTCAGCAGTGATGGGAAAGGAATCAGAACAGCAAGGAAAAGTGGAGATCGAGACATTGCTGATCATAAGATTGGATGGAAAAGTACTTGTGGAGTATTATTACCCGTGTGGGGTATCTCTGGATGACCCAGCACCCACTGAGTTGTATTCTGCTGCCTTATTTAACGGGTCTTCTGTAGTTTAGGGATGTTTCATACAGTCATACAGCGTGGAAACAGGCCCTTCAGCCCAACTTGCTCACCCCGACTAACATGTCCCAGCCTCACTAGTCCCATCTGCCTGCGTTTGGCCTATATCCCTCCAAACTGGTCCTATCCATGTACCTGACTAAATGCTTCTTAAACATTGCGATAGTACCTGCCTCAACTACCTCCTCCAGCAGCTTGGTCCATACACCCACCACCCGTTGTGTGAAAAAGTTACCCCTCAGGTTCCTATTAAATCTATCCCCCCTCACCTTCAACCTCCGTCCTCTGGGTTCTGTATTCCCTTACTCAGGGCAAGACATGCTGTGTGTTTACCCAATCTATTCCTCTCATGATATTTTGTACACCTCTATAAGATCACCCCTCACCCTCCTGCGCTGCAAGGAATTGGATTGGCGCTGGGCTTCATCGCTAATCCTTCCATCACTCTCATCCTGGATCTCTCTCAGTTGCAGACCAGTGACCCCTGTGCAAATAGCAATCTCCCAGAAGCAATGCCCAGCAGTTATGAAGGTGAGCCCCGTGATTTGGTTACAGCTACGGAACTGCTTCTCTCCAACTCGCCGACGGGAACATTAACGGGAGGCGGCGCGGTGAGGAGATTGGAAACGGTCTGGGTGATAGCGGCCTGGTATTCGTCAAGCCGTCGTCATGAGGAGGTGTCCGAGAGCTGGCTCATGGTCTCAGCACGATGGAGGTCAGCCTGCCAGACTAAAACGCCACCTCACTTGTCGGCAGGTTGAATAACATTGCTGGGATTGTTACTGAGTGAGCGGAGGGCTGTGTGTAGAGAGGGGATGAGTGCAGTGGGGAAGAGGAGTGGAGAAGTCAAGATGGTTGATATCATGCAGCAAGTTGGAAACACAAACCACCAAAGACCGCGGCAGGGGACAGAGGGGGTTCGGCGGAGGTACCCTTGGGGGATAGGCCATGCAGATGGGTCTGCTGGGCACGAAGGATATAATGGAAAGTTCTTCCACTGAGTGGATATGAGTAGAGCTTAAAAATAAGACGATTACAACCTCTCACAGGGGATTGTACGTTAAGCCTCTCCATAGCCAGCGGGACAAGAGGAATACATTTGTAAATAAGGTAGATTATGGAAAGATGCAAAACAACCGGGTTAAGGGCCTGTCCCACTTGGGCGACCTAATACGCGAGTGCTGGAGATTTTGCCCTCGACTCATACTTGCAGCATGGTCGACACGAGGTTGTAGGAGGTCTTCGTAACTCTCCTTCATGCTCGAGAGTGGTCTCCGCGTACTCCAGGCCTCAGCTAGGTTGCGGCGTTTTTTTTTCAATATTTAAAAAAATGCCCGCGAGTAAAAAAAGGTCGCCATGGAAAAAAGTCGATACTTTTTTTACTCGTAGGTTTAGTCGTAGTAGGTCGTCATGTTAGTCAAAGGTAATCGGGGGTAGGCGAGGGTGGTCGTAGATAGTCTTCATCATAGTCGAAGGGAGGTCGAAGGAGATCATCTTCACTCTCCACTATTCGGTGTCCAATTTTCCCGAAGTTAGTCTTCAACATAGTCGAAGGAGGTGGAAGGAGGTCTTCTACATAGTCGAAGGAGGTCTTCAACATGTCATTTTTTAAAACTCTCCTAAACTTCTAAACTCGCCAATTAGGTCGCCGCAGTGGGACAGCCCCTTTAGTAGGGATGGGGGGTGGATGGGAGAGGTAGCATGGTTGGAATACAGGACTGCAGCACAACCCAAGTGGCACCATTATTGGGGTTCCATGCTAGAAGGGGGGAGCAGTAGGACCTAGGAGAGTCAGTCCGCATGACACAGTTGGTACCAGCAACGTGGAGGCTTTGGCCTGGAGCTGGTTCTGGGACCCAGTAGAGTTGACGGTCCTGGGCTTCTGGCAGTGAGGAGGAACATGAGGACCGGTGGAGTCAGCGTCCCGGCCCGCGGGTGGCCAGAGTGCGGGTGAGGGTCGGTGGTATCGCCAACATTGCTGGGCCTGGCCTGGGAGCGGCTGGGGAGGTGGTGAGGCTGTGAGAGCCGGCGGTGACATCAGCAAGGCGTGTGCTCCTGGCACTTGATGTTGGTACTTAGAAGTTTCAGAAATGGACAGACAGGATTGGAATGGAATACTTTATTGTCACATGTGTCTAGGCACAATGAAATGATTTGCTTCATACCCAATGTATACAAATAGCATCCACCTACGGTGCAACCTTAGGATTCCTACCCTAACAAACTGTTCTCGTGTTTCAGGTGAGGTGAGTTTTCAGCCCTCAGGGAAGATTTGCACGTAGCAGTGGAAATATGCAATTGTTGGCAAGACTTTGTCAAGAAGGAAATACATGATCATAAATAACCACCCAACCTGTCCCAAGTAGTTGATGTGAGTTATGAGTGACTCAGAATAGCAAACCATATGTATTATCAATTGCTGCTCCAGCAATTGCTGTTCCTTTACTAGCTCATAAGATCATAAGTGATAGTAGAATTAGGCCATTCAGCCCATCAAGTCTACTCCGTCATTCAACCATGGCTGATCTACCTCTTCCTCCTAACCCCATTCTCCTGCCTTCTCTCCATAACCTCTGACATCCGTACTGATCAAGAATCTATCTATCTCTGCCTTTAAAATATCAATTGACTTGGCCTCTACAACCTTCTGTGGCAAAGAATTCCACAGATTCACCATCTTCTGGCTAAAGAAATTCCTTCTCATCTTCTTCCTAAAAGAACGTCCTTTAATTCTGAGCCTGTGATCTCCAGTCCTAGACTCTCCCACTTGTGGAAACATCCTCTCCACATCCACTTCATCCAGGCCTTTCAGTATTTGTTAAGGTAGTTATTGAAACAAATGTAATTTTACAACAAATCCATAGTCTTTGCTTCATTATTAAGACCAGTGATTGGTTTTTTGAATCATGAACTTTCTTCAATTTCTACAGCTGCCATGGTGGGATTTGAATTTAGGCCTCTGGATTATTAGTGAAAAACATCACCATTGCCCCACCATCATATCTATGATAGTTCCAGTATTTTTTTAATATTACCACAGCTGATTGTGGAATCGTACTCTGTAATAGTACACAGGTTCATATTAAAGTTGTCTATGAGTTTAGTTGAGATCCAGCTCCTATGTGCGTAATAAGTCAGACCTGAAATATTATCCAAAGATATTATCTAAATGAGTTCAGTTCAGTTCAGTTTAGTTTATTGCCATGGGTACCGAGGTACAGTGGAAAGCTTAAATCTTGTGAAGAAATAAGGAAGTGCAGATGCTGGTTTACAATAAAAGACACAAAGTTCTGGAGTAACTCAGCGGGTCAAGCAGCATCCCAGAAGAATATGGATAGGTGACGTTTCGCGTTGAGGCCCTTCTTCAGATCCAAATCTAGTGCACATGTTTACAAATGTCTGTTTACACATTCTGGGCAGTGGGCAGGTGCTATAGACCTGCACGGGAAGGTAGACGCTCCCGCCCCCATGAGTCTCGGGCAGATGGGGCTCGTCAGCCTGGGAAGGCAGTCCATCTAGGAGAGGGAAAACTCTGATTTAAAACCACCACTACCTTGTGGCCACATCCAGTCATGGAAAAGGCTCCAGGAGTAAACCTCAAGAAAATCCGGAGTCGGAGCCCCTAAGGCAGTTCGTCGTTGTCTACAACCTCGCTCTGGCAGCTCCTGCGACGGCGCTGGTGCCAAACTGTAACGGCCCTGCAGTTCCTTTGGATCGATCAGTGACGTGGAGAGGGGGGACGTGCTGCATGGGCAACAGCCTGTCCTCCATATGATATCGCCCAGGCTTGCATGCGACCAGGATGCATCACCCATGGCAGTCATGACCGAGGGGGGCCTACTAAAAGTTTACACATTATTGACTGCTAAGTTAGTAGAGCAATTGCAGGCCAACATGCATGGAGTTGAGTATTGTTTTTTTTCCAATTAAGAAGGTTCCACCATTCAGTAGAGCTACTGTCTTTCAGCGCCAGAGACCCGGGTTCGATCCTGACTACGGGTGCTTGTCTATACGGACTTTGTACGTTCTCCCCGTGACCTGCATGGGTTTTCCCCGAGATCTTTGGTTTCCTCCCACACTCCAAAAATGTGCAGGTATGTAGCTAAATTGGCTTGGTATAAGTGTAAATTGTCCCTGGCGTGTGTCGGGCAGTGTCTGGTTGGTGCTGACCCAGTGGGCCGAAGGGCCTGTTTCTGTGCTGCATCTCTAAACTAGACTAATCTAAAATATAACCACTCGCTACATCTTGTAACTGCTTGAATAATATTTTACACATTGATTTCTTACTTCCATTAATTGCCACGTGAGCAATTACTGACGATGGCTGCAAGCAGAAGCAAACTATGCTTAATTAAGTGGGAAGATGACTAGCGGATGGGAGGTGAGAAAAGGTTGAATGAACGAGGTGAACAGATGGGAAAGAAAAGCTGTATTGGTAGTCTAAACCCCAATCATCATTTAGAATGGAATTTGGCTCTAAAATGCCTGATGTCCTGTGTGGCAGGGGAAGGAGGAGGAGAATCAGCTAAATTCCGTATTCCAACGAAGGCCAGGTCAAATAAAACCCCGGAGTCCTCTGGTTTGGGGCGTGACTGCCCCCGGTAAAGGAGTCCGCAGACTCTATTTAAGGGAGTGCACCGGCAGCAGTGTAAGGTTTGGACTGTCATCAGAGAAAGGAGGAACTAGCTATTGTCAGGAAGTGGACGGGAAGGAAGGAATGATGTGTTGGATGCTGAGGCGGGTGGAGTCAGAAGTGAGGACTACAGAAACTCTATCCTTGCTCCATCTGGGGGCAGGGGGAGTGAGAGAAGAAATGTGGGACACAGAGGAGACTTGGGTGGGGGATCCATCCACGACTTCAAGGAGGAATACAAAACTTTACTTACTAAAGAAAGGTGTCATCGCAGATGTCCTAGTGTGGAAGAGCAGGGGAAAACCTACCTCCCCATTTTACCAGAGTGTTGCCAGGATTATTGGGTATTTGCTATGAGTTTGAACAAACTAGGATTGTTTTCCCTGGCGTATCAGCAGCTGAGAGGAGACCTGATAGATGTATATCACATAAAATGATGTGACACAAATAGGGAGGAATTGGCAAACACTAGTGGGCATAGGGTTTAAGGTGAGAGGGGCAAAGTTTAAAGGAGATGCGCTGGGGACATTTTTACACAATGAGCGATGGGTGCCTGGAATGCTTTGCCGGGTGTGGTGGTGGAGGGAGATATAATGGCGGCATATATGAAGCTTTCTACAGGTACGTGGATATGCGGAGAATGCAGGAATATGGATCACGTGCAGAAGAGCGGCACCGTGGTGCAGTGGCAGAGTGGCTGCGTAACAACGCTCGCAGCACCAGAGACCCCGGTTCAATTCTGACTACGGGTGCTGTCCGCACAAAGTTGCTACGTTCTCCCCATGACTGCGTGGGTTTGCTCCGAGATCTCCGGTTTCCTCCCACCTTCCCAAGACCTACAGGTTTGTAGGTTAATTGGCTTGGTATAAGTATAAATTGTCCCTAGCATGTGTAGGATAGCGTTAATGTGTGGGGATTGCTGGCCTTTTGGACTCGGTGGGCCGAAGGGTCTGTTTCCGTGCTGCATCTCTAAGCTAAACAAAACTAAACTTGCAGGCTGAGGAGTCATGTTTAACAGCATCATGTTCAGCTTGGACAGTGTGGGCTGAAGGGCCTGTTCTGGTGCTGTACATAGAAGAGTACAACATATATAACATTGATATATATTTATATATATATACACACATATAGAAGTGAGAGAGGTAATCATCTGACCTTGTCTCCCTGAGTCATCCTGGACATTCAGAGCTGGATTTGCTGGAGTTAGGGACAGTCAAAGGTTCAGCAACCCATGACTCGGGAGTGTCCGCTGTTCTGGCTCACGGTAATACCAAAGGCAACACTCATCGGCGAGTTCCTCTATCACCGGAGCTGGCTGGGGCCCATCAACCATAATAAAGAACCACAATCCATCTGCAACAATTCACAAGTACAAGCTAATGAAGACAGACACAAAATACTGGAGTAACTTAGCGGGACAGGCAGCATCTCTGGTAACGTTTTGTGTTACAACCCTTCGTCAGACTGAGAGTCAGGGGAAAGGGAAAGGAGAGATATAGACAGTGATGTAGAGAGATAGATAGAACAAATGAATGAAAGATATGGAAAAAAGTAACAATGATAAAGGAAACCTGTCTCAACTCGAAACGTCACCTATCCCTTCTCTCCAGAGATGCTGACCGCCCCACAAAGTTACTCCAGCATTCAAAACCATTTAATGAATATTGACAAGGCCAAGGACCGAAGCAGCTTGCATTTAGTTTTTAAGAAGGAACTGCAGATGCTGGAAAATCGAAGGTAGACATAAGTGCTGGAGAAACTCAGCGGGTGAGGCAGCATCTATGGAGCGAAGGAAATAGGCAACGTCTTCAGACTGAAGAAGGGTTTCAGTCCGAAACGTCGCCTATGTCCTTCGCTCCATAGATGCTGCTGCACCCCACTGAGTTTCTCCAGCACTTTTGTCTACCTTGCATTTAGTTTTTATCACTTACATGAGATAGTCCAGAGCCCTTCACAGGCTCGGGGGCAATGAATTGTTTTTGAAATGTAACCAGTCGCATTTAGGTGGACATGGCAGTCAGTTTGTGGGAGGCAAGGTTGTATTAATACCCATCGAGATAGATGGCTGATTGATCTGTCTTCCTTGGCATTGGCCATGACCTTTGGCCAACATCCTTCATATCCAGGCGGTGTCCCAGTTGAACCTCTGCCCATGAGGAATTATTACTGAAGGAATATTGCTTCAGATAGTGTAGCTCCATGCTGTAACCTGACCCTGACTGATGCAGGCTTGAGTTACTGACACAAAAGGACAAGCTCAGACCTTCATGTTACCACAGCTGAAACATTGCATGTTGTGAGGAAGAAAAAAACAGCTGGTGGCGTAAAGCCAAAATTTATGATGTTCCAGTGCAATTTACAGGCCTGCACTGAAACCCTGCTGGGAAAAAAAGAAACAAGGAGGATAAAAGAAAAACAAGCCCTGCTAAATAAAATGCTTGATTCGTCAGAGCTTCTCCTATTCGATTTTTCACATTGCGTCTGAGCGTCTGGGTTTGCAGTTAACAGTTCCACTGTGCTGTCGGCCCTGGCTCTACCTGAGCGAGTTTCAGTCCTCGGAGGACTACACCACAATAGGGGCTATTAGAGCTGCTGCCCCACAGCGCCAGAGACCCCGTTTGGATCCTGACCTCGGGAGCTGTCTGTGTGGAGTTTGCATGGTCCCCCTGTGACCGTGCGGGTTTTGAAGGCGGTGGAAATGTTGGAGACTGGCGTGTCAGATGCAGATGGCGGTGGGGCGAATGTCAAGGGTAAGGGGAACTGTATCCTTGTTCTGGAGCGAGAGCAGAACGGCGGGACACTGAGGAGACACAGGTGAGGGATCCATCTCCAACAGCAGAGGGGAAACCAGATGTACTAATGAGAGAGGACGTCTTGGATGTTCTGGAATGGAACGATGTAATCTTGGGAGCAGGGGTGGTGGAGACAGAGCAAATGAGTGTAAGGGATGGTGCCTTTGCAAGAGGCAAGATGGGAGGAGGTGGAGTCCAGATAATCAGGAGTAAGTGGCTTTGTAGTAGACAGCAGTCAAAAGTCTGTCCCCTGTGAAGGAGTCAAAGAGGTGGAGAAAGGGGAGAGAGGTGTCAGAGATAGTGAATCCAGGCGAATTTGAGGGCAGGGTGAAAGTCAATGGTACAGTTGATGAATTCAACAAGATCTGCGTGGGTGGAGGAGGCAGCCCCGAAACAGTCGTCAATGTCGTGGAGAAAGGTTTGGGGAATGACTATGTCTCTCGTTTCCCTTATCCCTAACCAGTCTGAAGAAGGGTCTCGACCCAAATCGTCACACATTCCTTCTCTCCAGAGGTGCTGCCTGTCCCGCTGAGTTACTCCAGCATGTTGTGTCTATCTTGGGGGATGCCGCCGGACTAAAGGATGTGTTGGTGCATTGTAAGTTGGGGTGAGTCTCATCGCTGATATCTGCCTCCACTGACAGTTCAGGTTAGTGTAGAGATACAGCATGGATACAGGCCCTTTGGCCCACTGAGTCCGAACCGACCAGTGATCCCCACACACTAACATTATCCCACACACACACACACACGAGGGACAATTTACATTTATACCAGCCAATTATCCTACAAACCTGTAAATCTTTGTGTGGGAGGAAACCGATCTGGGAGAAAACCCCTCCACAGAACATACAAGGAGTTGACCCTCTGGATATGAGAAGTAGGTGTCATCATGAACCTGTCGAAGGGCAGAGTGTTGATAAAGAAATGAGTAAGAGTCGATGGAAGTGTGCCAAATTTCCTTATTCTTCTGAGGAACGGTTAACATGTATTTTCTCATATGCCTTGGTGAATAAGCTGGCAATGTCTTGGCCTCTGAGCGTACTCACACACAAACATACTATGGTTCGACTACTGAGGTTAATGGTACAAGAAACTGCAGGTGCTGGAATCCTGAGTATAAAAACAAAGTGCTGGAGGAACTCAGCAGGCCAGGCAGCAACTGTGGTGGAAATGGACATACAACGTTTTGGAGTTGGGACCCTTCTTCCGACCGATGACTTAGTTCTGGGGTGTAGGCCTCATATTTTAACCAGTTTCTGACTAGTTTTGGAGTGTTCCCAATCTTCCAAAGGTAACACACCCCACATGAATATACATTCAACCCTCTACACCATAACTTCACAACTGACTCTGTTGTTGTTTGTCTGTCCTTCGAAGTGAAGACCATGACGTCAGTATTTTTGTTTGTGGGTCCGGAGGTGACTGTTGAGACCGATCCAGGCCCGGAAGGCTCGCCCGTATGTGGGACGCAGTTGGGTGGGCGCTGCAGTAGAAGTTGACGTGGCTCGAGCCTTGCGTGCGGCCCGTTACCTCTGAGCTTCTGCAGCGAGCTTCTTCTCAGCGGCACGCGTTCCAGTGGTGATCTTGCTTCGCCCAGTTGGGTGGTACGGGTCCTGAAGTCATGGCTGCACTTGACTTGGATTAATGTGAGGGAGAGTTGCACGAACCGTCAGCCTCACTCTCTCAGGCCTGTCAGGATCCAGTGGCAAGACATAGGTCAGGATGCGGTGGATGGTCGCCAGTGTTCTCCGTGGACATTGCGCCCTAATTGTGCTCCACAATGCTTCCTACCCGTTGGACCGCCAAATGGTGGTCTCCTCCACGTATTCCGCCGGATCCAACCTGAATACGGTAATAGCCAACAAGGCAGTGGAGGTTTTCCTTCACCCCTCCAGGGTGCTATATGAGCCGGGCCCCCCCTCCGCCGGCGGAGGGCGACGGCCCGGGCGTGAGAGCAGCCGGTCCTTGTCCCGCCCCACCGGGTGTCGGGGGACTCAAACGTGCGGAGTACCTGTGGTTGAGCAAGCCCCGCTCAGCCGGAAGTATTCATCGGACCCAGGCGCCGTAATCCTTCCCGCGAGCCGGTCCCACACAATTTGAGCCACCTTTCCTCAACACCCTTCATCTCCCTCCGAGACGCACGGAGGTGTGTCCTGTACGGGCTCCTCCTCCACACCCTACACATCCTCGCCCTGGTCCACCAAGTGGCGGTCGGTGTTGCTTTCCGGTCGCGAGGGGGGGGCCCCGGTGGGGGTCCCTCTATGCAGGGATTCTCCCCCTCTACATTGGGGACCTGGGGTGGAGGGTACTGCACCGAGGTGTTCCCTGCAACCTGTTTCTCTCGCGGTTCACGGACTCGCCAGCCGCCTGCCACCTCTGCGGGCTGGAAGAGCCTGTGTGCCACGTGTACATGGAGTGCGCGAGGCTGCAGCCACTGTTTCAATACCTAAAGGAGCTGCTCCTTGCCTTCTGGCTGCATTTTTCACCCACCATCCTCATCTTTGGTCACACTGTGTGCAGGGGAGAGGGTAGGGCTGAGGATGTCCTGGTTGGGTTGAAACCACCTTGTAATTAATGACAAATCCATGTATAATAACACCTTAGAGGTGGAAAGAAGAGGGGGTTACCATTTGAAACCCTAGCATCAGAATTAAAGGACGTTCTTTGAGGTAGGAGATGAGGAGAAATCTCTTTAGTCAGAGGGAGGTGAAGCTGTGAAATTCATTGCCACAGAAGGCTTTGGAGGCCGTCAGTGGATAATTTTAAGGCAGAGATAGATTCTTGATTATGGTTATGGGGAGGAGGCAGGAGATCAGCCATGATTGAATGGTGGAGTAGACTTGATGGGCTGATTGGCTTAATTCTACTCCTATCACTGATGACCTTATGACCTAATTCTTACCTGAGTCATGATGAGACTGCAGTAACGACAGGTAATTGGGGTGATGTGTATGAAGGGATCGCAGGTGCTGCTTTAAACCAAACATAGACACAAAATGCTGGAGTAACTCAGCGGAACAGGCAGCATCTCTGGAGAGAAGGAATGGGTGACGTTTCAGATTGTGACCCTTCTTCAGACTTCAGACTACCTCTGGCAGCTTGTTCCATACTCCCACCTCCCTTTGTGTGAAACAGTTACCCCTCAGATTCCTATTAAATCTTTTCCCCTTTACCTTAAACCTATGTCCTCTGGTCTGAAGAAGGGTCTCGACCTGAAACGTCACCCATTCCTTCTCTCCAGAGATGCTGCCTGTCCCGCTGAGCTACTCCAGCATTTTGTGTGTATCTTTGACAATTGGGGTGAAATTGATTGTGATTGAAAAGGTGGTGGAAAGATATTGTGTTGTGGGGGGGGGGGGGAGGGGGGTAAAAGAAAGAAAAAGAGAGAGGGAGAGAGGGAGAGAGGGAGAGAGAGAGAGAGAGAGAGAGAGGGGGAGGAGAGAGAGAGAGAGAGAGAGAGAGAGAGAGAGAGGGAGAGGGAGGGAGAGAGAGAGAGAGACCGACCCCCCCTGGAGCGGGAACATGCGGTGTCCACGGGGACTCTGGAGGCCTTCCGTGGGCGCTGGTCACCGCGTGGGGTTCAGTGTATTGTGAACAATGATTGTATTGTTGTACTATAATGGTTGTATATAGTGCCATTTTTGATTATGGTTTGATGTGTTGTATTATATGATTGTGTCAATAAAGTTTTTGAAAAAGAGAAAAAAAAAAAAGAGCCCAGCTGCTGCTCACTTCCCTGTGGCTGCTCCGACCACTCAGCCCACCAATACACCATTATTGGACACCCCTTCTTTTACACAGCTTGCCCCAGGTACACAGTCAACAGGCAACCCTCACCCTAGCTTCACCCTACCTCCTGCCCCCCCAGTCTGAAGAGCAAAACCCCCAAGTAGTCCTACTGACTGATTCCAACGGGAAGTTTCTGGACCCCCAGAGGCTGTTCCCAGGTCGCCAGGTATTGGTAAAAACGTGCAGCACCACAGATCATGCAATGAGGGTCCTGAGCAAAGACACCATCGCGAGCCCTCAACACCTTGTGATCCATACAGGCACAAAAGATTTGCTCACCTTACGTCATCGTACTGCTGGGGCAGTAACGAGGCTGGCAGGGAAGGCCAGCAAGGAATTCCCTGAATCAAGGATTGTGATCTCTACCCTGCTGCCCAGGACGGATACCCCACCCCATGTGATTCACAACACCAACATGGAGATCAGCAGAGAATGTGCCGCCCTCCCTAATGTCCAATTGGCCCACCACCCGACCATCGGTACATGGGACCTCCATGATGGAATACATTTAAACAGACAGGGGGTGAGGGTCTTCGCAAAGAACCTCAAAGATACTGCCCTGAGACGTAACCTTCCCACCCCCTCGATCAATGGGAACCCAAGAGGCCAATCTGGACTCCCTTCCCCCCACCATGTCAGGACCACCCGCCAAACTGCGAGGAGACATAACAGCCCAGCCAGGGCTGCCATTGCCCCCGGCTCATCATTCCAGCCACAGTCGCGGACCACCTCGGAGATGGGAGAGGCCAAGCAGCTGCTACACGCCCTATGTTCCCATCTTCTGTGGTAACAAAGGATGTATATATATATATATAAACAGTCCTTCCAAGTGACTGATAAAACAGCATATGATTGCACTGAATTAGTACTGTTGATATTGTTGATATTACTATTAATACTGTTGATATTGCTATTATTAATATAGTTATTATTACTAGGTGGCAGTACGAGTATGCCTTACCATGGCATACACAATTTTACCTAACATTCCCCAATTATAGAAAAAAACTAGTGTTTTCGCACCTGTCCCACAAAATAGGTTTTATTTTAAAAAGAATATAAATACAAAATAAATGAGTTCATTTCATATCGGCTGCTGGAATATCCAGGGTCTCTCCTCTTCAACATTCGGGATGAAGACTGAGAACCCTGAGTTCCTAAAGTCTATAGAAGACACGGATATAATGATATTAACAGAAACATGGTGCTGAAAGGATACGTTCATTCACTGCCCCTCAGGGTACCATGAAGCCATGGTGCCCTCAGTAAAAACCACTGATATACATAAGGGCAGAACCTCCAGGGGGGTCTTGGTGTGGTCCAAAGAAGAACTAGACAGTCACATTACATCAATAAAACAGGGGAAATCACATGTATAGTTGAAACTAGATAAAAACATTGGAATAATTGGAAAAGATATCTATCTATGTGCCGCCTACATACCCCCAATAGAATCGGCATACTTTGAAGAGGATATATTTGAAATTCTCCACATGGAAATCAATCATTTCCAGGCCCAGGGAGATGTGCTACTGTGTGGAGACCTGAATGCAAGGACCGGATGTGAACCCGATTCCATAGACCCACAGGGCAACAGCCATGTGCTCGGTCAAACCCCCTTGTATGTCACACCAACTTTCATTAACCGGAGCAACCTTGACTGTGAAATAAATAAACATGGTAGAGAGGCAGTGCATCTCTGTCGAGCCTTGGGCCTGTACATAGTTAATGGCAGGCTCAGAGGGGACTCGCTGGGAAGGTTTGCATATTCCTCAGCTCTTGGGCCTAGTGTGGTAGCCTACGCAATTACTGACATAGACCCCTGCACTATCAGTGCATTCACTGTCAGGCAGCAGTCCCCTCTCTCAGACCATAGTCAAATCAACGTGCACCTAAAATTTCCTGTTCAAACTAAAGACGTAATAAAGGAACCCAGTAAGCTGTATAAACTAAATCAGACTTATAGATGGGCTTCAGATAGTGGAGATAAATTCATCATGGCCCTGAACTCACCTGATCTCACAAATAAAATACTGAAATGCAAGACAAACCCATATGAGTCTACTGGAGATGGTGTAAACATGGCTATAAATGACATTAATATGATCTTTCACAAGGCAGCCATCAGAGCTGACCTTGTGAAACAGATGAGAAAAATTATCAAAAAACACAACCGTGAAAAACGGTTCGACCATGAGTGTAAAAGTGTCAGAAAGGATCTGAGGAAAATATCGAACCAAAAGCACCGTCAACCAAACAATCCAGACTTACATATTAGATATAATGAAACTCTTAAAAGGAATAAACACACTATTAGGAGCAAAAGACAAAATGACACTCATTAAAGACTTGAAGAAATTGAAAATTCCATAAATCAAAACCAATTTTGGGATATGTGGAATAACCTGAGCACAACAAAACTACAAACATTACCAATTCAAGACTGTGATATCTGGAGAGCACATTTCAAAAATCTATATAAAGACATCCCAATAAATAAAATAAACTCAAATTATTCTCATATCAAAGAAAAACTCCAAACACTAGAAACAATAATTAAAGATTATCAAAACCCCCTTGATTCCCCAATTACTTTGGAAGAATTGACCAAAAAAATAAAATCTCTTCACTCAAAGAAAGCCTGTGGTCCAGACAGCATTAAAAATGAAATGCTGAAGTACAGCACTCCGGAGATGCAGGACAGAGTGCTTAGGCTGTTCAACATCACACTACGTTCAGGTTATTTCCCTGACATTTGGTGTCAAGGGCTTATCTCACCCATTTACAAGAGTGGAAACAAATTAGACCCAAATAATTATCGTGGCATCTGTGTCAGTAGCTGCCTAGGGAAGTTATTCTGCAGTATCATAAATAACAGAATGCAGGATTTCCTTAACAAATACAACATTCTCAGTAAAAACCAAATTGGCTTCCTCCCAAAACACCGTACCACTGACCACATTTATACCCGCCACACTCTCATTGAAAAACATGTACACCAAACAAAAAAGGGAAAAATATTTGCCTGTTTTATTGACTTTGAGAAAGCCTTTGACTCTATTTGGCATGAAGGGCTCTATTACAAACTCCTCTGTTGTGGTATAGGAGGAAAGGTATATGACCTTATCATATCAATGTACCTGAATAATAAATGTGGCGTTAAAATTGGGGACAAACGCACTGTTCTCTTTGCCCAGAGGCTGCAATCTGAGCCCAACACTGTAAAATGTATATATCAACGATTTGGCAGTAAAGTTGGACCAGAGCACAGCGCCGGGCCTCTGTCTCCTGGACGGAGAGGTAAAATCCCTGTTTTATGCGGATGACTTGGTTCTGCTGTCCCCCACACAGAACAGGGACTGCAGCAACAGTTGGACCTACTTGATGAGTACGCACAAAATTGGGCCCTGGCAGTACATCTAAAGAAAACCAACATCATGATTTTTCAGAAAAGACCCAGATGTCAGGAAGATAAATACAAATTTACTCTCAATGGTATTAGTATCGAACACACTATGAGCTATACCTACCTTGGTCTAACTGTTGCAGCATCAGGGAGCTTCAAAATGGCATTGAATGCACTAAAAGAGAAAGCTCGGAGAGCTCTGTATGCAATAAAAAGAAGATTCTACAACATCCAAATTCCAATTACAATCTGGCTTAAAATATTTGACAGTGTAATCCAGCCTATTGCGCTTTATGGTAGTGAAGTATGGGGTCCGCTCAGTCACCATAGTTATAGTAAATGGGAAAAACATACAACGGAGGCCCTGCATGCAGAATTTTGTCGGAACATCCTCCGTATCCAAAGGAAAACACCAACAAACGCATGTAGGGCGGAATTAGGCAGATACCCAATGATAATAAATATCCAGCAAAGAGCACTACATTTTTGGAATCACCTTAAATCTAGCCACCCAGATTCCCTCCAGTTTAAAGCCCTTCAAACACAAGAGGGGAGCCCAGAAAAGAGTTCCCTGTGTCAGTTGGTACTGAGACTAACTACCTCTATTCAGTTAAAACCTATCCAGCTAAACCCTGACTATCCTCAGATCAATACTGATCCCCAATCACCAGTTAGAGTGAACCAAATTATCAAACAATGTAAAGAAACGTATTTGGAACATTGGGAAAAAGAAACCAAAAGTCAAAGCAGATTAGAATGTTACCGTGCCCTTAAAAGAGATTATGAATTGGCAGACTATCTCTCAACTGTTAGAGACATCAAGCAGAGACAGACCCTCACCAAATACAGGTTAAGCGCCCACTATTGGGCAGTTGAAAAAGGAAGACAGAAGAGATTCTGGCAACCAAGAGAAAATAGAATATGCGGCCAATATGTTTGACAGATGAGGTTGAAACAGAGGTGCACTTCCTCCTAAAATGCAAACAATTTGACGAAACAAGGAAAACTTACTTTGACAAACTCAGTCTGGCAACCCCTGATTTTAAAGAACTAGATGATACATCAAAAGTTAGAATAATCCTTGGTGAAGGAAAGACGGCCCATCTTGGTGCACGATACGTAACAGCATGCCGTAACCTGAGAGACGGTGAATGGCCAATATGCATGCAGACACTAATTGACGTTAACTGACACTAAGAAATTAATATTGAATTGCTAAACTTGCTACTCTGTTGTGCTGCTTACAGCTGCAAGAACATGTAGCATCAATAAAGGGCTAGAGGCCTGTTGCGACGTTATGTACAGGGACATATCTGTCCATGCACTGTATACTTGTATTTATGCGTATGCATTTTAAATATGTATGTCATGTTTTATACTTTGGCAATATAACGATGTACTTTATCATGCCAATAAAGTTTTTAAACAGAAAAAAAAAATTGAGAGAGAGAGAGAGAGAGCGCTCGGTCGATGGTCAGGCTAGAGTCGGCTGCCTGCCCCTTTTCCGGGCCTACGTCCGTGCACGTGTGTCCCTGGAGCGGGAACATGCGGTGTCCACGGGGACTCTGGAGGCCTTCCGTGGGCGCTGGTCACCGCGTGGGGTTCAGTGTATTGTGAACAATGATTGTATTGTTGTACTATAATGGTTGTATATAGTGCCATTTTTGATTATGGTTTGATGTGTTGTATTATATGATTGTGTCAATAAAGTTTTTGAAAAAAAAAAAAAAAAAAGAGAGAATGTATATATAATAAATTTTATTTCCCCCTTCTTTTCAAAAGACATGTAACTATTTATAACAAACCGGTTCATCCTGCTTTTAATTGATCCACATCCACAATATATATATATATTTCTTTTGAAAAGAAGGGGGAAATAAAATTCAAAGGGTGGTGTCTGTCAACAGGACAGAAGCATCTGTAGATTGAGAAACCCAGTCAGCGTTCATGGCTTTTTAACTTTGCTGTCATAGAGTCATAGAGTGATACAGTGTGGAAACAGGCCCTTCGGCCCAACATGCCCACACCGACCAACATGTCCCAGCTACACCAGTCCCACCTGTCCACGTTTGGTCCATATCCCTCCATACCTGTCCTATCCATGTACCTGCCTAACTGTTTCTTAAATGTTGGGATAGTCCCAGCCTCAACTACCTCCTCTGGCAGCTTCTTCCATAACCCCACCACCCTTTGTGTGAAAAAAATTATCCTATTAAATCTTTTCCTCTTCACCATAAACCTATGTCCTCTGGTCCTCGATTACTGTGGGCAACTATTATCTACCCGATCTATTCTTCTCATGACTTTATACACCTATAAGATCACCCCTCATCCTCCTGTGCTCCAAGGAATATCTTACTCAACCTCTCCCTATAGCTCAGACCCTCCAGCCCTGGCAACATCCTTGTAAATCTTCTCTGTACCCTTTCCATTCAATCGCTCGTCATCAGAGGTAGGGCATCAACATGAAATATTAGCTCTCTTTCCCCTCCACAAGCTAGGTATCCCCACATTTTCTGTGTTGATTTTGAATGTCCAGCATGGGAAGGTTTTATGTTTTTCAACGTAATGGGGACAATTGGGAAGGAATGAAAACCAAAGGTTGGTTAGGCTGTGGTAATAATGGCTAAGGGACTGAATGGACAGTGATTGGCCTGTTCATTCCTGCGACCATGGTGTTAGGATATCAGATTACCAGTAGGTTGTTCATGGCCCCCTGGACCTGTGCCCCAAGCCAGGAGAGGTTGGCTAGCTGCATGCCATTGGCTCCAATCACACAAGGCAGGCACGATGGCGCAGCGGTTGAGTTGCTGCCTTACAGTGCTTGCAGCACCACAGACCCGGGTTCGATCCCGACTACAGGTGCTTGTCTGTACGGAGTTTGAAAGTTCTCCCCGTGAACTGCGTGGGTTTTCTCCGAAATCTTTGGTTTCCTCCAACACTCCAAAGACATACAGGTATGGAGGTAAATTGGCTTGGTAAATGTAAAAATTGTCCCTAGTGTGTGTGTGTAGGGTATGTGTTAATATGCGGGGATCGTTGGTCGGTGCGGACCCAGTGGGCCAAAGGCCCTGTTTCCATGCTGTATCTCTACACTAAACTAAATTAAACTCAAGAGCCAATGGACATTTTTGCCCACTAACCTACAGCAGAGTATCCTCTGTTGTCCCCTTGTCCAACATCTCAATCTAAGCCACGAAGATGTGACCTAGAATGTAAAAAAATAAACAAAGTGCTGGAGTCGCTCAGCAGGTCAGGCAACATCTGGCAGTGAACCTGTGGAATTCTTTGCCACAGAAGGCTGTGGAGGCCAAGTCAGTGGATATTTTTAAGGCAGAGATAGATAGATTCTTAATTAGCACGGGTGTCAGAGGTTACGGGGAGAAGGCAGGAGAATGGGGTTAGGAGAGAGAGATAGATCAGCCATGATTGAATGGCGGGGTAGACTTGATGAGCCGGATGGCCTAATTCTGCTCCCGTCACTTATGATATTATGATCTCTGGATATCATGGATAGGTGACATTTTGGGTCAGTCTGAAGAGGGATCCCAACCTGAAACGTCACTTATCCATGTTCTCCTGAGATTCTGTCGGACTGCTGAGTTAATGTTTCAATGCTTCCTTTATTACCATGTGTACCACGTATGAATTTCCAAGTGCACTCCAGCCCTTTGTGTCTTTTGTTCTAAACAAGCATCAAGAAACAAGGTTTTTGTTTCTTCAAACTTAGACCCTAGGTCGACTGCACCTGAAGGAAGGGACAGTAACAGTATAGCTGAGGACCTCGAGTGCCCGCAGCATTCCCGCCCCTTCATCCGTAAGGGTTGGTGCACACTTTTTCAAATAAATGCCACGAACAAAGTGGGAGAGTGATCACAAAATTTGGACATAGTTTATGCTGAAAGAGGTGGTGTATTTTGTTAGTGTTAAACAAACACTCTCACAAAGCATTGTCGTGGAAAGATTGAGAAAAGTTGAAAGTTCCTTACACAGCTGAATAACACAGTTTCCCACCACTGCATCCTCGCTGCTTGCAGCCAGCACCCGTACCTTTCTTGTCACTTGACTGACCACCTTGACTGCCCGATCCCTGACCTGTGACTGCTCTCTGCAGTCAGGTAATGCGTCATCGAGTATCTTTCGGAAACTGTCCGTGGATGTTCCCTATTGAACAGAAGTTCTTTAGGTGTGGTAAGTGATCAGACTGGTTTGTTCACTGCTGTTGCTCATCGCCTGAAATTGCAGCAGCTTCCTGCTGACTTAACAGTCTGTTTAGTTCTGTTGACGACTGCAAGCCTACTTGTCCTTGTTATGCGATCCCAAATGTTGGGGATTGGGAAGGTGGCGTGTTTGATTGTAACGGGTCTGTCCCACTTGGCCGTCATTTGCGCATCACGCAGATGGCGTGCAAAGATTTTGTTACTCCCAAAATCCAGGGACGCCACACGCGATCGCACGTCACTGCCTATGTCACCACGCACCATGCGCGCGTAATGCACTTGAAAATGGCGCCAAATCCTGGTGACTTTTACATACTGCTCCGTGTACTCTTCCTGTATGCCCGCACTTTATCTAAGATGCGCTTATGTATAGTAATGCTTTCACCGAACGGTATAGAACTGACGCGTAAATGATGTCGCGTAAATTACGCGCAAATGACGGCCAAGTGGGACAGGCCCTTTAGGCTGGGGCTAACACTAGCTGTGTTCCTGCAAGCCCAGCTCTCCTCCCCTCTGGATAATAGTGCATTCCTCCAGCAGGGCGTCACTTTGAGCTCGAGGACATGCAGGACGGGAGCCCATCCTGACTGTCACGTCCAGCGAGAGCGATTCCTGAGGGGCAAATTACTAACTGGGTCCCACAGGCAATAAACAGCTGAGATGAGTGGGATACAGTAGATAGATGCGTGGAGAAGCCAGGAAGAAAAATTAACTTCTGGCAACACTCAGGAAGCATCTTTAGAATGATGAGCATGGTCAAGTTTTCAGTTTGAAGGCCATTGTCAGACCCTTTATCATTCACTGTTTTTCTCTCCACAGATGCTGCCTGGCTTGCTGAAAATATCCAACTATTTCCTAGTTTTTTTAATTTCACATTTCCAGCATCGGCAGCTTTTTGTTTGATTTCCACAAGTATTTTAATAATTCTATGAGGAACAATGAGAGGGATGGGTTGTTGGAATCTAAGGGATGAGAACAATGGTGCATAACTC
Organism: Okamejei kenojei; assembly: GCA_035221665.1. Taxonomy (NCBI): domain Eukaryota; kingdom Metazoa; phylum Chordata; class Chondrichthyes; order Rajiformes; family Rajidae; genus Okamejei; species Okamejei kenojei. The sequence goes on along the minus strand of CM069146.1, from coordinate 8,680,437 downwards.
CCAGCACGGATTGGCTTGTCTATCTGAGAAGGGTCTGTGCTCAATATTAAACTCAATGTACCCTTCTGGACTGGATGGGGTCCCACTGTGCAGCCCTCTCTACTTTGGCTGCACCAGGTCCCAGTCACTCTCCACTGTGGGTTTGATCACCGGCAACTGTTTCAGCGGTTCAATGATATTTTATTGTCACACGTACCAAAGTTGGATTAAATTATTTTTTCCATACAGTTCGGTGAAAGTATTACTATACATAAGCGCATCTGAGACAGAGTTGAAGCGTACAGGAAGAGTACACGGGGGCAGTATGTAAAAGTCACCAGGATTTGGCGCCATTTTCAAGTGCATGTCGCCGTAAGCATGTTGTTCTTAACTTGGTCATAGCCGTTGTCCTGGTGGTGTTGAAGGTGATGAGTAGTCGGCCTGGCCAAGCAAAGCCATTGGCGTTCTGCGCTGCTGCTCCATCACTCTGTGCGGGTGTCGGTCGCGTCCGGTCCACGCGCTCGGTCTCTAGGAGCAGCTCCCGATCCAGTCGAGCCCCAGGCTGCTGCAGGGCCTTCAGCGGCCCACCCCACCGTCGCCTCGTTCAGCCACCGAATCATCGTCGCCCAGTCACTGTTCAGTCTTTGTGCCTTGGAGATGCCTCCCACAGCTGGCCTCATAGAATCCAGGGTACTTTGAAGTAAGATCTCAGTTCCGCTTACCGGACTTTTGTTTCCTTGCATCCGCCGCAGCTGCCATCTTGAATCTTGAATCTCTTCACCCTCCTCTCCGGCCCTCGGGGTTGAGCAGGGCAGGTGTTGGCGGCTTGCCGCTTGGGGATGGGTTTACCAGCTCTGCGGCTGGCAAGCCGGGCCCGTTGCCATGGGAATGGCGCATCACCATAATCAGCCACGTGGCACCGCAGCCGTGCGTTCAAAATTCACCCCCGTGTTTTCAACTAGAGGCGGCACAGTGGCGCAGCGGTAGAGTTACAGCACTTGCAGCGCCCGATACCCGGGTTCGATCCTGACTAGGGGTGCTGTCTGTACGGAGTTTGTACGTTCTCCCCATGACCTGCGTGGGCTTTCTCCGAGATCTTCGGTTTCCCCATAACACTCCAAAGATGTACAGGTTTGCAGGTAAATTGGCTTGGTAAATGTAAAAATTGTCCTTAGTGTGTGTGTAGGATAGTGTTAATGTGCGGGGATCGCTGGTCGGTGCGGACTCGGTGGGCCAAAGGGCCTGTTTCCGCGCTGTATCTCTAAACTAAACTAAAAAAAAACCGTCCTCGAAGATCCTGCCCAAGGTGAGAGTGCAGCGGTGATACATCGGGATGTCTCCTCGATTGGAGGCCTTTAGTTGTGAGGAGAGATTGGATAGGTCCAGCTAGATTTCCCTGGAGTCATTTGATAGGGATATACAAGGTCAGGAGAAGCAGAGGTTGCGTAGACAGACAAAGTCTCTTCTTCCTGTTGAGGACATATGGAAACACAAGAGGATTAAGGTGAGAGAAAGGAACTTTAAAGGGGTTTTAAGGAGGAAGTTTTGTTTTCAACACAGTATCTGAGATTGCATTGCCTGAGGAAGTAATAGAGTCGGATACAATGACTACATTTAAAAGGCATTTAGCAAGACATTTAAACGGGCATGGCACAGAAGGATATGGCCCTCAGCAGGCAAATGGGATTAGGATAAATGGCCAAAAAGGTCTGCATGTTCATAGTGAGCCAAAGATCCATGTCTGTTCTGCATGGCTCCATGGCCCAATGACCCTCAGGCTCGCCCTATATCCAGCTGGACAGGCCCCCAAGAAATATGATGAGGCCGCTTGGAGTTAATGATCGTGTCATTAGCTGCCCTCTCTAGAATTCCCTCCTTGACTGCTAGGCAGTTCTACCACTTATTCTGTTTCCAAGAAGCTCTTTAAAATGCAATGTGTTTACCAATATTTGTGCGATTTCCTTCCTGGTCGTATTGAATCAAATGTTGCTTGGCAGAACTCCAGTGAAACATATAAGTACATGCAGGAAGGAACTACAGATGCTGGTTTGCTCCGAAGATGGACGCAAAATGCTGGAGTAACTCAGCGGGTCAGGAATGGGTGACGTTTCGGGTCGAGACCTTCCCTTCTCACGTCATCTATTCCACCTTGCCAGAGACGCTGCCTGACCTGCTGAGTTACTCCAGCAGTTTGGATCTGTCTTCCAACATGCAGAAGAAGGGGACTGGCCCGATATTCAAGGCACTTTATGTGGAAGCTGTGGAGTTTACTGTTATGATGTTGCTCCCTCACTTCACTCTTCTCCGCGGGGATCAACACCGCCCATTGTGCAGCCCCAGTTGTACAGTCTCATCCTTACTGATCGTCGCTTGTCTTTACGCACCTGGCCAGCTCCTGAATTGGGGGGGGGGGGGGGGGGGGGGGGGGGGGGGGAAGGGCGGATAAAGGTGTTGCCAGGAGTTCACGTGCTGGATGGACATTGCTGGCACCTTTCACATTGCGCACGATGGCATGTACGGCTGGGGACAGAGCCATCTCTACAATCCACTCGATGCACGGAGCATCCTGGACAATGCAGCTCACCCCCACCAGAACACACTGGTCAACCTGAGGAGAACCTTCAACAACAGACTGGTTCCACCAAGATGCAGGACAGAACGCCACAGGAGATCCTTCTTCCCTGTGGCTATTAAACCATACAACTCCTCCCCCTTCTGTCATGGGGTAGACCGACTCCCCTTTCCCCACATCCCCAATCCTGGACTTTCCACTCATCACTTTAATTTAATTTTGTGTTTGACTGTTGACAGACCAATATCCCTTCTGGGATTTATAAAGTTCTAACGTAGTGCACTGCATCATATCATATCGTATTGTATCATATATAGTAGTATTGTATTGTGTCATATAGTACCATATCTTGCCGTATCACATAGTATCTTATCATATCATACAGTATCATATTGCATCGTATCGTATCAGTGACAGATGGTGGCAGCAGTCTGATCGTTGGGGCGAGCGGTGGACCTGTGGCATTTTACAGTGGCCATTTAACCCATGGAGCGAAAAAGCAATGCTGGAAACACTTGCCAGGTCAGGCAGCTGGTCATTCACATCCAGGAGTCTTGATCAGAAGAACTTGAGATTTTGCAGCAATTTCTGTTTTTGTTTCAAGTTTCCTTCACTGTTTTAAAAAAATTAATAAATTAGCAGTTTCCAATAATTTTTCATGAGTTGAGAGGTAATGTGGCAGTTGTATAAGACGTTGGTGAGGCTGCATTTAGAGTATTGTGTTCAGTTCTGGGCATCATGTTATCGCAAAGATGTTGTCAAGCTGGAAAGGGTACAGAGAATATTTACGATTGCCAGGACTAGAGGGTCAGAGCTATAGGGAGAGGTTGAGTAGGCTGGGACTCTGTTCCTTGGAGTGCAAGCGGGTGAGGGGTGATCTTATAGAGGAATGATGAGACAAATACATCGGGTGGATGCACCGAGACTCTTGCCCAGAGTAGGTGAATCGAGGACCAGAGGACATGGCTTTAAGGTGAAGGTGAAAAGTTTTAATATGAATCCGAGGGGTAATGTTTTTATACAAATGGTGGTGGGTGTGTGGAACAAGCTGCCAGGGGAGGTAGTTGAGGCAGGGACTATCCGAACATTTAAGAAACAGTTAGACAGGTACATGGATGGGACAGGTTTGGAGGGATATGGGCCAAATGCGGACAGGTGGGACTAGTGTAGCTGGGACATGTTGGCCAGTATGGACAAGTTGGGCCAACAGGCCTGTTTCTTCACTGTATCACTCTATGACTCTATGACCTGTAAACCTGCTAGTCCTTGGGATGTGGGAGGACACAGTGGCATCTTAAGGAAATCACAAGGATAATGTGCAAACTCCACACACACAGCACCAGAGGTCAGGATTGATGAACAGGGGACCTCATTGAAACTTACTGAATAGTGAAAGGCCTGGATAGAGTGGATGTTTCCACTAGTGGGAGAGTCTAGGACCAGAGGATGGAGAGGAGATATTATTAAAATCTGACACTGTGCACTTTGGAGAGGTTGTTTCCACTAGTGGGAGAGTATAAGACCAGATGCCAAAGCCTCAGAATAAAAAGAACGCACCTTTAGTAAGGAGATGTGGAGGAATTTATTTAGACAGAGTGTGGTGAATCTGTGGAATTCATTGCCACAGAAGGCTGTGGAAGCCGTCAATGGATATTTTTAAGGTGGAGATTGATAGATTTTTAATTAGTATGGGTGTAAGTGGGTTATGGGGAGAAGGCAGGAAAATGGGTTTAAGAGGGAGAGATAGATCAGCCATAACTGAATGGAGGAGTGGACTTGATGGGCCGAATGGCCTAATTCAGCTCCTGGAACGTATGAACCAGGTTTGCTGGAGCTATGATGCAGTGCCCCACCTCTGAGCCACACTCGTGTGAACACTCAGCAGTACAGTCAGCAGTGGGCACTCATACAATGGCCGCCTGTGTCTGCACCTGCTGCCACAGAGCCTACTGCACACTGGGGGCAACAGTCTGAAACTAAATGAGGCTCTGTGCTCAGGTGGTGTGGGATGGATGATAACAAGATGCAGTAACAAGGGATCAGAGAGCAGAGGACAGCAGCTATTGAATGGCACTCTGTACTGGGAAGGACTCCAGTCGAAGCTGGACACACTCAAACAAAATGTCAGCACGTCACTTCAAAGGCAGCTCGTTACAGCAACAAAGGGTATTTTCATAGAGGCTTTCATTATTGCTGTTGCTTCCTTTTTCGTGAGAAAGCCAACCTTTGAGATGTAGATCTTGAAAACCGAGAGAACTGGAAATGCAGGGTTTGATTCAGCAGATCTCACCCCCACCTCAATGCTTTGTCGTGGAGCAGCAAAGCCATAATTAAAAAACGAATGCCTTTCACTGTTATTAAATTCCTCCATGTCTTGCCTCTCCCTATTTCAGTAACAGCCTCTAGTCCTGTGGATGCCCCAACGGCTGACGTGTGCGACAAAATCCTGCTTTTAATTTCCCTTTCATTTGATTAGTTATTGACTTTAGCATGACTCACCGAGTCCCCTCTCAAACCTCCCCCTCTCGCTTTCCTCCTTTCTTTTTCCGTGTCCTTACGCTATACGGTGGCTCGCCGCTGCTGTACACATCGTGGTGGTATCGGAGTGTTAAGTGCAAGGTCTGCAGTAGTACATGGATTATCCAGCAATGGGCATTGCAGTAGGTGTTGCACTGTCTGGGTCTGTGTGCCACAGTCACAGGTTGTTGCACCCTCGATGTAGCCCCATTTGTGCATTGTCACCCTTGACCGCCCGAGCCCGGTTCACAGTCGGTTGAGACATCTCCAATAGACAATAGACACAGACAATAGGTGCAGGAGTAGGCCATTCGGCCCCTCGAGCCAGCACCGCCATTCAATGTGATCGTGGCTGATCGTCCCCAATCAGTACCCCGTTCCTGCCTTCTCCCCATATCCCCTGACTCCGCTATTTTTAAGAGCCCTATCTAGCTCTCTCTTGAAAGCATCCAGAGAACCGGCCTCCACCGCCCTCTGAGGCAGAGAATTCCACAGACTCACCAATCTCTGTGAGAAAAAGTGTTTCCTCGTCTCCGTTCTAAATGGCTTACCCCTTATTCTTAAACTGTGGCCCCTGGTCCTGGACTCCCCCAACATCGGGAACATGTTCCCTGCCTCTAGCGTGTCCAAACCCTTAACAACTCCAGTTCTGCCTGTGTTCATCGGCACCGTGGGGTAAGATCTCTGCTGCTGGTATGTACCCATCTTAGTGGAAATAGGGACAGTGGCCAGTCTGTGGCTTTTCCCCCGTGAAATCTCACTACAAAGACCTGTCTCTTTTGAACATGCTTTTGCTTAACCATTCCAACAACTCCTTGCATTGTGACTGTATTTTGTGACTGTAGTTCTGCTGAGCCCCAGGAGTCACTTTCCAACGTTGAAAATGTCACGTACATCCATCCTGTTGTTCCTATTTTCCAGCGACATCTGTATTGCTAAATAAGCTTTGCAGCTTCTCCCTTCTTCCCCGTGGAATTGTTCCTATCAGTAACAATCTCTCTATCAGCAGCCCAACAGTCGCTCCTCAGAGACTCCAGTCTCCAGCTCTGCGTCATTTGTATACTGCGGGGGTTAGGGGGTTGATGGCTGGGAAGTGGGTGTACTGGTAGCCTGGGCATTGCGAGAAGAGTACAGTCAAATCCAAGAGAGACACAAAAAGCTGGAGTAACTCTGCCGGTCAGAGACGCTGTGTGTAGGAAGGAACTGCAAATGCTCGTTTACTCTGAAGATAGACGCAAAATGCTGGAGTAACTCAGCGGGACAGGCAGCATCTCTGGAGAGAAGGAATGGGTGACGTTTTGTGTCAAGACCCTTCTTCAGACTGAGAGTCAGGGGAGAGAGAGAGAGAGAGACACAGAGATAAGGAAGTGTAAGGTGTGAGAACACTGGGAGTGCAATCTGGAATTAAATGAGGCTCTGTGCTCAGGTGGTGTGGGACGATAACAAGATGTGGTAATAAAGGGCCTGTCCCACTTGGGTGCTATTTCCGGGTCATGTAGATGGCACACGAAGATTTTGTACATCCCAATATCCTGGGGCTCCGCGCTCGACCATGTGCGTATTGCGCAACATGCGAGCATCTCGTGCGTCGTGACGCGTAAATGATGTCGCGTAAATGACGCACAAATGACGGTCAAGTGGGACAGGCCCTTTAGGGATCAGAGAACAGAGGACAGCAGCTATTGAATGGCCCTCTGTACTGGCAAGGAGTCCAGTCCAAGCTGAAAGGGCTCAAACAAAATGTCAGCAAGTCACATCAAAATCAGATCTTTACAGCAACAAAGGGTATTTTCACAGAAGCTTTTTCAGGAGAAAGCTGTCCTTTGAGAAATTGATCTTAAAAACAGGAATACAGGATACATGGATAGGACAGGTTTGGAGGGATATGAACCAGACGCAGGCAGGAGGGACTTGTGTAGCTGGGACATGTTGGCCGGTGTGGGCAAGTTGGGCCGAATGGCCTGTTTCCACTATATCACTCTAAGATTCTATGAGACGGGGAGAGGATTAGGAACAATGTAGAATAGATCACTGTTAGCTAGGAGAAGGTAACAACAAAGCAATGTATATTTTCTTATCTGTTACATTATATAGTTTCTTATCTGTATCTGTAAGGAAAGAGTGTAAGACCTAGAGGACCTGTTGTTTTGCTACGTAAAGTAGGCAATGATAAAGCAATATTTGGGTAATTACAGAACAGTTGACATAAATGGGATTGTGGGTCCCTATCCTACCCCTTCCAAAGTTCACAATCAGTTCCTTGGTTTTGCTGGTGTTGAGGGCCAGGTTATTGTGCTGGCACCATATGGACAGTTGCTCGATCTCTCTTCTGTACTCCGACTCATCCCCATCAGTGATACGTCCCACAACAGTGGTGTCGTCAGCGAACTTGATGATAGAGTTCGCACTATGACCGGCTACGCAGTCATGAGTATAGAGTGAGTACAGCAGGGGGCTGAGCATGCAGCCTTGAGGTGCTCCCGTGCTGATTGCTAACGAGGATGACACATTTCCACCAATACAGACAGACTGTGGTCTGTGGATGAGGAAGTTGAGGATCCAATTGCAGAGGGATGCGCAGAGACCCAGTTCTGCGAGTTTGGTAACCAGCTTGGAGGGGATGATTGAATTAATTGCCGAGCTATAGTCAATGAATAACAGCCCCGCCACAGTTGCCGAACATCCGTCTCATCCTCCAGCTTGGAGCAGACGTCCCTTTTGGCCTTTTTGATGGCCTTACCAAGGTTGTATCTGGACTTCTTGTAGACCACTGTATCTCCAGACCTGAATGCCCGGGATCTGGACTTTAGAAGTGAAAGTTATTCAGACTTTGAAACAAAACCTCAGGGTCCACTCTGGAAATTGAATTACCATCTCTCTGTACACTGACAGGGCCCAGAGTCGCAATGTGGTTACGTTAGTGGGCTGGAAGCCATAATCTGCACCGTCGGTCTGGAGCCATGGTTTCAAATCCTGCCATGACCAATGAGGAATTTAAATGTAAATGATTGAGTATTAAAACTAGCATGAACAACAATGAGCAAGAAACCAGCATTTTGTATAAAAAGGACATTGTCTTAATATCCTTTGGGCCTGTATGTGACTCCTGACCCATCAATGTGAATAACTTTTAGCCATCTTATTAAAACCCTGGGCTAAGCATATGTCTGGTAGATAAATTATGGCATGCCCATGTTGCCTGCCTGCCATGAATGACTTAAAAATAAAATGTCTGTTCATTCTCCTCTGCCTTACCCTCACCTTTCCATACAGAATCAGCCAATGCCTCCTCCCGCGCTCTGCCACCTCTGGTCCACCTGCTGATGATGGTTGCACCCAGACATGGCTTTGTCCGAAGGTACTCTGGTAGCGATGCCCTGCATCCATCCACGTCTGTGTTAAACCTGACCAGTTATTGCAGAGTTTTTGTCCCGTTTCACTGGTCCATTCAGTTTAGTTTAGTTTAGTTTAGAGATACAGCATGGAAACAGGCCCTTCAGCCCACTGGGACCAGCGATCCCCGCACATTAACACTATCCTACACCCTCTAGGGACAATTTTTACATTTACCAAGCCAATTAACCTACAAACCTGTACGTCTTTGGAATGTAGGAGAAAACTGAAGATCTCGGTCACGGGGAGAACGTACAAACTCCGTACAGACAGCACCCGTAGTCGGGATCGAACCCGGGTCTCCAACGCTGCATTCACTGTAAGGCAGCAACTCCACCGCTGCGTCACCGAGACTGCCCTATTTTACTACATTTCCTGGAAGCCCATCTAGGTCATTTGTTGTCCCTATTAAGGTGAATACCGCTTGGGTTGGCAACAACTCTGCCCAAGACTGCAATAAATGTCAGCAAGATAAAGGAGATAGTGATCGACTTCAGGAAGCAAAGTGGTACACGTACCCGGCTTGCACTGACAGTGCCAAAGTAGAGATGGTTGAGAGCTCCAAATTCCCAGGACTAAATATCACCAATAACTTGTCCTGGCCCACCCGTATTGGAGCAGTGGGCAAGAGAGCACACCAACACCTCTACTTCTTTAGAAGGCCTAGGATGTTCGGCATGTCTCCAACAAATCTCGCCAACTTCTACAGATGCTCTATTTTATCAGGATGCATCACAGCATGGTTCGGGAACAGCTCCATCCAAGACCGCAAAAAATTGCAGAGAATTATGGACGCAGCCCAGACCATCACACAAACCAACCTCCCTTTAATTGTCTCCATTTACACCTCACGCTGCCTCGGCAGGCCAGCAGCATAATCAAGGACGAGCCGCACCCTGGCCACTCTCTCTTCACCTCTCTCCCATCAGGGAAAAGGTATAGAAATGTGAAAACGCACAGCCCCAGATTCAGGGACAGTTTCTTCCCAGCTGTTATCCGGCAACTGAACCATCCTACCACACCCAGAGAGCAGTGCTGAACTACTATCTACCTCATATTATCTACCTCAGACTATCTTTCATTGGACTTCACTTGACTTTATCAAGCACTGAATGTTATTCATGTTATCCCCTCGATCATGTACCTGTACACTGTGAATGGCTCAATTGTAATCATGTCTTGTCTTTCCGCTGACAGGTTAGCACACAACAAAAGCTTTTCACTGCACCTCGGTACACGTGACAGTACGTTACACGGGAAACTCAACTCAAACTCCAACTCCAATTGCAGAGAGCTGCAGTGAACCTCCAAACACCCGTCCCCCAATGACTCCATCTAAAATTCATGCTTCCTTGGGAAAGCAGCCGACATAATCAAGGACCATTTGCGTTCCAGTCATTCCCACACCTCCAAGTCTTCCATTGGGCAGAAGATACAACCCCTACCACCAGATTCAGTTTTCTGATTCTCCATGTTTAAGAAAGAACTGCAGATGCTGGTAAAATCGAAGGTAGACACAAAATGCTGGTGTAACTCAGCGGGTGAAGCAGCATCTATAGGGAAAAGGAATTGGCGACATTTCTGGTGACCCGAAACGTCGCCTATTTCTTTTCTCCATGGATGCTGCCTCACCCGCTGAGTTACTCCAGCAGTTTGTGTCTACCTTCTGATTCTTCATGTTGTTTTTCACCAGAAGTGTTTGTCTATGGCCTATTGTACACATAATTAGCTGCAATAAAGAATCCAGTAAGTTCTGGGGAAGTTCAATATTTACTGTCATATTAACTGAGGATTTTTACAAATGTTTCCCACTTTTATTGAGCAAGTTGGATAATGTTCTCTTAGTAAATATGTTTTACTCACGGTACATGACCCAGCTTATGAATGTTTCTGAAGGGCTTACACAATATCACAAGCTGTTACATGAACATACAGTGGCTTGCAAAAGTATTCATACCCCTTGAACTTTTCCACATTTTGTCACGTTACAACCACAAACGTAAATGTATTTTATTGGGATTTTATGTGATAGACCAACACAAAGTGGCGCATAATTGTGAAGTGGAAGGAAAATGATACATGGTTTTCAAATTTTTTTACAAATAAAAAACTGAAAGGTGTGGCGTGCAAAAGTATTCAGCCCCCTTTACTCTGATACCCCTAAATAAAATCCAGTGCAAAATTGCCTACAGAAGTCACCTAATTAGTAAATAGAGTCCACTTGTGTGTAATCTAATCTCAGTATAAATACAGCTGTTCTATGAAGGCCTCAGAGGTTTGTTAGAGAACATTAGTGAACAAACAGCATCAAGAAGCCCAAGGAACACACCAGACAGGTCAGGGATAAAGTTTTTGAGAAGTTGAAAGCAGGGTTAGGTTATAAAAAAATATCCCAAGCTTTGAACATCTCACGGAGCACTGTTCAATCCATCATCCGAAAATGGAAAGAGTATGGCACAACTGCAAACCTACCAAGACATGGCCGTCCACCTAAACTGAAAGGCTGGTCAAGGAGAGCATTGATCAGAGAAGCAGCCAAGAGGCCCATGGTAACTCTGGAGGAGCTGCAGAGATCCACAGCTCAGGTGGTAGAATCTGTCCACAGGACAACTATTAGTCGTGCACTCCACAAATCGCCCTTTATGGAAGAGTGGCAAGAAGAAAGCCATTGTTGAAACAAAGCCATAAGAAGCCCGTTTGCAGTTTGCCACAAGGCATGTGGGGGACACAGCAAACATGTGGAGGAAGGTGCTCTGGTCTGATGAGACCAAAATTGAAGTTTTTGGCCTAAATGCAAAACGCTATGTGTGGTGGAAAACTAACACTGCACATCACCCTGAACACACCATCCCCACTGTCAAACATGGTGGTGGCAGCATCATGCTGTGGGGATGCTTTTCTTCAGCAGGGACAGGGAAGCTGGTCAGAGTTGATGGGAAGATGGATGGAGCCAAATACAGGGCAATCTTGGAAGAAAACCTGTTAAAGTCTGCAAAAGACTTGAGACTGGGGCGGAGATTCACCTTCCAGCAGGACAACGACCCTAAACATACAGCCAGAGCTACAATGAAATGGTTTGGATCAAAGCATATTCATGTGTTGGAATGGCCCAGTCAAAGTCCAGACCTAAATCCAATTGAGAATCTCTGGCAAGACTTGAAAATTGCTGTTCACAGACGCTCTCCATACAATCTCACTGAGCTTGAGCTATTTTGCAAAGAAGAATGGGCAAACATTTCAGTCGCTAGATGTGCAAAGCTGGTAGACACATACCGCCAAAGACTTGCAGCTGTAATTGCAGCGAAAGGTGGTTCTACAAAGTATTGACTCAGGGGGAGGCTGAATACTTTTGCACGCCACACTTTTCAGTTTTTTATTTGTAATTTGTAATTGAAACCATGTGTCATTTTCCTTCCACTTCACAATTATGCATCAGTTTGTGTTGGTCTATCACATAAAATCCCAATAAAATACATTTACGTTTGTGGTTGTAACGTGACAAAATGTGGAAAAGTTCAAGGGGTATGAATACTTTTGCAAGCCACTGTACCTGGTGGTCCCGATGTTTGGGTGAAGGTTGAAAGTTCTTCTCGGAATACATTGGGGATTTTTCTCTCGCTTTTTGTCACGAGTAGCCCGGGGAAATAAGAACAAAGGGTGAGGAAGGAGGAAGGACTTTGAGGAAGGACATTCTTGCTATTGAGGGAGTGCAGCGTAGGTTTACAAGGTTAATTCCCGGGATGGCGGGACTGTCATATGCTGAGAGAATGGAGCAGCTGGGCTTGTACACTCTGGAGTTTAGAAGGATGAGAAGGGATCTCATTGAAACATATAAGATTGTTAAGGGTTTGGACACGCTAGAGGCAGGAAACATGTTCCCGATGTTGGGGGAGTCCAGAACCAGGGGCCACAGTTTAAGAATAAGGAGTAAGCATATAGGACAGAGACGAGGAAACACTTTTTCTCACAGAGAGTAGTGAGTCTGGAATTCTCTGCCTCAGAGGGCGGTGGAGGCCGGTTCTCTGGATGCTTTCAAGAGCGAGCTAGATAGGGCTCTTAAAATTAGCGGAGTCAAGGGATATGGGGAGAAGGCAGGAACGGGGAACTGATTGGGGATGATCAGCCATGATCACATTGAATGGTGGTGCTGGCTCGAAGGGCCGAATGGCCTACACCTTTTGTCTATTGTCTATTGTCTATTGGTGCTCGCAGGCAGGGCCACTATTCTCCAGTCCCTGACTGTCCAGCTCAAAGCTCTGGCTTTTCCAGAGGCACGGAGCAGATGTCGCTGGAGAAAATCTGCAGATTAAATCGTGCTAAACAGAACATTCAAGAGGGAGGGTAGATTAAAGCAATCACAGCGATCACACTCTTTTCCAAGAACTCTCAGAGCAATTACAGGAAGTGGTTACTGCATCGTGTAAAACATTAACAAATATTACTGTATTACATTTCTGCATTTATATGATTCTCTCTTTTGTGAGGAAATATCATTGACTTGTATATGATCCCCAATAAAAACATAAACTTTACAGGAAAATATTTCTCAATAAGATGCAATTTCCTTGTAATGCTGTTACATTAAAGGGAAGAACCAAACCAATTAAAAACATTCTTTCGACATTGACCAATTTATTACCAGCAGGGACCCGAAACGTCACCCATTTGTTTTCTCCAGGGATGCTGCCTGACCTGTTGAGTTATTCCAGCACTTTGGCATAAACCAGCATCTTCAGTTCTTTGTACACAAGAGTTAAGGGCCTGTCCCACTTGGGCGTCATTTGCACCTTGTGAGCATCACGTGCGTGTCACAACGCACGCGTTGTGCATCGTGACGCGTAAATGATGTCGCGCAAATGAAGCGCAAATGACACCCAAGTGGGACAGGCCCTTTAGACTAGACGTGTGGTATTGATGCAGATTACCATCGCCTACTAATTGCAATGGATTAAGTTGGTGTAAGATCATCAAGGGACGGTTGGGTCTGGATTTGATATATGTGCACCCATTATTTAGTTTATGCTTTATTGGTCAGCAATGGGAAAACCCTGAGGCTATTAAAAATAATACTGCATTTTAGATCATTAGCACATATTCACAGTAAAGTCATACTTTAAAAAAATGATTTGCTTTGTTAAATAATACAAAACTAGCTTATGCAGTTGTGTTTTATTCTAAATATATATCGTGGGTAATCAAATGACATAATCAAAGTTGTCAATTCACGCATTGCTAGTGCAGTGACGGTTAAGTCAATGATCAAAGAAAATGACTAACGGAAGAAAGAAGAGAAAGCCTGGCTGGCCTTTACAACACTCTGACCAGAGGTTCTGAGACTGAGTGAGGTGGGTCACCTCATTACTGAGCAAGGATTAAACTGATAGACAATAGACAATAGTTACAGGAGTAGGCCATTCGGCCCTTCGAGCCTGCACCGCCAATCGATGTGATCGTGGCTGATCATCCCCAATCAGTACCCTGTTCCTGCCTTCTCCCCATATCCCCCGATTCCGCTATCTTTAAGAGCCCTATCTAGCTCTCTCTTGAAAGTATCCAGAGAACCGGCCTCTGAGGCAGAGACTTCCACAGACTCACCACTCTCTGTGTGAAAAAGTGTTTCCTTGCCTCCGTCCTAAATGGCGTACTCCTTATTCTTAAACTGTGGCCCCTGGTTCTGGACTCCCCCAACATCAGGAACATGTTTCCTGCCTCTAGTGTGTCCAAACCCTTAACAATCTTATATGTTTCAATGATATATCCTCTCATCCTTCCAAACTCCAGAGTGTACAAGCCCAGCCGCTCCATTCTCTCAGCATATGACAGTCACGCCATCCCGGGAATTAACCTTGTAAACCTACGCTGCACTCCCTCAATAGCAAGAATGTCCTTCCTCAAATTAGATATGTCTGACTAAGTTTAATTAGATATTTGTACTGATTGCCTCTGTTTGCAGCCCGCAGCAAATCAATTAATTCTAAACCTTCAACAAGCTGCCCTTGTCATTGAATCACATTCTATGTGATCCAACCTCAGGTATATATCCAACCAGATCCAGGGGTAAAAAACGTGGCCGTGTGGCGACATTTTGCCAGGTACAACAGCAAAGGACCAAATACAACAGATCTAAACTGATTTAGATAGAAGTCATAGCACAAACCAGTGCTGTAACTGACAACCTGCTGGTCCATTGAAATGGATTAGTGCTACTGCAATCTCCTGGCGATCACAGGTGCACAAGGTTTCGTTCTCTGCCCCCTTCTTTACTCCTTGCACACCCACGCTTGTGCAGCCATGGACAAATCTAATTTAATTCACAAATTCGCAGGCGGCACCACCATTGTGGGCCGGATATCTAATAATGATGAGCCGGAGTACAGGAAGGCGAATGAGAACCTTGTGTCTTGGTGTTGAGACAACAACTTTTCTCTCCATGTCAGTGAATCAAAGGAGATAGTGGACGACTTCTGGAAATTTGCATTGACGCTGCCAAAGTAGAGATGGTTGAAAGCTCCGAATTCCCAGGACTAGATTTCACCAAAAAACTTGTCCTGGACCACCCATGAAGCAATGGCCAAGGAAACACACTAACACCTCTACATCCTTGGAAGGCTTATGAAGTTCGGCATGTCTCCAGCAACTCTCATCAACTTCGACAGATGCGCCATAGAAAGCATCATATCAGGACGCATCACAGCTTGGCTTGGGAACAGCTCCATCCAAGACCGCAAGAAAATTACAGAGATAGACACAAAAACCTGGAGTAACTCAGCAGGGACAGGCAGCATCTCTGGAGAGAAGGAATGGGTGACGTTCCGGGTCGAGACCCTTCTTCAGACATTGCATAGAATTGTGGACGCAGCCCAGACGATCACACAAACCATCTTCCCTTTCATTGATTCCATTTATACCTCACGCTGCCTTGGCAAGGCCAGCAGCATAATCATGGACTAGTCACTCCCGCTTCACCCCTCTCCCATCAGGAAAAGGATAGAAGTGTGAAAACGCACAGCTCCAGATTCAGGGATAATTTCTTCCCAGATGTTCTCAGGCAATTTTTGAATTAAGCACTCTATACCCATGAGTGTGTAGCTGGACACTGTTCTAACTCTGTCTCTAAATTTGCTGATGACACCACCGTTGTTGGACAAATTATGACTAATGATGAGTCAGAGGGAGATCAATCGATTGATTGAATGGCGCTAGAACAACACCCTTGCTCTCATCGTTCCTCAGCTGATCGTTGACCTTAGAAGAGGAAGGTTGAGGATCCACGAACGTCTTCATCGATGAGAGGGTGGTGGAGAGTGTTGAGAACGTCAAGTTCCTGGGCGTGTATATCTCGTGCATATGTCGTTGATCCTGATGCAATCAGAAAGCCCATCAATGCATCCACTGCCTTATAAGATTGAGGAGATTTATTATGTTGACGACCATTCTATTGAGCCTCTACAGGTGCACGGTGGGGGGCGTATAGATTGGTTGCATCATGGCCTGGTTTGGCAACTCGAATGCCCAGGAATGAAGGTGCTCACAAAAGGAGGTGGACCGTGTCTGGTCCACCACTGGTTCTGACCTCCCCATCATTGAAGGGATCGAGAGGAGGCGTGGTCTCAAAATGGGAACCAGCATCATTGAGAATCCGCACCACCCTGGCCACGCTCTCATTTCACACCTGCCATCGGGAAGAAGGCGTAGCAATGTGTAAACTCCGATGTCTAATTTCAGGAACAGCTTCTTCCCAACAACCATCAGGCTATTGAACACTGCGAAATCCAACTAAACTCCGAACTACGAACTGTCCCGGTCACATTAACGGCTTTGGGCTTTGTTTTGTTTTTCACCACGTTGGGTGTTTTATTTATTGAACTTCTTTATTTGTTTATTGTGTTGTCTATTGAGTACAGTTTCTACAAACATGTTGTGCTGCTGCAAGTAAGGATTTCATTGTTCCATTTCGGTAAATATGATAAATACTCTTGACTCTCTTGACTCTTAAATCCATAAAAACAGGCAGCACAGTGGCGCAGTGGTAGAGTTGCAGCGCCTGAGACCCGGGTTCAATGCTGACTGCGACTGTATGGAGTTTGTACGTTCTCCCCATGACCTGCGTAGGTTTTCTCCGCGATCTTCAGTTTCCTCCCGCACTTCAACGAAGTACGGGTTTGTAGGTTAATTGGCTTGGTGTATATGTAAATTGTCCCCAGTGTGTGTAGGATAGTGTTAATGTGTGGCAGTCACTCAGTGGGCTGAAGGGCCTGTTTTCACGCTCAAACCCAAACTAACTTAAACTCAATACTAATTTGAATAAATCACAGATAATTCAAAATAAGAAGTAATATTGATATTTCCTGCCTCTGCACCAGTGAGTCACTCAATGACAGCTTTCATTATGCTTTGCAGTGGGTCATTTTGAATAACAATGTTGTGCAGAAGGAAATGCGATCTTTCACATTCTATAAAAGGCTTATGAGATTAACTTGAATCTTTTAAACTTTGCACACCTCAAAATATATTGAAAAATACAGTGATGTCATTTCACACCAAAAGACAAAATGGAATATTCCCTCTTTATTATTCAGTCACAAACACCTCTCACATTAATTATCACCAGTGTCCTTCAGATGGTAGTAGTTTAGTTTAGTTTAGTTGAGTTTAGAGATACAGCGCGGAAACAGGCCCTTCGGCCCACCGAGTCCGCGCCGACCAGCGATCCCCGCACACTGACACCATCCTACACACACTAGTGACAATTTTTGCCCTGATAGCAAGTCAATTAACCTACAAACCTGTGCGTCTTTGGAGTGTGGGAGGAAACCGAAGATCTCGGAGAAAACACACGTGGTCACGGGGAGAGCGCACAAACTCCGTAGAGACAGTACCCGTAGCCAGTACCCGGGTCTCTGGAGCTGTAAGTGCTGTAAGGCAGCAACTCTACTGCTGCGCCACCGTGCCACCATCCATACTTGTAACACTGACAGTACTGAAGTGGCTCTGCTCCATGGCTATGATGGATGGTATAGTTCCACTTCAGTTTTGGAAGAGCTTTGACTCTAGGTATTCCATATCAAGTAAACATGCAGATCCCAGTGTTGCACGTCACAGTGGAATGAACTATGGGGGGTGCCAATATCCTGTGTATTACTTTTTTTTTTTGTTTTTGTTTTTTGTTTTACAAATGCTTTTATTCAAACCAACGAATACAAAACAGTAACACGATCAGAGGATGCCTATATTGGCATTTACAAAGAAAGTTCTCAAATTAAAATATTATCATCTTTGTCAATAATATATTCGACCTCCTGCGGTGACCAGCGTTCACGGAAAGCCTCCACAGTCCCCGTGGACACCGCGTGTTCCCTCTCTAGGGACACGCGGGCACGGACGTAACCCCGGAAGAGGGGCAGGCAGCCGACGGCTGTGCGGCCGTCGACTGCCCGCTGCCTGGACCCGCGAATGGCCATCTTGGCCAGGCCCAGGAGCAGACCGATAGGGAGACCCCCTACTCCCACCCGACCCTCCCCCCTCTGCACCGGGTGCCCAAAAATCAATAGCGTCGGACTAAAGTGGATCCTGTGTATTACTAGCAGGGAGCAAAATGTACGTTTAGACAATGAGTCTGCAAAAGGTTCACATCCAAAAAACATTGACATCTGTCCAGATAAGTTCAGTTTAGTTTATTGTCACAGGTACCGAGGTACAGTGAAAAGCTTTTGTTGCGTGCTAACCAGTCAGCAGGAAGACAATACATGATTGCAATCAATCCATTTACAATGTATAGATACATGATAAGGGAATAACGTTTAGTGCAAGGTAAAGCCAGCAAAGTCCGGTCAAGGCTAGTCCGAGGGACTTCAAAGAGGTAGATAGTAGTCCAGTCCCTCCCCTGATGCTGCCAACCTGTTGAGTTCCTCCTGCACTTTGTGTTTTGCTCAAGGTTCCAGCATTTGCAGTTCCTTGTGCCTAAAAGGTTACTGTTTCTGTTTTTTTTTAAAGCAGTTTCCTCATTCTTGTAATCTGTTCCCAATATAACTTGGGCTGATTGTGCAACAAGCGATTTTATTTTGTTTCCCTGCCCAGGGATCTGAAATTATGACTTCCCTGTGGATTAATGTACGGGCATGTTTCCCAGCAGTTTAGAGAACTGAGTCTCCAGCTCTGTTACGCAGGCATGGAGGGAAGGTCACTGCTGACAAAATGCTTTATCAAATATATATCTTTCTGCTCACTTGTCTGCTTCTAACTTCAGAGAGTCGTTGACTGATACAGTGGGGAAACAGGCCCTTCGGCCCAACTTGCCCACACCAGCCAACATGCCCCAGCTGCACTCGCCCCACTTGCCAGCATTTGGTCCTTATCCCTCCAAACCTGTCCTATCAATTTACCTGTCTACAATAACAACCACCTGAAACCCAACCCATCAAAAACCCAACTATGCAGCTTCCACCTTAAAAATCGAGATGCAGGAAAACAACTGAGCGTCTCATGGGATGGCCACAAACTCTCCAACCACCCCCACCCCGTGTACCTCGGAGTCACACTCGACAGGAAACTCTCTTTCAAAACCCACCTTCAGAACACCAAGGCCAAGGTCAACACTCGCAACAACATCCTGCGCAAACTGGTAAACTCAAAGTGGGGCGCTGATCCACCAGCCATCCGTGCAACTGCCCTAGCCCTGTGCTTCTCCACAGCTGAATACGCGTGCTCAAGCTGGAGCCGCTCCCACCTTGCCAAACTGATTGACACAGCCCTCAACGACACCTGCCGCATTATCACGGGATGCATAAAGACAACGCCAGTCCCGTGCCTCTACGCCCTAGCTGGTATTGCCCCCCCCCCCCCCCCATATCAGACGATCCATCGTCGCCCAAGACGAGCGGAGAGCACAGGAGATCGATACCAGGCACCCCCTGCACGGACACACAGCACCTCCACCCTGACTGAAATCCAGAGCCAGTTTCTTGCAGACAGTCCCACCTCTCCAGACAACCAAAGAAACAGCAAGGACCAACATCTGGAAAGATGAATGGAACCAGCTCAACACACGAGCCCACGACTGGATGGAGAGAGGAATCACTCCGACTGAATGCCTCGCCAGTGGGCACGACCTCCCATGGCCAACCTGGAAGACCCTCAACAGATTACGAGTGGAGCAGGGGAGGTGCAAAGCACTTATGAAAGCATGGAACTACCAGGCAGAAGACACATGCAGCTGTGGAGCAGTAGAGACAATGTCCCACCTACTGGAGTGTGACGACGCCCCCCAGTGCAGCCCCCAGGACCTGGCTGAACCGACCCGACCAGCTGTGACCTGCGCCAGGTACTGGCAGAACGACATCTGAGATTGCAACGGACTCGAAGAAGAAGACCTGTCTAACTGTTTCTTATACGTTGCGAAAGCCCCTGCCTCAACTACCTCCTCTGGCATCTCGTTCCATACACCCCTCCCTTTATGAAAGGACAATACACAAGGGTTTAATGAATGAAATGCATGTTTTATTTCCATTTTGAATTTATTTATTGAAAGCATGTGTGAGTCACTGGAGGCCTGTTGGGCCGTTCAAAATGGGGGGTTGGAATTGTAGCAGAACTTGTACAGCTGTTGAATTACAGGTCCCGTGCCCCGGCTCAACCCTGACCTCCAATGCTGTCTGCGTGGTGTTTGCATGTTCTCCCTGTGTCTGTTAATTAGTCCCTGTAAATTCCCGCTGATGGGAGGGACGTGACAGGATCTTGGGGTGTTGATGGGAATGGGGAGAATAATGATGGGCTAGTGTTAATGGGTTAGCATGGACTCAATGGGCCAAAAGGCCTGTTTTCCTGTAGTATGAATTCTGGACTGGAAGTCAGACAAGACAGCCTTTCCTAAAAATAAAAATGTAAAGTCATGGTAACACTAAATCAGTCAGGCAGCATCTACGGCAGAAGAAGAGTTAACGTTTCAGGTTAATGATTTTACATTAAAAAGAGGGAAAGTTAGAAAACCCCTCCCTGTGGCTCCCCATTTGGCGAGCAGTTGCCTCATCCCCCCGGTTCTTGATTAGTACGGGCATCAGAGTTTACGGGGAGAAGGCAGGAGAATGGGGTTAGGAGGGAGAGATAGATCAGCCATGATTGAATTGGCAGAGTAGACATGATAAGCCGAATGGCCTAATTCTGCTCCTATCGCATGATCTTATTACCCCCCCCCCCCCAACAGAAACTCACTGCGGTGCCACTAGCTGCCTAGTGCCTCTGATGAAGCCCCAGGTGTCTGATCAGCCTCTCCCCACCACTACACTGTCCCACGTGAATGGAAGGCCTCGAAATCCATTGAGCAGCCAACACGGTTCCATTGTGCCTCCTGGGTCTCGTGGGCAGTGACATTTTGCAGTGAGAGACCCTCCCAGCTAGCCGTCTATAACCCAGCAAAGCCCACTAACAGAGGCTTCTTCTACATGGATATCCCCCAGGAATAAAAACATTGCATCTTGTTTCCGGAAACAGGAATTGGCCGATTGACAATTCTAAGAATAATGATAGGAAGTGTCAAAATCTTGTTCTCTCCACACCCTTCTCATATTTCACTCTCTTGGCCTTTGGAAAATGAAGCCTTTGCCCTGAATCAAATTTTGAAAATAAATATTTAAGTTCAGTTTAGGGATAAGGGATGGAAACAGGCCCTTCTGCCCGCTGAACCCATGCCGGCCATTGACTAGTCCAATGTCAGCCCATGTCACACCAGCAGCAATCTATACAAGTCAATTAACCCACAAACGTTATGGGGAGAAGGCAGGAACGGGGTACTGATTGGGGATGATCAGCCATGATCACATTGAATGGCGGTGCTGGCTCGAAGGGCTGAATGGCCTACTCCTGCATCTATTGTCTATTGTCTATAAAACCTGCACATCTTTGGAATGTGGGAGGAAACAGGTGAACCCGGAGATCCACTCGGCCACAGAGAAAATGTGCAGGACCCACAGCACTCGCAGTCAGGATCGAACCCGTATCTTTGACGCTGTGAGACAGCAGCTCTACCGCTGCACCACCCGGCTGCCCTGTAAATCAAAATGTGATTTGCTATCAATTAAACATGGATGAGCACTTAAACTCAAAGGTTACTTACTTTTATCCTTTAAGAACCTATTTTACATTTTTGGAATAAGGCCATTCTTTTCACGTATCATCAGTTCACAGTGAGGGTGATCGCTACTCGTACATAACTCTTACGTTTCTGAATTTATGATTCTGAACGGATTTGAATATCGTTTTTGTTGGGGCGCTAAAGAACATATTTAGTTCTTAAAGAGCAGGGTGTAGAGGGTTCCCCCACCCCCACCTGGGGGCGCCGCACGATGGCAACCTCGCCGGCAGTCTGTCTTTTCACCTTTTTTGTTATTTTAAGAGAGTTTTTTAAAAGTTTGTGTTAATGTTCTCTGGTTTGTTTTATGTGGGGGGGAGGGGGAAACCTTTTTTCAATCTCTTACCTTGCCGGAGATGCGTTTGTTTCCCGGGTGGTGTCTCCGGTCGCTCTGCGGCCTAACATCGTGGAGCTGGCGGCCTCGCTCGGGACTGACGTTGAGCCCCACCGCGGGGATGTGGACTTACCATCGGAGCCTGCGATACCTTGCCTGGGATTGACGCGGATTTCAACAGTCTCGGGTGGAGACCATGTCGGGAAGCTCCAACGACGCAGATGGTTCGACTAGCCCCGACGCCGGCTACGGAAGCCAAGATTGCCCGTCAATGGAAGACTCAAGGCCCCCGACCGCTGGAGAACAAAGGGGGATTGAACTTTTTTTTTCGCCTTCTATTACATCGACTGTGGTTGATGTTTATGTTAAAATGTATTTTGTGTGTTTTGTTACTTTTTATTGGTATGAATATAGCAAATCAAATTTGTTGCAAAACATACTTGGCTAATAAAGTATGATTATGATTATGATTATGATTATAAACTTACAGGCAGAGGAGATTAGATTATAGTGCCAGTGTGTTTGGCACAGACATTGTGGGCTGAAGGGCCTGTGTTGTACTTTTTATGTTCAAAGTATGTCTTTTGAGGATACAACAGCAGTGCCGCACGTTCCGGTGTTGGGGCCGCAACTGTTTACCATATATATTAATGATTTGGAAGAGGGAATTAGGAGCAACACTAGCAAGTTTGCGGATGACACAAAGCTGGGTGGCTGTGTGAACTGTGAAGAGGATGTTGGGAGGTTGCAGGGTGACCTGGAGGTACGTGGAAACCATTTCCGTGGGACAGGAGTGGGCAGAAACAATGGGTTTGCCAGGGCAGTTGTGTTTGTGGATTTTGGGGAGAAGGTAAAACCGGGCTGTGCGGGGCTGGGAAACGGTAAAGTTGAAGGCTGTGGAAGGCAGGCAGGCAGCCAGAAGCGATGAAATCAGTAATGGTGTATGAGATTAAGGCCTGGTGGGATCTTGGTCCAAGAATAAGTAGGAGGAAGTGGCTGAGAGTTGTCGCTTGACCTCAACCTGTAGAGGTCGGCGTGCCAGACTACCACGGCACCTCCGTTGTGGGTGTGTGTGATTATAATGTCAGGGTTGCTGCAGAGTGATGTGTGAGCGAGTGTATGGGTGGGGTGTGGACGGGGTAACCTGGCTAAAAGAGGGGGAAGGGGAAGGGGAAGGATGTGCTGGCATTGAAGAGGGTACACAGGAGGCTTACGAGAATTATCCCAGAAATGAATGGGTTAACATATGATGAGCGTTTGAAGGTACTGGGTCTGTACTCGCTGGGGTGTGGAAGGATGAGGGGGGACCTCATTGAAGCATACCGAATAGTGAAAGGCCAGGATAGAGTGAATGTGGAGAGGATGTTTCCACTAGTGGGAGAGTCTAGGACTGGAGGCCATAGCCTCAGAATAAAAGGGCGTACCTTTAGAAAGGAGGAGGGAGAATTTCTTTCGTCAGAGGGTGGTGAATCTGTGGAATTGTTTGCCACAAACAGCTGTGGAGGCCATCAATGGATATTTTTAAGGTGGGGACTGACAGATTCTTGGTTAGTACGGGTGTCAGGAGTTATGAGGAGAAGGCAGGAGAATGGGTTTGAGACGGAAAGCTAGATTAGCCTTGATTGAATGGGCTGAATGACCTAATTCTGCTCCTAGAACTTATGAACCTACAAACAATTTGGGTAAGTGAGCGAGTGCATGGAAGATTTGTTTAAGAAAGAACTGCAGATGCTGGAAAATCGAAGATCGACAAGAATGCTGGAGAAACTCAGCGGGTGAGGCAGCATCTGTGGAGCGAAGGAATAGGTGATGTTTCGGGTCGAGACCCTTCTTCAGACTGATGTGGGGGTGGGGGGGGGGGCGGGAAGAAGAAAGGAAGATGCGGAGACAGTGGGCTGTGGGAGAGCTGGGAAGGGGAGGGGAAAGAGGGAGAAAGCAAGGACTACCTGAAATTGGAGAAGTCAATGTTCATACCGCTGGGGTGTAAACTACCCAAGCGAAATATGAGGTGCTGCTCCTCCAATTTGCGGTGGGACTCACTCTGGCCATGGAGGAGGCCCAGGAAGAGGTGGTTTAACGTGGATAAATATGAGTTGGTACACTTTGGTTCTAAAGCCAGAAAGACAAATTATTTTCTGAATGGTGACACATGTGACTGCAGATGCTGGAAACCTGAGCAAAACACAAAATGCTGGAGGGTCGGTGTGTCCGTAGCAACTGCGAAAGGAAATGAAGAAGGGCCCTGATCTAAAACATTGTCCGTCCATATCTTCCCGCTGATGCTGCCTGATCTGCTGAGTTCTTTCAACAGTCTAGTCTCTGAACGGTGTGAGATTTGGAAATGAAGGGGTTCAATGAGAATTTAGTGTCCTGGTGTGACAGACGTTACAAGCGGTTGGGAAAGCAAATGGTATGTGGCCTTCATTAGAAGACAGGTTGAGGAAAGGGACAAGGATACATTGCTGCAGCTGGACGAGGCCTTGGTGCGCAGTTTTGCTTTCCTTATCTCAGGAAGGATGTTCTTGACCTGAAGGAAGGGTAGTAAATGTTGACTGGGCTGATATATGTGGTGCCAGCACAGATGAAGCAGGGTTATTGAGTTGATTCATGGTTTTTTGTGCTATATTTGCCACAGGTGCAACTGCACAGTAAAATCCTTTTTGCAAATACTGCACATGCTGGCGCCGCCATTTTTGGTGCCATTATTCATGTCCGGTTGGCCCTTGCGCTCGGAGTACGGGAGCAGTCCCCGCAAACCGATGTCCCCCTCCTAACCTCGCCCGGCAGTGAAACTGGTTGCTTTCCCTCTCTCTCCGTCCCTCCCCCACCCTAGTTCTCCGACTAGTTTCACTATTCTCCTGATTAATTTTATTCATTGTATGCCTCGTTGTCACCTCCCCCACAGCCAACAATGAACAATTCGGCATTTTCTTGAGCACCGTCTGCTTTGATCTGTCATTTCCACACCTTGCCCTTCCTTATCTCTAGACTCCCTCTCCCTTGATTCTCGGTCTGAAGAAGGGTCTCGACCCCAAACATCACCCATTCCTTCTCTCCAGAGATGATGCCTGTCCCGCTGAGTTACTCCAGCATTTCATGTCTATCCTGGTTTAGGATGACTGAGCTCCAACAAGCAGAACCATCTTCCTTTGTGACAGGCATGACCTGGGGGTATCACCTTGAGTTGCTTAGATTTCAGCAGACCTGGACTCCTTGATGCATGCTCATCCAGATGCTGCAATGGTGAAAATGGCAGCCACTCTCACCTCACTTGTGGAAGCCAACTGACTGGTCCGTTTGTCAATCAATGCTGTGACGAGGTTTGGAGCCGAGCGGCTTTGGGCCCCATATCTGAGGAAAGATGCGTCAACGCTGGAGCGGGTCCAGTGGAGGTTTACGAGAATTATCCCAGGAATGAGTGGGTTAACATATGATGAGCGTTTGACGGCGCTGGGCCCGTTCTCGTTGGAGTTTAGTAGTATGAGGGGGCACCTCATTGAATCGTACAGAATGATGGATATCGGTGAGCAGGTTATTGGCAAGTGATATCACCGTCGATGACAGCTTTCATCACTTTGCTGATAATGTGGTGGAGAGTGCACGGACTGTAATTAGATGGTGTGGATTGGTCCTGTTGTGAACAAGATATACTCGGAGGCAATTGTCCCCCATTGTCTGGCGGCTGCATGCCAGTGCTGGTGACAGCTGGGCTACAGAGAGCAGGTCTTCACTACTCGCGCTCCACTGGTCCCGTGGTGTCTGCATGATCTGCAGCTATCCGCCATTTCCTGCAATCAGCTGAAGGGCATTGGCTTTTGTGATGATGGAGATCTCAGGACGGCCATTCAACATAAAACAGTGAAGCACAGTCACAGGCCCTTCAGCCCACAACGTTCGCACTGGACATCATGCCAAGTTAAACTGACTCATCATGCATTGTCTTTCTGCTGACTGGACACCACCCAACACAGAAGCTTTTCACTGTACCTCGGTACACGTGGCAATAAACTAAACTGCCTGTACATGTTTCATATGGCTCCCTTCCTTGCATTTTCATGTGTTTACCATGTGCCCCTCTCGCATCTGCCTCCACCAGAAAAGTTCCAGAGAAAACAATCCGAGTTGATCCTTCTCCTTGTAGCTGGATCTCTCGAATCCAGGCGGCATTTTTGTAAACCTTCTCTGCGCCCTCAACAAAACCTTGCGGCACATCCTGCCGCTAATGGGACGACTGGAATTGCTTTCAATACTCCAAATGCGGCCGGACCAAAGTCTTGTAGAGTTGCAATATGACGTCCTGATTTATTGCACGGACAGAACGGAGGTATTGGGGAAAGAGAGAGGCTGTGCCGTTTGTCCCGTGGTCAGCTCTTCGTGGTGCTCAGATGTAATGTTCCTGTCTGACTCCAGCTCTCCGCACCTGGAACACACGACTGTGAAGTGCTGGCTCTTCTACCTCCCGAGGGAATTCACCTCCATCATTATGACCATGGTCTACATCCCATTCCAGGCAGACATTCATCCCGCACCTGCTCGCCGAACACCTCCGCTCATTCGGCCTAGGCCTACGTGAACTCCCGGTTGCAGAACACTTTAACTCCCCCTCCCATTCCCACACTGACCTTTTGTGCTGGGCCTCCTCCACCATCAGAGTGAAGCCCAATGCAAATTGGAGGAATAAATTATCATATTTTGCTTGGGCAGCTTACAACCCTGCTGTAGGAATATTGATTTCTCTAACCAAGTAACCCTTGCTTTCCCTCTCTCTCCATCTCTCCCCCACCCTAGTTCTGACTAGTTTCACTCTCCTCCTGATTAAATTTTGCTGATTGCATGCCTCGTTGTCACCTTCCCCTCAGCTAACGATGTACCATTCTACATTTCCTTTTGTCATCGTCCCCTTTGGTCTGTGTTTTCACACCTTACACTTCCATATCTCTGTCTCCCTCTCCCCTGACTCTCAATCTGAAGAAGGGTCCCGACCCAAAACGTCACCCATTCCTTCTCTCCAGAGATGCTGCCTGTCCCGCTGAGTTACTCCAGCATTTTGTGTCTATCTTTGGTGTAAACCAGCATCTGCAGTTCCTTCCGACACATCTTCTCTCCAGAGATGCTGCCTGCCCCGTTGAGTTACTCCAGCATTTTGTGCATGTCTATCTTTGGTGTAAACCAGCATCTGCAGTTCCTTCTGACACAGAAACTATCTATTGCTGACCTGAAGTTCGTCACGTGTCTCCTGAACCAAAATAGATTCTGACACTTGTATTAATAGTAAGAATGTCGAAAGCTGCTAAATAATTGTAACCTCTCTGACGCCAAAACATGTCCAATTCATCAGCAGTTTTCTACTATAATATCAACTCCTGTGCATATTCTGCCCAGAATAATTGCTGTTTTGAAGTTGTATACAGAAAGCATTGGGGGATAAAATCAAGGCTAAATGTGATGTCTTCCAGAAAAGGTTTCCTATTTTTGCCTAAGTGACAAGATCAGAATTCATCTTTCCGACGAGAGGTCAAACTAACTTCCAACATTTGTTTTAATGACCAATTGCTAAAGGCCCTATCCCACTTTCCCGAGTTACTCACGAATTCAAACTCGGAGATGCCAGCCGTAGATACTCGGGGCTTTTTTAAACTCGTGGACATTTTTCAACATGCTGAAAAAAACGTCCCGACTTACCTGATGCCCCGCGTACCAACGGCTGGCATTACGAGCCGCTACAAAATATCTACGGACTCCTAAGGCCTCCTACGGACTCGCTACGGACATTCTCCGAGTTTGAATCAAGGGGAAAACTCGGGAGAATTCGTGAGTGGCTTGGGAAAGTGGGACAGGGCCTTAAAGCTCCTGGCACACTGTTCCAATTAAAAAAGCAAGCAAAATCAGCAATAGATTTTCAACATTTTTCAAAACGTTTTGACGTTTTCAAACTAGCCACAGAATATCTGTACACACCAGCACGATGTTGTCTCAGGTTGATTTGTTGTGTGTTGAGTGGTGTGTTTGACATAATATGGAAGTACAAATCCTCTTCTGCCTGACAAGGTTGATTTCAACCTGAAACATCACCCATTCCTTCTCTCCAGAGATGCTGCCTGCCCCGTTGAGTTACTCCAGCATTTTGTGTCTAAGGTTGTCAAATATACATTGGCGGCACTCAGCCCAGAAGTAATTTTGTCGAAGACCTGGATGCGATTGAAATCACATGGAGATGATTAGCTTTAATCTCTGGGCGCATGTAAAAGGAAAAAAAAACTGAACAAATTGTTCCCATTTCAGGGCCTCACCACTCCGTTTCTCTGTAACCTTCTCCAGCCTTACAGCCCTCCCTGCAGCCTGCCCTCCCCCCTATTTCTGGCCTCATCCACCTCCAGTCTTCTTGCTCACCAATGGCATTCTTGCCTTCAGATGCCTGGGTTCTGAGCTCTGGAATTCTGCATCTAAACCTCTCCACCCTCTGCAAATCTCACCCTTGAAAACCCTCCCAAATACTTGCATCTTTCACAGCCTGTTAGTAACCTCTCCCTTACAAGGACAAATCAGCAGTAAAGTACTTGCAGACACAATAAAGTGAGCATCTATTATCAGAATGATAAATATTAGATATGTTTCTTTCATCAGGAGTCATGTAAGGCTCTTTCTATATCTGGACGTTACATTGTACTTTATTGCAGATGAGGTTGCCGTTTAAAGTTCAATGCCGTGTTCAAATATAGCTCTCCTTATAACTGTTCTACACTAGTCAAAAGCATTTGGAAAAGATAATCTCCTCATGCTGACCAGTCACCAGCGAACGGCTTCTGAAACCTCTACTGGACATTCAGAATTACTTTAAGTTGCCAGAAGTGCAACTGTTCGGTGCCAGTAATTCTAGGCTTCTATCTAGTAAAGGGACATCACTCTGTGTTGACAAAAATAGAAGGGTGACTTCCATCATGTAGTAATGGAATTCATCACAGGACTGCCAAGTGACAGCTCCATGCGACGTTGCCAGTGAACCTCAATGTCATAGAGTGGTAGAGCATGGAAACAGGCCCTTCGGCCCAGCTTGTGCACACCGGCCACCGTGTCCCAGCTACACCAGTCCCACCTGCCCGCATTTGGCCCATATCCCTCCAAACCTGTCCTGTCCATGTACCTGTGTTAGGAAAGAACTGAGGATGCTGGTTTAAATCGAAGGTAGACACAAAATGCTGGAGTAACAGGAATGGCTGACGTTTCGGGTCGAGACCGTTCTTCAGTCTGAAAAGGGGCCTCGACCCAAAACATCACCCATTTCTTCTCTCCAATGATGCTGCCTGTCCCGCTTGAGTTGCTCCAGCATTTTGTGTCTACTATCCATGTGTCTGTCTAACTGTTTCTTAAATGTTGGGATAGTCCCTGGCTCAACTACCTCCTCTGGCAGCTTGTTCCATATACCCACCACCCATTGTGTGAAAAAGTTACACCTCAGATTTCTAATAAGTCGTGTCCCCTTCACCTTAAACCTGTGGCCTGTGGTGTGTGCGTGTGCGTGTGCGTGTGCGTGTGTGAAGCATAGAGTTTTTAATTTGTTGACAAAAAGGTGCATATCGTTGGTTGCTGTTGGTTCTTGCTATGGTGGATTATCATCCTCCAAGCTTAAACTGGTTAAGGTCCTGACCACCTAATATAATTAACAACACCTTTTATACTTTAGCAATATTTTTGTAATATTAAAAAAAAAAATCTTGTTTTTAACTCTTTAGACGGGGGCCGGTATGCAGTTCTGGTGTGTACAGTCAAAGAAAATAGCACTGGTGTGAAGTGGTTTGAGATATTTGGACATGGGAAAAAGAAGTGTAAATGAAAGTAGTGTTATTATTAATTTTCCATTACATCTACAGAAACGTTGTGATCACAGTCTGAATTTATTGTTCTTGAAAACAATTGTCATTGCAACTTAATTTACTTTGCAGTGGAACTACAATCTGTTAAGTAAAATATATGAAGTCGCGTGATAATTGCCTAGTGAGGTAGAGAGATGACCTCTTGTCTTCTCATCTCATGACTTTGTCCGACTATCTGCCGAACAAACCTCCTCACATTTGGATCCACCCATCACTTGCCAGGCTCTGTCCCATCCCCACCTAACTTCCCCCAGGTTTCTTCCCCCTAGTACAATTAGTCTGAAGAGGGGCTTTGTCCCAAAGCGTTGCCTATCCCTGTTCTCCAGAGATGATTTCACAGACTGATTTCCCAGTTGCCAAACACTGTAATTCCCCCTCCCATTCCCACACTGATCTTTCTGTCCTGGGCGCCTCCTCCATTGTCAGAGTGATGCCAAATGCAAATTGGAGGAACAGCACCTTTTATTTGGCTTGGGAAACTTACAAACCAGGGGTGTGAACATTGATTTCTCTAACTTCAAGCAACCCATGCATCCCCTCTCTCTCCGTTCCTCCCCCACCCAAATCGTTGTACTAGCTTTGAAGGCATATTGTTGACTCTCGTTGTCTGTACCTCACAGCGAACAATGGCCTGTTCCCTTTATCATTGTTACATTCGGCATATCTTTCAATCACTTATTCTTTATCTCTCTATATCGCAGCCTATATCTCAGGATTTTCTTAACCCTGACTCTCAGTCTGAATAAAGGTTTCAACCTGAAACGTCACCTATTCCTTTCCTCCAGAGATGCTGTCTGAGTTTCTCCAGCTTTTTGTGTACCCTCGATTCTCCAGCATCTGCAGTTCCTTCTTTAACAACATGCTGTCTGACCCGTTGAGTTACTCCAGCTTTTTGTACCTTTTTTTTGTAAACCAGCATCTGCGTTTCCTTTTGTTTCTATAATTGCCTAGAAACTGTATTGCACCAATACCAGTGCACTAAAACATCATCAGGTGTAGCAAGGACACCAAATCCTGCGCGTCCTTCCCCCACTTACCCCATAAGATTGCAAAATTAGTTAAAACAAGTGTGCAACTGCATTGATGTGGTTTCAACCTCTGAAGATACATTCACTCTTGACATGTGTTTGTCCCACCAGCGACAGGGTTATTCTAATGTATCTTTCATAACTTTATCATGCAGCTTCCAGGATACTTATCAGCACTTATTGGAGCCAAGCACACAAAATGTTCTGGAACCGTGCAAGGATGCAGGGGAGGAATCTATGTTTAGTTTAAGGTAGACAAAAATGCTGGAGAAACTCAGCGGGTGCGGCAGCATCTGTGCAGCAAAGGAAATAGGCAACGTTTCGGGTCGAAACCCTTTTTCAGACTGATGTGAGTGAGGGTGGGGGCAGGGGGGGGGAGGAAGGAAGGAAGAGGTGGAGCCAGAGGGCTGAGGGAAAGGGAAATTACAGAGGGGGGGGGGGGCAGGGAGGAGGTTGTTAAACTGTCTTCGGAGAGAGGAGGAGAACTTCTTCAAAGTAGACATACCTTGAGGAGATTTCGCAGTGGAGTAGACAAAATGTTTAAGAAGGAACTGCAGATGCAGGAAAATCAAAGGTAGACAAAAATGCTGGAGAAACTCAGCAGGTGAGGCAGCATCTATGGAGCGAAGGAAATAGGCAACGTTTTGGGTCGAAACCCTTCTTCATTCAGAGAGAGTTTAGTTTAGTTTACTTTAGAGATACAGCGTGGAAACAGGCCCTTGGCCCAAAGAGTCCACGTCGACCAGCGATCCCCGCACATTAACGCTATCCCACATACACTAGGGACAATTTACCATGTTACCAAGCCAATTGGCCTTTGGAGCGTGGGAGGAAACCGGAGCTCCCGGAAAAAACCCACGCAGGTCACGGGGAGAACGTACAAACTTCATACAGACACTCGTAGTCAGGATCGAACCCGGGTCTCTGGCGTTGTAAAGGGCCTGTCCCACCAGCATGCGACTGCATGCGGCGAGCCGACCCAATGTGGCCGCTTGAGCCGTACGGCCTCGCGGGGCCCGTCCCACTTGGATTGCCGGAGTCCTATGGAGTTGAGCGGGGCTGGTCCCGACATCGCGCGGGGCTCCGAAAAACTCACACTGTTCAAAATCCCACGCGGCAATGGCCGACAGACCCGCAGCCGCATTGAGGATGTCGTACACAGTGTCATGATGCCGTACGCAGCATCTGGACGCCATACGCAGCGTGTGGCGTTGCACGATGATGTCACTGCCCGGCGTGCCGTTGCGTGATGGCGTCACCACCCGACGCCGTGCGACATCCAAATTCAGTCGGCCCGCCTCCTGCCCAGCTGATTGGTGAGTATGATGTCGGGACCAGCTCCACACGGCTCCGCGGTTCGAATTGGAACCGGCCCCACGAGGCCGTACGGCTCAAGCCGCCACGTTTGGTCGCGCTCGCCGCATGCAGCCGCATGCTGGTGGGGCAACAACTCTACCGCTGCACCACCGTGCAGCCTATTCCTCCACACTCTTCCCTCCCCAGCCCCCATCTCCCATCCCCTGGAACACCCAGCCTCTTGGAGTCCCTTGTCCAACTGTTCCACAGTATGTAATCATTATTGAGCAACGCTAAGACAACATTATTTTTTCATTTGTTATGTTCTCCAAAAAGCACTCATTGGTTTCAACACAGGCTACAAATTTCAAAATATGAGTTCCAGATCTGGCTTGTGCAATCTCTCATTGTCAGCAGAGTATCCCTAGTAGTTTAGTTTAGTTTAGTTTTAGAGATACTGGGCAGAAGCAGGCCCTTTGGCCCGCACCGACCAGCGATCCCCACACACTAACACTATCCTACACACACTAGGGGCAATTTTCATTTACACCAAGCCAATTAGCCTACAAACCTGTACGTCTTTGGAGTGCGGGAGGAAACTAAACATCAGCGAGAAAACCCATGTGGTCAAGGGTGAACGTACAAACTCCGTGCAGGCATTCGGGATCGAACCCGGGTCTCTGGTGCTACAAGGTATGCAATGTTGAATAAAGCTAGAGCAATGAATTACTAATTATTGATTGATTTTGCCACTAGTGTTGGTCTGCGGTGCCTTTAGCTGCACTCTATCTCAGAGGGTGCAATTAGTGTTGCCTGATGAATAATAAGGTGAGGTGCATGCCCTCATGTTGAGACAATGTGAGGTGTGTTGGCATGGACCACAGCCAGAAATACCCAGCCCAATATCACGATTGGCACAATTTCACTCAGAGATGAGCTTCAATGCCATCTGGATAACATCAACCTCAGACTGTGTTGCGCCATAAAAACAATACTAAGCAATGTCTTGGTTAAGGAATGTAAATTCAAAAACTACAGCAAATGTTGGCACTTATAAAGCATGTAAGATTGAAGATAGACACAAAATGCTAGAGTAACTCAGCGGGACAGGCGTCATCTCTGGAGAGATAGGAGTGGGTGACGTTTTGGTTTGCGACCCTTTTTCAGACTGAGAGTCAGGGGAGAGGGAGACAGAGGGATATGGAAGGGTAAAGGGCCTGTCCCACTTAAGCAATTGTTTAGGCGACTATAGGCGACTAGGCTGTCGCCACTTGGTCGCCCAAAGAGATTTTGTTGTTAAAATAATGATTCTATTTCAAATTTTATGTCGAGGGGGGGTCCAGTCGCCTGTTTTTCAGCGTGCTACGACTAGGACAGTCGCCGGCAGTCGCCTAAAAATAGCCTAAGTGGGACAGGCCCTCAAGGTTTTAAAATGAAAAATCAAAGGGAATGATGGTCAAGGTCATTGTCAGCTGAGGGGAAGGTGACAACGAGGCATACAGTCAGAAAACCGGAGCACAGTGAAACTAGTCCGAGAACTAGGATGAGGGAGGGGGGAGAGAGAGGGAAAGCAAGGGTTACTTGAAGTTAGAGAAGTCAATGTTCTGTGTTGTAAGCTGTAATATGAGGTGCAGTTCCTCTAATTTGCGTTGAGCCTCACTCTGACGCAGGAGGAGGCCCAGGACAGAAGGACAGTATGGGAATGGGAAGGGGGGTTAAAGTGTTTAGCAACCAGGTGATCACATAGGCCTGGGTGATTGAAAGCTGAATCTAAGAGTTCATGGAATCTTTCGTCAATATTACACATTGAGATTCCCTAATGCACTTTGATCTATCTCTAAATCCTCCATACAAACAGCATTCACACCTCTTGTTCAAAGTCCATTCCAACCCCATCACTTCGTTCGTTCGCTCGTGTGTCAGACGGCATAGCTCGCCGTTGGCTTCCGTCGTCGTCCAACATGTTGACAGAATTGGTTGCCCGACGCGCCACAGAGCGCATCGTGTCGTCGTTTCCGGGGATCGCCACGAGGAGGCTTCTGTCATGATTCCCATCGCATCACTACTTATGCCTCAAATGGCTTTTGTTACAATCTTATTCTGTTTCTTTGTGCATATAATGCTGTCCTCAACCCATCTATACTTATTTGTTAGGTGTCAAGGGTGGCACGGTGGCGCAGCGGTAGAGTCGCTGCCGTACAGCGCCAGAGACCCCGGTTCGATCCTGACCACGGGTGCTGTCCGTACGGAGTTCGTACGTTCTCCCCGTGACATGCGGGGATTTTCTCCGAGATCTTCGGTTTCCTCCCACACTCCAAAGATATACGTGTTTGTAGGTTAATTGGCTTGGTATAAATGTAAAAAAAATGTCCCTAGTGTGTGTAGGATAGTGTTAGTGTGCGGGGATCGCTTGTCGGTGCGGACCCGGTGGGCTGAAGTGCCTGTTTCCGCGCTGGAAACTATAAAACTAAAACTAAAATAGGAAATAGTACTGAGTCAGCAAAGATTTTCTTGGGGCGTGAAACTGAAGGTTTGGAAAAAGCGACTAATTTTACGGAGGTGCCTTCAAGAATGAAATAGAAAGTTCAGTGGGTTATCAGAGGGAGAGAGTAGAGCGGAGTATCTCCAAGATGTTGCCTGGATTGGAGGACTTTAATAATGAGGAGACATTGGATACACTAAGTTTATAGCCCCTGGACCAAAGAGATCAAGGTGTGACCAGCTATATATACTTAAAAGTATCTAAAACAACAAGGCAGAGTTTTAAATTGAGAGGAAGTGAGTATAAAGAGGATTTGAGGGTAAAGTTTTTTCGAGGATAGTATTTAATATCTGGGAATTGATGCCAGAGGACGTAATGGAATCCTGTACTGTCACCATGTTTAAAAGATTTTGAGACGGGCAAGGATTTGGATCTAATGGAGGTAATTGGGATTTTTGTAAATGGCAAAAAAAGTTGGCATAAAATGGCTGAATGGTTCCATTTTTGTTCTGTACAACTCCATGGCTCATTAACCACAAAGTCCATGGAGATAGACGCTAGGTCATTCAATGTAAAATTACCAATGGTAGGCCAAAGGACTAAAGTTATATTGATGCAGGTTTATTCAACTCTTGTAGGACTGGGGAAGGTTACAGCGACAGAAAGGGGCAGGATCACGAGATTTACACACACTCCCTGCATTCAAATTATGATCATTTATTTTATATTTTTCGTGAAGTAAGGGACCTTAAACCACCACAGATAAAGAGTGAAACTAAAAATCTTGAGTCATAGAGTGATGCAGTGTGGAAACAGGACCTTTGGCCCAACTTGCCCACACCGACCAACATGTCCCAACTACACTAGTCCCACCTGCCCGCGTTTGGTCCATATCCCTCCAAATCTGTCCAAATCCATGTATCAGTGCAGCTTTTTTATTAAATATTGGGATAGCCCCTGCCTCAACTACCTCCTCTGGCAGCTTGTTCCATACACCCACCACCATCTGTGTGAAAAAGTTACACCTCAGATTCCTATTAAATCTTTTCCCCTTCACCTTAAACCTATGTCCTCTGGTCCTCGATTCTGGGCAAGAGAGTCTATGGATGTACCCGATCTATGCCTCTCCTGATTTTATACGCATCAATTGAGATCAGTTAAATTATTTGTAATAGAACCACAATTCTGTTAAGTATCAAGTTGGAATGTTGTATTTTTGTAATCAATTATTGGGTCTCTTGAATAAATTGTGAATAAGCTACTGTAATATTTGATGAGGGTAAACCAGATGGAATGCAATAATGCAACTATAATTCAAGGAATTCTTCATCTGTTTTAAAATCTGAATTAGTGACAGGAATGATTTTATGATGAGGAGAAGTGTGCATATTATTTTAAAAGATAGCAAATCAGCTAGATAATCAATGGTCCTACATGTTCTTACTTGATGCTTTCAATAGTTTCTTACTAAACCCACAGCCTCTATCGCCCAGAAGGATAAGGGTAGCAAGCTATCTTTAAAGTCATCTACTGCATTGCCTTGGAAGTGTACCCACACTGGCACTGCACCAGCCAGTACCTTGTTCTTCCTACCTAATAACATTGTGAGAGCAACTTCCCCACAAAGACTGCAGTGTTTAGGCTAAGGAGATCGCCATCGCTTTCTCAAAAGTAATTATCGACGATAGACACAAAAAGCTGGAGTAACTCAGCGGGTCAGAGAACATCTCGGAAAATCAATGGGTGACATTTCGGGTCGAGTCCTTCTTACAATATGATACGATACAATACGATACAATACGATAGAACTTTATTTACCCCAGGAGGGAAACTGATCTGCCTACTGTCATAAAACTCATGACAAGATACATGAAACATGAAGTCAAAGTGATGAGTGGAAAGGATTGGGGATGTGCAAAGATTGGGGAGGGGGGGGGGGGGGGGGGAGGGAGTCAGTCTACCCCATGACAGAAGGGGGAGGAGTTGTACAGTTTGATAGACACAGGGAAGAAGGATCTCCTGTGGCGTTCTGTGCTGCATCTTGGTGGAACCAGCCTGTTGCTGAAGGTGCTCCTCAGGTTGACCAGTGTGTCATGGAGGGGGTGAGCTGTATTGTCCAGGATGCTCCGCAGTTTGAGGAGCATCCTCCCCTCCAAGACCACCTCCCGTGAATCCAACTCCACCCCCAGGACGGGGCCAGCCTTCCTGATGAGTTTGTTGATCCTGTTGGCGTCCGCGGCCTTCGCCCCACTACCCCAGCACACGACGGCGAAGACGATGGCACTGGCTACCACCTTCTCAACAAGTACAGCCTGTTCTGTCCCTTCTTGTACAGGGCCTCAACATTCCTGGACCAGTTTACTGTCCAGGTGCACTCCGAGGTATTTGAACTCCCTGGTAAGCTGCCCATCCACGCCATTGATGGAGACAGGGGACAGGGGTCCCCTCCTCCTCATGTCCTTCACTAACTCCTCAGTCTTGTCAGTGTTGAGCTGCAGGTGATTCAGCCCACCCCACTCAACAAAGTCGTTGACTACACCTCTGTATTCAGCTTCCCTCCCCTCACTGATGCAGCCCACAATTGCAGAGTCATCCGTAACATCTGCAGGTGGCAAAAGCCCAAGTTATATCCCAGGTGTAGATGGTGAACAAGAAGGGAGAGAGGACCGTCCCCTGTGGGGCCCCTGTGTTGCCCTGTGTACCATGTCCGAGGCACAGACTCGTCTGTCGCCTGGCATACTGTGGTCGTTCAGTCAGGTAGTTAATGATCCAGGACAGCAATGGAGCATCCACCCGCATCTTTGTCAGTTTGCTCCCTAGCAGTGCAGGCAGAATGGTGTTAAATGCACTGGAGAAGTGAAACAAAACATGACTCTCACAATGCTTCCTGGCCTATCCAGGTGAGCAGAGGAACGATGGATCAGGTGGATGATGGCGTCCTCAACCCCCATCTCTGTTTGGTAAGTGAACTGCAGGGGGTCCAGGTAGGGTTTAACCAGGGGGTTGCAGGTGAGTGAGCTCCAGCCTCTCCAGGGACTTCATGATGTGTGAAGTCAGCGCCACCGGTCTGTAGTCATTGGAGGAGCTGGGGCGTGTCCTCTTTGGTACAGGAACCAGGCCGGATGTTTTCCACTTCACAGGAACCCTCTCCAGGCTCAGGCTCAGGTTGCAGATATGCTGGAGTACTCTGCACAACTGGCTGGGAGTCAGACTGAAAGTCAGACTGAGAGTCAGGGGAAAGGGGAACGAGAGATATAGACAGTGATGCAGAGAGATACAGAACAAATGTATGAAAGATATGCAAAAAAGTGACAATGATAAAGGAAACAGGCCATTGTTCGCTGTGTTCCAGGTGAAAACGAGTCACAGACAATGAGAATGAACAAGACGTGTTTCAACCTAGTACAATGACCGGTGGTGTTTCTCACCGGACACAGATATTGCTGGCATTTATTATCCTTGAACTATGAAGGCAACTAGGAGCCAATCACATCAGCAAATGTGGAATCATATATGGACCACATGAGGTAAGAATGGCAGACTTCAAGTTCAGAAGGACATCAGCGAACATGGTCAATATTATTTTAGAAATTTGAACTAAAGCTAGTTTCTTTTAAAACTCCGGATATCTAATTGAATGAATGAATGAATTGAATACTTTATTGCCACATGTGACAAGTCATAGTGAAATCCTTTGCTGGCGTACCCAAGGTATGCAAATAGTCACCACATAAACAGCGCTGACATAGTTGCAAAGTATAGGTCCACCTGTGTTCTCCCCCCCCCTCTCTCTCCCCCCGCGTGGCGGTCTCTCCAAGCCGGGTCCTCCTTTGTTCCTCTCGAATTGTATTTCACCAGCTGTGTCAGTGGGACTAATATCCATGCTGAACCTGGTGCCAAGATACACGGTACACGTGGCAATAAACTAAACTCAAACTCAAACTAGATTCCTCTGCCTGCAGATGATCCATATCCCTCCATTCTCTGCATATCGGCAGTCACGGTGCCCGCAGCGGTAGACTTGCTGCCTTACAGCAGATGCAGCGCTGGGGACCCGGGTTCGATCCCGATTACAGGTGCTGTCTGTACGGAGTTTGTACGTTCTCCCCGTGACCTGAGTGAGTTTTCTCCGAGATCTCCGGTTTCCTCCCGCACTCCATAGACGTACAGGTTTGTAGGTTAATTGGCTTGGTATAAATGTTAAATTTGTCCCTAGTGGGTGTAGGACGGTGTTAGTGTGCCTGTTTCAACGCTGTATCTCTAAACAAAATATGTGTCTTTCTAAAACCTCCTTAAATGCCGTTATAATATGTCTACCTCCGCTATCTCCCTGGCAGTTAGTTCCAGGCACCTGCCACGCTGTGTAAAACAACTTGCCCCGCACATCTCATTTAAACTTTGTTCCTCTTACCTTAAAGTTATCTCCTCCAGCCTTTGACATTTCCACCGTTGGGGAGAAAGGTTCAGTCTGTCTATCCTGTCTCTGTCTTGCCTAATTTAATATATTTCTCCACCCATTCCTGTTGTTAATCTATCAGGGGTGGCACAGTGGCGCAGCGTCAGAGACCCCGTAAGGTTTGATCCTGACAACGGGTGCTGTCTGTATGGAGTTTGTACGTGCTCCCTGTGACTGCATGGGTTTTCTCCAGGTGCTCTGGCTTCCTCCCACATTCCATAGGCTTGTAGGTTTGTAGGCTAATGGGCTTTTGTCAATGAGGGTGAAACGTGAATAACATAGAACTAGTGTACAGGTTATCTTTGGCCATCGTTGACTCATTAGGCCGAAGGGCGTGTTTCCACAATGTATCTCTAAACTAAACTATATGCCGCTGTATACTTTGACAACCTTCCTAGCTGCCCACAACTCCACCCGTTTTGGCATTGTCTGCAGACTCACTAACCAACCCATTTACATTCACATTTGGACAGTGTGGTGGTGCAGCGGCAGAGTTGCTGCCGTTTGGCGCCAGGGACCCGGATTCAATCCGGACTACGGGAGCTTCTATGGACAGAGTTTGTACGTTCTCCGTGTTTGCTGGGACGCTTACAATCTCCTCTCTTGGTTCTCTCAATGAGCTGGTACGGGCCCGTAGGATTTATTCACCTTGTTGCTCCTCAAGAGCCGCAAAACCACCTCTGTTTTGTTCTCAGACATCCCAGCATCTTCCCCACCTTGATCCTACCCTCCTCCATGTCCTTCCCTTGGTGAACACAGATGCAAGGTTCCCATTTAACACCTCGTGAACATCCTGTGACTCCAAGCATAAATTCTCTCCATTATCCTTGGGGGATCCACCTTCTCCGTGGTTACCATCTTGTGCTTAAGATACCTCTAAAAAGCCTTACAACTGTCTTTAGAATATGACATTTCATGGCCCCTTTATTGACCCACTTGCATTCTTACCCTCTTACTTTACACTTCTCATAGGCCCCATCTGATTTCATATTTCTAAACCTTGATATGATTCAAGTTTTTTTAAACTAAATGTACAACCTCTTTAGTCACTTAATATTTTAATACATTGCCATCCTTATCCTTCCTCCTTACTAGAACATGTTGGCCTTAAAAAAATATTGCCTGGTAATTAAACTAAAATAATAATAGTCATGGATTTGTACAGCACGGAAACAGGCCATTCACCCATCTCACCCATGCCAATATCTTTGGTCATCTACACTAATCTACACATTAGTAGCTTATGCTTCATTGCCTTGCCAATTTATAAACCTGCCTAATATCTTTTAAACACAATGATTGTATCTGACTCGATCACTTCCTTTGGTAGTGAGCTCCAGATATTATCAATTAACAATCTGTGTATGAAAAAACTTCCCCCTTAAAACTCTCTCGATGTTCTCTGGATCCTCTTGTTTTTTATACTTTTACCAACCTCCGCCTGCTCACTCATCGGCCTCCGTTGTTCCCAGGGAAAATAAAGTCTACCATAGAGACATAGAAAATAGGTGCAGGAGTAGACCCATTCGGCCCTTCGAGCCAGCACCGCCATTCAATATGATCATCCAAGGTGGGAGATTGCAACCTTCACATGGCCCACCTTTTTTCGACTAATGCAATCCACCCAACGTGCACAAACATTGGATCAAACAGAACAAATTGACCTACAACTTTAGGCTGTGCACACCATTTTGGCAAGAAGAAGTGCCCCAATCTATCCTATGTCTTTCCGTTACTAAGATCTACCAATCCACACAATCTCTTGCTGAATCTCTTCTGCACTCTCTCCAGAGCAAGCACATTCTCCCTACAGTGTGGCAACCGGTGCTTTTGAAAGATGTGGCATAATGCTTTTAAATAACTTTTAAATTGTATGCTCCAACCTCTGAAGGTAAGCATGCTATTTGCCTTCTTCACCACCCTATCAACCAGCGTAGTCAACTTCAGAGAACTGCGGACTTTAACCCCGAGGTCCTCTGGTCAACAACGTCTCTTGACACCCTCCATGGTCTGTACATGTCCTACCCGCTATGTAGCCTTGGAAAACCACCCTCGCTATCTACAACTCCACTGATATTCATCCACAAACATACTCTACCGGTTAACTAAAGTGCAGAGAGCAAAAACGCAGTGTGAGGCAGTCGAGCGAGAAATTACAAAATTCAGGTAAAGGTTTCAATCTGTGGTTGCTAGCAAGATATTGTAATATTGCAAATGATACTAAATTAGTCACCAGTTCTAAGGTCCTCCCCAAGGCTTCCTGCACTGATCCAGGAACCAGCAACTTGGTTTTAGAAATTAGCATTTTCCACAAAGTTTCTGGTATCTGAGTGGCTTTCCTTGTCGCAGTGTAAAATGGCAATGATAGTTCATTCAGTCAGTGAAGGAAGGAAACGGGAATGCTGGTTTAAACCGAAGATAGACACAAAATGCTGGAATAACTCAGCGGGACAGGCAGCATCTCCGGGGAGAAGGGATGGGTGACGTTTTGGGTTGAGAAGAAGGGTAACTCCAGCATAACTGAGTAACTCCAGCATTTTGTGTCTATCTTCATTCGGTTGGTGTCAGGAGCCAGAGAAAAGACACAGTGACCCATTCCCCAGCACCCATCCGTCTGGGCATCGCTGGCCATGGAAAATGTCTCGGAGCTCGGTCTCACCGAGGAGGAAGGCTTCCCGGAAACACAGTCGTCACCGTCAGGATGACCCATAACTACCTGACCAGCACACCACACGGTAGAGTTGCTGCCTTACAGCGCTTGCAGCGCCGGAGACCCGGGTTCGATCCCGACTACGGGTGCTGTCTGTACGGAGTTTGCACGTTCCCCCCGTGACTGCGTGGGTTTTCTCCGAGATCTTTGGTTTCCTCCCACACTCCCAAGACGTACAGGTATGTGGGTTAATTGGCTTGGTGTATGTGCAAATTGTCCCTCGTATGTGTAGGATAGCGTTCTTCCCTGTAGCTATCAAACTGTACAACTCCTACCCCTTTAATCGTGGGGTAGACTGACTCCTCTCCCCCCAATCTTTGCACGTCCCCAATCCTTTCCGTTCATCACTTTAATTTCATGTTTCATGTATCTTGTGTTTTCATGACTGTTGGCAGATTCATTTCCCTGCTGGGATACATAAAGTTCTATCATATCGTATCATATCTTATTTTATTTTGCAAATAGTACACACTGCAACCTTTATGCATGGCACTGGAGGGAAAGAACATTTAGAAACATAGAAGCATAGAAAATAGGTGCAGGAGTCGGCCATTCAACCCTTCGAGCCATTCAATATGATCATAGCTGATCATCCAAAATCAGTACCCTGTTCCTGCTTTCTCCCCGTATCCTTTGATTCGGGTAGCCCTAAGAGCTGAATCTAACTCGATGTCTTTAGTATGGTTGTCAGCAGGCTGTCTTGTCCAGGGTGGCGTTAAGCTTCTTGAGAGTTTTGGATCTGATTCATCCAGGCATTTGGAGAGGGTTCCATTGCACCGCTGGTTTATGCCTAGTCAACGGAGAAAATACCTTGTGGTGTCGACCACATTGACTCACCACAGGATACTGACCGGCACGTTGCTTCTGATTAATCCCGCTCCCTAGGATGTTGATGGTGCGAGACTCAGAGATGGTATAAGTTCAGAAGTTCAGAAGTGACATGAGCAGAATTCGGCCATTCAGCCATTCAGCCATTCAGCCCATCAAGTCTACTCCGCCATTCAATCATGGCTGATCCATCTCTACCTCCGAACCCCATTCTCCTGCCTTTCCCCCATAACCCATGACACCCATACTAATCAAGAATCAATCGATCTCTGCCTTAAATACATCCATTGACTTGCCCCCCACAGCTTTCTATGACAAAGAATTCCACAGACCCTCTGACTAAATAAAGTAAAGCCCGTTTATTGTGATGCTATGACCTCTGGTCCTGGACTCTCCCACTAGTGGAAACATCCTCTCCACATCCACTCTATTGGATCCAGCCTTTCACTATTCGGTAAGTTTCAATTCTTAAGGGGTTGGACAGGCTAGATGCAGGAAGATTGTTCCCGATGTTGGGGAAGTCCAGAACAAGGGGTCACAGTTTAAGGATAAGGGGGAAGTCTTTTAGGACCGAGATGAGGAAAACATTTTTCACACAGAGAGTGGTGAGTCTCTGGAATTCTCTGCCACAGAAGGTAGTTGAGACCAGTTCATTGGCTATATTTAAGAGGGAGTTGGATGTGGCCCTTGTGGCTAAGGAGATCAGGGGGTATGGAGAGAAGGCAGGTACGGGATACTGAGTTGGATGAAAAGCCGTGATCATATTGAA
The DNA here is from genome assembly GCA_035221665.1 of Okamejei kenojei. Taxonomy (NCBI): domain Eukaryota; kingdom Metazoa; phylum Chordata; class Chondrichthyes; order Rajiformes; family Rajidae; genus Okamejei; species Okamejei kenojei. The sequence continues at coordinate 8,637,079 of CM069146.1, read as the reverse complement.
TGGCGGTGCAGGCTCGAAGGGCGAATGGCCTACTGCACCTATTTTCTGTGTTTCTAACCTCCCTACATGTGTGTGTGTGAGAGTCTTTGTGTGTCTGTGTGTGAGTCTTTGTGTATATGTGTGAGTCTGTGTGTGTGTGTGTGAGTCTGTGTGTGTGAGTCTGAAAGTCTGTGTGTGCATGTGTGTGTGTGAGTGTGTGTGAGTGTGTGTCTGCGAGTCTGTGTGTGTGTGAGAGAGTCTGTGTGTGTGTGTGTGTGTCTGTGTATATATCTCTGTATGAGAATGTGTGTGTGAGTGTCTGTGTGTCTGCATGAGTGTGTGTGTGAGTGTGTGAGTGTGTGAGAGAGAGTCTGTGTGTGAGTCTGTGTGTGTGTGAGAGAGTCTGTGCGTGTGAGTGTGTGTGTGTGTGTATATATCTCTGTATGAGACTGTGTGTGTGAGTGTCTGTGTGTCTGCATGAGTGTGTGTGTGAATGTGTGTGTGAGTGTGAGTGTGAGTGTGTGTGTGTGTGTGTGTGTGTGTGTGTGTGTGAGAGAGTTTGTGTGTGTATATATCTCTGTAGCTGGTTAGATTCTCTCTAGCTGGAGATGGTGACTGGTGACACTTGTTACCCATCCCTTCTCTGCTCATGTCTGACGATGTCTAGTCCTACTGCACACACAGCTTCATTTGCTGAGGAGTTGTGACTGTCATTGAATATCGTGCAATCATCAGTGGACCTCTCTTCTCCTGACTTTGTGATAAAAGGAAGGTCGCCGATGAAATAACTGAAGATATTTTGGCAAACTCCTCCTGTGATCTCCTGACACTGAGATAATTCACTTTTGACAAACAAGCAACCATCTTTCTTTCCGTGAGATAGAACTCCACTCATTGGTGTTTTCCCCCTTTGATGTCAGCTGATTTATGATCTGGCCAAGCTGAACGGGTTTAAAATGCTGCTTTAATATTAAGATAAGTAATCCGCCAACCTCACATCACCACTGTGAATCTGATCTTTTGTATAGCAACAAACTGGCTCTGGTAAAAGCCAAACTGGGTATTGATAATCTCAGAGAAATACAATTTGCAATCATAATTTGTACAGACATTGTGGGCCAAAGGGCCAGTCCTTGTCTGTACTCTTCTATGTTCCATTTGCTATCTCCTGTGCTCTGTGTCCTGTGTCCTGTGTGTGTTCTGAGTTCTGTGTGTGTTCTATGTTCTATGTTCTGTGTTCTGTGTCCTGTGTGTGTTCTGTGTCCTGTGTGTGTTCTGTGTTCTGTGTCCTGTGTTCTGTGTGTGTTCTGAGTTCTGTGTGTGTTCTATGTTCTATGTTCTGTGTTATGTTCTGTGTTCTGTGTCCTGTGTGTGTTCTGTGTCCTGTGTGTGTTCTGTGTTCTGTGTCCTGTGTTCTGTGTCCTGTGTGTGTTCTGTGTTCTGTGTTGTGTGTTCTGTGTCCTGTGTGTGTTCTGTGTTCTGTGTTCTGTGTCTGTGTTCTGTGTCCTGTGTTCTGTGTTCTGTGTTCTGTGTTCTGTGTGTGTCCTGTGTCCTGTGTTCTGTGTTCTGTGTTCTGTGTTCTATGTTCTGTGTTCTGTGTGTGTTCTGTGTCCTGTGTTCTGTGTTCTGTGTTCTGTGTGTTCTGTGTTCTGTGTCCTGTGTTCTGTTCTGTGTTCTGTGTCTGTGTTCTGTGTTCTGTGTGTGTCTGTGTTCTGTGTCCTGTGTTCTGTGTTCTGTGTGTTCTGTGTGTGTTCTGTGTTCTGTGTGTGTCTGTGTGTGTTCTGTGTTCTGTGTCCCTGTGTTCTGTGTTCTGTGTGTGTTCTGTGTTCTGTGTTCTGTGTTCTGTGTTCTGTGTTCTGTGTTCTGTGTTCTGTGTTCTGTGTTCTGTGTGTGTTCTGTGTTCTGTGTGTTCTGTGTTCTGTGTTCTGTGTTCTGTGTTCTGTGTTCTGTGTTCTGTGTTCTGTGTTCTGTGTCCTGTGTTCTGTGTGTGTGTGTTCTGTGTTCTGTGTTCTGTGTTCTGTGTGTGTTCTGTGTGTTCTGTGTTCTGTGTGTGTTCTGTGTGTGTCTGTGTTCTGTGTGTGTGTTCTGTGTTCTGTGTGTGTTCTGTGTTCTGTGTTCTGTGTTCTGTGTGTGTTCTGTGTGTGTTCTGTGTTCTGTGTTCTGTGTTCTGTGTCCTGTGTTCTGTGTTCTGTGTTCTGTGTGTTCTGTGTTCTGTGTTGTGTGTTCTGTGTTGTGTGTTCTGTGTTCTGTGTGTGTCCTGTGTTCTGTGTTCTGTGTTCTGTGTGTGTCCTGTGTTCTGTGTTCTGTGTGTGTTCTGTGTTCTGTGTGTGTGTTCTGTGTGTGTTCTGTGTTCTGTGTCCTGTGTTCTGTGTTCTGTGTCCTGTGTTCTGTGTGTGTTCTGTGTTCTGTGTTCTGTGTTCTGTGTTCTGTGTTCTGTGTGTGTTCTGTGTTCTGTGTCCTGTGTTCTGTGTGTGTTCCTGTGTTCTGTGTGTGTTCTGTGTTCTGTGTCCTGTGTTCTGTGTTCTGTGTGTGTTCTGTGTTCTGTGTGTGTTCTGTGTTCTGTGTGTGTGTTCTGTGTTCTGTGTTCTGTGTTCTGTGTTCTGTGTTCTGTGTCCTGTGTTCTGTGTTCTGTGTGTGTTCTGTGTGTTCTGTGTCCTGTGTTCTGTGTCCTGTGTTCTGTGTTCTGTGTTCTGTGTGTGTTCTGTGTGTGTTCTGTGTCCTGTGTTCTGTTCTGTGTCTGTGTTCTGTGTTCTGTGTTCTGTGTGTGTGTTCTGTGTTCTGTGTGTGTTCTGTGTCCTGTGTTCTGTGTTCTGTGTTCTGTGTCCTGTGTTCTGTGTGTGTTCTGTGTTCTGTGTCTGTGTTCTGTGTTCTGTGTTCCTGTGTTCTGTGTGTGTTCTGTGTCCTGTGTTCTGTGTGTGTTCTGTGTCCTGTGTTCTGTGTTCTGTGTTCTGTGTTCTGTGTGTTCTGTGTTCTGTGTTCTGTGTTCTGTGTCCTGTGTTCTGTGTTCTGTGTTCTGTGTGCTGTGCTGTGTGTTCTGTGTTCTGTGTGTTCTGTGTTCTGTGTGTGTTCTGTGTCCTGTGTTCTGTGTTGTGTTCTGTGTTCTGTGTTCTGTGTGTGTTCTGTGTTCTGTGTTCTGTGTGTGTTCTGTGTCCTGTGTTCTGTGTTCTGTGTCCTGTGTTCTGTGTCCTGTGTTCTGTGTGTGTCTGTGTTCTGTGTCCTGTGTTCTGTGTGTGTCCTGTGTTCTGTGTGTGTTCTGTGTGCATTCTGTGTTTGTTCTGTGTTCTGTGTGTGTCCTGTGTTTGTTCTGTGTTCTGTGTCCTGTGTTCTGTGTGTGTCCTGTGTTCTGTGTCCTGTGTTCTGTGTCATGTGTTTGTTCTGTGTTCTGTGTCCTGTGTTCTGTGTGTCCTGTGTTCTGTGTGTGTCCTGTGTTCTGTGTGTGTTCTGTGTTCTGTGTGCATTCTGTGTTTGTTCTGTTTTCTGTGTGTGACCCGTGTTCTGTGTTCTATGTTCTGTGTCCTGTGTTTGTTCTGTGTTCTGTGTCCTGTGTTCTGTGTCCTGTGTTCTGTGTGTGTCCTGTGTTCTGTGTCCTGTGTTCTGTGTTCTGTGTGCATTCTGTGTTTGTTCTGTGTTCTGTGTGTGTCCTGTGTTTGTTCTGTGTTCTGTGTCCTGTGTTCTGTGTTCTGTGTGTGTCCTGTGTTCTGTGTCCTGTGTTCTGTGTTCTGTTGTGCATTCTGTGTTTGTTCTGTGTGTTCTGTGTGTGTCCTGTGTTTGTTCTGTGTTCTGTGTCCTGTGTCTGTTGTTCTGTGTGTGTGTCCTGTGTTCTGTGTCCTGTGTTCTGTGTTCTGTGTGCATTCTGTGTTTGTTCTGTGTTCTGTGTGTGTTCTGTGTTCTGTGTTCTGTGCCCTGTGCCCTGTGTTCTGTGTGTGTTCTGTGTTCTGTGTGTGTTCTATGTTCTGTGTGTGTTCTGTGTTCTGTGTTCTATGTCCTGTGTCCTGTGTTCTGTGTTCTGTGTTCAGTGTGTGTTCTGTGTTCTGTGTTCTATGTTCTATGTTCCATTTTCCATGTTCCATGTTATATGTGCTATGTTCTATGTTCAGTTATGTGTTTTATGTTCAATGTTCGATGTTATATGTGCTATGTTGTATGTAATATGTGCTGTGTTCTATGTTCTATTGTTTAATGGATAGATCCAGGCAGGATGTGTTGACTCGGAAGACATCATGGGCGACTATCTTCGCAAGTGGTTTCTCTCTGCCTCCTGCCTTGAGTAAACTGGGCTGCTGGGGGGACTTTGTTCAGTCTAGTTAATTTCAGAGATACAGCATGGAAACAGGCCCTTCAGCCCACCCAGGCATCACCGACCAGCAATCATCCATGCACTAGTTCTATTCTACACACTGGGGGCAATTTACAGAGAACAATTAATCCACAAACCTGCACGTCTTGGGAATGTGGGAGGAAACCAGAGCGCCTGGAGAAACCCCACAGGGAGAATGTAGAGACAGCACCCTTAGTGAGGATCGAGCCTGGGTCTCTGGCACTGAAGGGCAGCAACTGGTCCACCCAAGTCACCGCCTGAGCTGAAGAATGTTAAGTATGAATGCCCTGGTGGTTTGGGCACACGCTGGTGATAGAGCAGTCGAACGTGAGATCAGACGCTGCCCAGTCACTGTCTCTCAATGTCAGTAGATTGTCGCTCTAAGCGGGTGCCTACGTGACAAGCCGCACAATGTGCACCTAGTTGTAAAAGGGCTATAGGTGCACACAGAAGCTGCGAACCACGGCAACCAAGGAGTAAATGTACGTGCAACTAGAGAGCGCCAGGCGCACCAGGGCGAACCGCACAGGGAAATGGCCGGGACAAATTCCTGAGATACACACTTTCACCCAAAAACATCACAAGTGTTTCTGCCTCTGTACTTACTACTTCTTGTGAAGTAACTAGAAGTAACTACTTCTCTACAGGATCGGTGCATGAGAAACAGCTCTACACAATCTAGTTTCCAGCTTTCAATCCTCTCAGTTTGTTCTGAATAGGAGGCTTGAAACATTGGCGTTTAGAGCACTTTGTTAAACTAACTTTTCTCCGGCGTGCACCTTAAAGGCTTGTGCTGCTTATTCGAGTTGAATGCCTGCTCTCCGATTTTATCAGCAGCCACTCTGTGTTCGGTTTGGAATGTTTGGCGTGGCCTTCAGCCAGCCTGCATTACTCACACGCGATCACTTTCAAAACTTATCAGCATGTGCGAACGAGGGGAAAGGTGAAGAGAGTCCGCCTGACATCTGCTGCCGTGAACAAGGGCACGTTAATTTTCATTTCCACAAATTTCAAAGCTGAGCTGTAACACGAAACGAGAACTAATGTCCAAAGAATTGTGAAGCCAGAAGGAAATCAGGTCAATCTGCAGCCGGGTGAAAATCTCAGCCTTAGTTTTATTCCTTTTGTTCAGTTCCTTTCTCCACTGCTGAACTCCGAGCCTCAGATCACTTCCCTTCTGAAAACTGACTTCTGACCGATCTTTGAACTGTATAAACAAAAAAATTCGTCTCCTAATTACTACCTTGTGACGTACTACTACATTGAACATTTTACTTATGCGATCCAAGATTATTACCCCATAGATTGTTGCATGTTGGTTCTGTTTCCGACACTCTTAAAGGGGAGTTACGAACATCACTGGGTCAGGGCAATCTTATTACTTCCTGATGCAGCTATTAACCAGCTGGGAAACCATTTCTTTGATTTTTGTTCTGGGCCTCCAAGGATTCCTGTAATTAGTAATAGCAATTGCTGTTGTCGGGAATTTTGTAAGTTTTAATATGGTTAATCCTGGAGCTCACGTACTGGGGAACACGTTGGGAAATGCTGAGTTTTATGTCTATCCTTCAGCAGTTTCTTGAGCGTCTGTTAAACATATTTTCATTCTGAAGGAAAGGGGGACTGGTGTATTTTATGTAACAGTGGTTGTTACTTTATGCTTGCCTCTCTTTTAAGGACAATGCCATGGGGCCAACTGCTTTCTGAATTACAGCAATATTTGTAGAACTTTGCAGAGTTATTTTGTAAAGACTCCTTGATTAAATCCTACACACTGTCTTTGAGTTCCTCACATCTCATCTGTAAGATCCTGTACGCTCGCCAGTGGGTTTTATTAAAGGTTAAGAACTGACTGAGCACACCTACTATCAAGCCAGGAAGCCTGGACACGTTGGGGCAGATCACACCATCGCAATTGCAAAGAGATGTATGGCACAGACACCCATTAAAAGTCGCAGGATAGGTGATAGTTGCTCGAGACCAGCGTGCCACAGCACGTAAAGATGGATAATCAGGATCAGAATAAATGTATTAGCCAAGTATGTGTACATACGAGGAATTTGACGGTGCATGTACCACCGCCTCTCGATTTCCCCACTGCCTCCGCTTCGCGGTCCATGCTGTGAGGCATTGTCCGGGGTCGACTCACACAGCCAGGTCACGGTGAAGCAGAGGGCAGCAGATCGAGCGAAGCCCTTGTTTGTTTGGCGCAGGAGTTTCCGTTTCGTCCACTTTGTTGTCGGGAGAACGTAGATTTGCAAGGAATATACTCGGGAGCGGTGTGCGTAATCCATCGTTGCCGGAGTCGGGCGAGTGCACCAGAGCGCCTCCCCTGGGTTCTCACAGCCAGAGCCCCACTAATCCAGCGAGTGAGAGAAATCCCGAGCAATGTTTGGGGGAACCGAATGTCTGATGTTAATGAGTTCCTCTCTCATGAAAGTAATCTTTGTGGGAATTGCATAGACGACACAAATGAACAAACACGGATGAAACAGCAAGGAGCAGTACACCTTGGTAGCTGTCATCCGTGCCATCTTAGTTCTTCTGATAACTGGTGATAATAGAAGCTAATTCGCGGTCCTACAACCTGGATTGGATCCTGAACTCAAGTGCTTTCTATTGTGGAGTTTGCATGTCTACCCTTGGTCATATGGGTTCTTGATGGTGTTCCACATCCCAAAAGCGTGCTGGTTGGCAGGTTGTTTGAGAAGGAACTGCAGATGCTGGGAAATCGAAGGTAGACAAAAATGCTGGAGAAACTCAGAGGGTGAGCAGCATCTATGGAGAGAAGGAAATAGGCAACATTATTTGGCTGGTTGGCAGGTTACTTGACTCATGCAAGTCACCTATTGTGTAAGTGTGTGGCCGCAGGGAGTACAGGAAAGTGAGTGGGGGTGTGGAGGAAGGATCTGCAGATGCTGACTTACACCGAAGAAAGACACAAAATGCTGGAGTAACTCAGCTGGACAGGCAGCATCTTTGGAGAGAAGTTTTGGGTGACGTTCTGGGTCGGAGACCCTTCTTCAGACTTCTTCAGTGAGTGGGGGAATTGTCAGAGAGCCAGAGGGAAATCTTAAAGAGGAAATGTTGGAAGCTAGACACAGTGTACACAACCTTCGACGTGGTTCCTTGTCTCATCTCTGAGATCAAGAGCAGACCCCAAACGTACTGAGCACTTTACACCAGTCACAGGTTGACTACCTCACGATCCCATCAAGAGGCTAGCGTGCTTCTTTTACAATTTGCTTTAATCAATATTTATATTTTCAATTAACTTATTTGAGTTTTGTGTGTTAAAATACGTTTTTTTTTTTTAAAATCCCAAAGTTTATTTGTTTTTTATACACACAAAAAGATCCCACTGTTTGTAAGAACCTGTGATCAACAGAGATACTTAGACACCTTAAGGGCCTGTCCCACTTAGGCGATGTTTTAGGTGACTGCCGGCAACAGTCACCGTCGTAACGGGGCGCCGAAATGGACCCACCCTACGACAAATATATGGCTTCATAATTTCCCCGCAAAGAAAATAATCTGGGCATTGATACTTTTGATTTGTATTTGTATCTGAAATGATGAGTAGAGACAAAGACAAAGGCTTTCCGTTCATTCATTTGGCGAGGTGAATGAGCCATTAAGGAACTCTTTGGATCTCCGCCATTATTATTTAAAATGGGCAGCACGCTGTCGTAACTGGATGTGCTGATGCCTCACAGAGCCAGAGGCCCTGGTTCAATCCTGACCTCGGGTGCTGTGCATGTGGAGTTTGCACGTTGTCCCTGTGATTGCATGGGTTTCCTTCAGGTGCTCTTATATCCTTACACATCCTAAAGATGTGCGGGTTTGCAGGTTAATTGGCCTCAGTAAAAGTAAAATCCCCTAGTGCGTCTGGAGTTGATGGGAAAGTGGGATAACATAGAAGTAGTGTCAAAGTGGATTTGGTGGGCCAAAAGGCTTGTTTCCATCCAGTATCTCTAAATTAAAACACGAGGGGCGGCAAGGTGGTGTAGCAGTAGAGCAACTACCTTTCAGCGCCAGAGACCCGGGTTCGAACCTGACTATGGGTGCTTGTCTGTACGGAGTTTGTCTGCTCGCCCCATGACCTGCGTGGATTTTCTCCGGGTGCTTCATTTTCCAAAGACGTACAGGATTGTAGGTTAATTGGCTAGGTATGAATGCAGAACTGTAAAATTGTCCCTAGTGTGTGTAGGGTAATGTTGATGAGCGGGGATCGCTGGTCGGTGCGGACCCGGTCGGCCGAAGTGCCTGTTTCTGCGCTGTATCTCTAAACTTAACTAAAACTAAAACTAACCTAAACTAAGACTAGAACTGAAATTAAAACTAAAACTAATTTTTCACATCATACTGGGTCCAGGCTCCAGAAACATTTTGTAGTACTTGGAATATTTTGTACACCAACTCAGCTGTAGAGGGACCACGCCCTGAGTGGGTGTTGGGAAGGGAAGTTCCGATGTGCTTGTGTTAGCTTAGTACGTTAGGAATATGCCCGTGGATGGGGTTGGATTAGAGTGACCGGGATGCTGTTGAGGATCGGCTGTTTCTCTGCTGTCTGATTATTTGCTCTCCCTATCTACTCTCCTCTATTTCCAGACAAATACGGATTGAGGGTATTCTATCTGCAGAAAGGAACTGCAGATGCTGGTTTACACCGAAGATAGACACAAAATGCTGGAGTAACTCTGAGGAACAGGCAGTATCCCTGGATTGAGGGAATGGGTGATGTTTCAGGTCGAGACCCTTCTTCAGACCTTCCAGTAAAGTCACGACCCGAAACGTCACCCATTGCTTGAATCCAGAGATGCTGTCTGTTCCGTTGAGTTACTCCTGCATTTTGTGTCCATTTTGAGTGTATTCTATGCCGATTTCCTCCGCAGTTTGTGAATGTGGGCGAGGCAGTCAGGACATTGTAAAAACAAAATAACTGTCTGTGTAAAAAATAAATCCGCTGAAAGCCCTGTCAAGCTTGCAAGTGGTGGAACTAAACTTTTTGCATGCATTTAATGATTGTTGTGAAACTATTGAAACTCAAAGCAAGATTAAATGTGGTTTCCTCTCAGCTGTTTACTGGAAGGACAAAGCAGGACCCACTGCGGCGTAGTTGAAGTATTCCGGATAAGCGGGCCTGGTGAAGATTTCTGTAATACTTAGTACTTTCAGGCACCGCAACCGACCTGTTACGCAGAATTGTTTAGCGTTAGATATTTTTTAGATTTGGCTTCTCTGTCAGCAGCGCAGGTAGATTTGCGTTGAGACTGCCAGTTGATCTCTCAGCTCAGCAACAATCAAGGTTAAATTTCTTGAACTGACTGCTCGGTGGCGCAGCGGTAGAGTTGCTGCCTGAAGGGCCAGTCCCACTTGGGCGTCATTTGCGCGTAATTTACGTGTCTTCATTTATGCGTCACGACGCACGACGCGCGCGTGGTGCGCATTACGCACGCATGGTTCGTGGTGACCTAGGCAGTGACGCGCGGTCGCGCGCGGCGTCCCGGGATTTTGTGATGTACACAATCTTCGCTCGCCATCTGCGTGACGCACAAATGATGCCCAAGTGGGACAGGCCCTTGACTGCGCCAGAGACCCGCGTTCGGTGGACCAAAGGGCCAGTTTCCACACTGTATCTCTAAACTAAACTAAACTAAACTGAACTCAATGACTTGCCAACCAACTCCCTCGGGGAAGAGGTTTCAATACACCTTCACCACATTTAGTGAAAAGTATTCTACTCATCTCAGTCCTAATTATGCAGTTGCTTAGCCTGACCCCATTTTAAAGTTTCCAGTCAGTAACTACAGCCATTCAGAATCACCTCTGTAAGCCCTCTCCTACCTTCTATGTTTCATCTTTCTAAACTCTCTATCCTCACTGATAAATCAACCCAGGAATCCAATTAATCAGGTTACGTTACAACACCCCAAGAACAAATACTCCGTCCTTAGATACATAAGTACAGTACATATTGTACTATTTGTACATATACAGTACATATAGGCAATATGTGCAGGAGTAGGTCATTCGCCCCTTCGAGCCAGCACCGCCATTCAATGTGATCGTGGCTGATCATCCACGGGGTTCCTGCCTTCTCCCCATGTCCCTTGTTTCCGCTAGCCCTAAGTGCTCTATCTAACCGGGTGGCGCCAGCAAGTGGCTGCCTCGCCAACAGTCTATCTGTCCTTCATTATGTTTTTGTTATATTAAGTATGTGTTAAAGAGTATGTTTTAGTCCTCCTTGGTTAGTTTTATGTGGGGGGTGGGGGGGGGGGGGGGGGGGAGGGGCTGGTGGAAACTTTTTTCAATCTCTTTCCTTGATGGAGATGTGATTTTTTTTGGTATCATATCTCCGTCCTCACTGCGGCCTAACATCGTGGAGTGGCGCGGCTTTTCCTGGAGGCCGATCCGGCGCTTCAACCACGGGCGTGGCGCGGACTTTCCATCGTGGAGCTTGCGATCCCTTTGCCGGGGATCGACTGTGAAGAGCTCCCACGGGGCCATGGGGCCTGTGAACTTTAACATCCTGGAGCCCACGATCCCTGGTTAGAGTGATTTGGGAGCTCCAAGTCAAGGAGAGTTTCAACCATCCCGACGAGGGAGTTCCAATCACCCCAAAGTTGCAATGTTACAAAATGTTGAGATTTTAAAAATCAAGTCTGCAATTTATCCCATCAGATAAAGCATAAAAATAAGTTTAATTTGACACCTAATTCACTTTCATATCTTCAGTATTAAAAAAGTTATGGCCATTTTCATACTCGGAAGTTAGCATCTTGTTCCGTATTGCTTTTCCATTGACTTAACACAAAAGCTGTGATCGAGGACAGTCAAAAGCCCATAACTTTCTTAAAAATTAAGAGAACTGAATGAAATTTTCAGTTATTATAGATTGAAGTATTCTGAAACAAATATGAAACAATCTTATGGCCCTGTCTCACTGTGCGAGTTGACCCACGAGGTACCCCGAGTGACAGACTCGTGGCTGTGCACGAGACTTCAAGTTTATGATCAAGTGTGTAACCGAGTTCCCACGGGTATGTCATTGCTGCGATGTTCCAAGTTCCTCTCCCGAGTTACCAAGTTCCTCTCCCGTTACTCTTGAGCCAACCGTGAATGAAGGTATGTTTTAATAAAGCAACAATGTTAAAATACATCTCCATCCTGTGGTTTTGAGTTATTTCAGCGCGGCGGCATCCTTTGATATGACCTACAATGGGAAAATGCGCATCCTCCAGTAACCAAGCATTTCTTGTTGTTTTATGTTTTTAAATACTTTTTTGCAATGGATCTCTATTTTAAATAATTTTAAAAAAGGAAGCAGCTCGGGTGACTGACATTGAGCGGCCGCCGGGACCCGACAGCACACACACACACACACACACACACACACACACACAGATACACACAGACAGACAGACACACACACACACACACACACACACACACACACACACACACACACACACACACACACACACACACACACACACACACACACACACACACACACACAGATACACACAGACAGCAGGACTGGCCGCCACTTCAGAGGAAGGAAGCAGCTTGGGTGACTTTGAGCGGCCGCCGGGACCCGACAGCAGACACACACACAGATACAAACAGATAGACAGAGAGGGAGAGAGAGAGACACACACACACACATACACACACACACACACATAGAGAGAGAGATACACACAGACAGCAGCTGGCCACCACTTCAGAGGAAGGAAGCAGCTCGGGTGACTTTGAGCGGCCGCCGGGACCCGACAGCAGACACACACACAGATACACACAGATACACACACACACACAGACACACACACACACACACACACACAGACACACACACACACACACACACACACACACACACACACACACACACACACACACACACACACACACACACACAGACACACACACAGATACACACACACACAAACACACACACACACACAGACACACACACACACACACACAGACACACACACAGACACACACACAGACACACACACAGCCACACACACACACACATATGTGGCGTTTCTGCTCGGGACCCTTCTTCAGACAATCCAATGTCCCATAATATATTCTTTATATATTAAGGTTTCTGTTGAAAGTGTGGTGCCGTGGTTACGGGTTGTCGGAAGGAAGATGATGAGGTCTGGTACAAGTTGACTTTGTTTTCAGTAATCAGGCCTCCGTGTTGGCCGATGTCTGGTTGATCGAGCGCTCATACAGTTGCGAGCGAGCGAGGTCCATATATAGGAGCAAGGAACGCGAAGCCTCTGAGGGTTCATTGTTCTCCTGGTTTGGATTGCTCCCAGGAGAGCGGGGCACAAAGAAAAATTTAGGCATTTTTCTGTGGAAGGGGGAGGGCAGTATAAAATCGAAAGCATTGTACAGCAGCACTCTCCCCAACACGAAACACAGCGCAGCGTAAACAATTAAACAGCTTCACTTTTAAAAGCAAAGACACACGTTAAATTACACGGCCCCAAGAAATCGCCTCTCAATTGCTTCGGGGTTGGAATTGAAATATATATAATATATATAATATGTATATGCATATTATACTACTTTGGTTCAGTCCCTTTCAGATTATAAAAAAGTTCCCACGATAGACTCACGAGACACTATGGTAAACGCACGGGCCATTACGTTACTGCAACGAGTTTAAATGTTTCCATTTTTAACTTGAACAGTTAATTTGACTCGTGGAAAAAATCAAACATGTTTGATTTTTTTCACGAGTTAACAAGTTTCCCGAGTACCTGCCGTTAGCGCCACGAGTGGACAAGTTGAACGTGCGAGTTCCGACGTTCCCGCTACGTGATCACCACGAGTGAAAACTCGGGGTCACTCGTGGACCAACTCGCACAGTGAGACAGGGGTTTTACTTGGATTACCTGAAATTAAAGCATATAATTAGTTAGTTACCTAATTGTAGCTAATTACAAAATTCAATTACTAGATCTAAGCATCTATCAATTTCTTAAGAAAATGTTAACATTTTTAAAAAGCCCAAGTGTCCAAATAACATTCACACAAGAATTCACAATATAACATGAGTTTAAAATCTCATTGTCATGAATTCAAAGACCAAATTGAAGGAATTTAGTGTTTAATTCCCGTAAATTAATTTTGTATCAGACCTACCCAAAGCGAGGGCTTCGGATCGCCGGCTGCAGGAGCTTTGATGCCCCGACTGTGGACGGTTCGTCAGCCCCGACCACGGGAGAATATAGAGGGAGATGAATGGACTTTATTACCTTCCATCGCAGGAATGGTGGGATCCGCTGTGGTGGATGTTTATGTTAACTTTTATTTTATGTGGCTGCGGGTCTTGTTGCTTTTCACTTAGTATGGCTGTATGGTAACTCAAAGTTCACTGCACCTTAATTAGTACATGTGACAATAAACTGACCTTGAAACCTCAACTCTTTTGAATGCATCCAGTGAATTAGCCTCCACTGCCTTCTGAGCCAGAGAATTCCACAGATTCACAACTCTCTGGGTGAAAAGGTTTTTCCTCATCTCAGTTCTAAATGGCCTACCTCTTATTCTTAAACTGTGGCCCCAGGTTCTGGACTCCCCCAACATCAGGAACATGTTTCCTGCATCAAGCGTGTCCAATCCTTTAATAATTGTATATGTTTCTATAAGATTCCCTCTCATCCTTCTAAATTCCAGTGAATACAAGCCCAGTCGTTCCATTCTTTCAAAATATGACAGTCCCGCCATCCCGGGAATTAACCTGGCGAACCTACGCTGCACTCCCTCAATAGCAAGAATAGTTTTACACACCTTACCATGGCCATGAGTTCACCAAATTTACATGCAATTATTGTAAAGGGCCTGTCCCACTTGCATGCGATTGCGTGCGTTTCATGCGAGGTTCAAGCTAAGTATGCGCCAAGTTCGCGCGTGACGTCATTTGCGTCATGCTTACCAATCAGCTGGGCAGGAGGCGGGCTGACTGAATTTGGGCGTCGCACGGCGTCGGGCGGTAACGTCATCACGCAACGCCATGCCGGGCGGTGACGTAATCGCGCAACGCCACGTGCTAGGCGTATGCCGTCAAGACGCTGCGTACGATGTCAAGACACTGCATACGATCGCAATGCGCCTGCGTGCGTACGCGGGCTGACAGACCGTTGGCGAGCGAAGATTTCAGCCACTGCAAAATTTTCGGAGTCCCGCGCGATGTCAGGACGAGCCCCGCACAACTCCGCGCTTCTAAGTGGGACCGGCCCCGCACGGCCATACGGTGCCCGTACACCTCAAGCGACCACGAGGTCGCGTAATTTGCGAGCCAAGGTCGCGTAAGTGGGACAGGCCCTTAAGATTTATTTGCTTTTGAACAGCAGCTCTCTTCCAGCAAAGGCAAATATTTGACTGCCTGTATGTTGACTTTCTATATTTCTTATTAGAAGCTGATACAGTTCCATCTACATCCAGGTTCTTCTACATTCACAGATAGTCTCTACCTAAGATGGACACAAAATGCTAGAGTAACTCAGCGGGATAGGCAGCATCTCTGAAAAAGTATCTCGACCCGAAACATCACCCATTTCTTCTCCCCAGAGATCCTGCCTGTCCCACTGAGTTACTACAGCCTTTTGTGTCTATCTTGGGTTTAAACCAGCATCTGCAGTTCCTTCCTACACAGTAACTCACTGGGACAGGCAGCTTCCTTATAGAGAAGGAATGGGTGACGTTTCTGGTCGAGACCCTTCTTCAGACCGAGAGTCGGGGAGAGGGAGACACAGAGATATGGAAGGGTAAGGTGTGAAAACGACAGATCAAAGCAGACGGTGGTCAAGGAGATGTGGAATGGTTCATTGTTAGCTGAGGGGAAGCATGGAGGCATACAATTAGTAAAATTAATCAGGAGGACAGTGAAACTAGCCGGAGAACTAGGATGGGAGAAGGATGGAGAGCAAGAGTTACTTGAGGTTAAAGAAATCAATATTCATACCACTGGGGGTGGAAGCTGTCCAAGCATAATATGAGATGCTGTTCCTCCTATTTGTGTTGGGCCTCACTCTGACAGTGCAGGGGGCTCAGGACAGAAAGGTCAGTGTGGGAATGGGAAGAGGGAGTTAAAGTGTTTAGCAAACAGGAGATCGCGTAGGCCGAGGCTCTACCCGAGTGATAAGTACTGATGGTGCAGTGTCAGGTCTCTACTGCAGTGGGCTGGGTTTTCCCACTCCCACCAACTCAGGCCTCTCTCTCAACCAACCGTGAGGTCTCTGTCCTCCATCTCTCACACCCTAGGCTTCTCTGGCCTCCATCTCCACAACTTCTGGAGCCCCTATCGTCCCTTTCGCCCATCGCTGTGGCTTGCTCTCAGCCTGCTCAACCCTGCATGCCAAACCAATCTTATGTCTGTCGATAAACACAAAATGCCGGAGTAACTCCAGTCTGAAGAAGGGTCTCGGCCCGAAACATCAAACATTCCTTCTCTCCAGAGGTATTGCCTGTCCCACTAAGTTACTCCAGCATTTTGTGCCTATCCTCAATATACTCAATACATTAAAACAAAATAATGGTTACCAGAGTTAAATACTTCACTAACAAGTTTAATAGCATGATTGTTTTCAACAAAGAATGTGCTCATGTAATAGAAACGACATTTTCCACCAAAATTAAACTTGCCAGTGCACTCATGTCTTGTCTTGTTTTTCCATAGTTGTTTACTTTTCACTGTTTTGTAGAATTTATGTATAATAAATGATCGGACAGGCTCGATGCAGAAAAACTGTTCCCGATGTTGGGGGAGTCCAGACCAGGGGCGGTGTGTGGGGGGGGGGGGGTGGGGTGGGAGGTGAAATGTGAGTAAAGTGGCGAACAAATCCTAGCGATATATCACAGTCTATCAAAGTGACCTGCATGTTTTTTGAGTGCCTGTTCCTTAGCCCGTTGAAAATTCTGATAGTGTAGTGGCCCAAATTGCACTCCAGGGAAGGCTGCCACTAATTTGCCAATAACACTAGCCACTCGTCGGATGGAGGATTGCTGTTCATCTACCAGATTGCTGCAGGCCTCCATAATTTCTAAAGTTTTGGCCATAGGCAGAGTCACTGACATGTTAGTTGAATCAATGGTGAACCCAAAATAGTCAATGATTCTAGATGGCATCAGTTTGGATTTAGTTGGATGGATGAGGAAGCCCAAGCTCTTGAACATACGTTTGGTAACAGAAACAGAAAATTCAGCTGAGTGTTGCCTATGGTCAGAACATCATCCAAGTATGCCATCACAATGTGATTCTGGGCCCGGAGTAGTCCCAATACTGGTTTCAACAATTTTGTAAACAACCTAGGGGCTGAGGTTAACCCATTGGGCAAAGTTTTAAACTGCCACAGCTGTCTCATCCAACTAAATTTCAAGTATCTACGGTATTTGTAATGAATTGGTACTGAATAATATGCATCTTTCAGATCTATACTTGCCATATAACATCCTTTGGAAACCAGTTGCTTAGCAGTACTGAAAGTTTCCAATTTAAAGCATTTATACTGGACATAGGAGTTCAGTCGGGTTAGGTCTAGAATGACTCGACACCCACCATCTTTCTTTTGCTTGGGGAATATATTAGACACAAACTGCTGAGGCTGATGAGCCGTCCTTTCAATTACCCCTTTTTTGAATAATGTTTCAATTTCATAATTTACCTGTAGAGTTTCTGGTTTTGAAAACACCAATACCCGACTTGGTGTATGTTGTATGGGTGGATGTAATTCAAAAATAAACTCAATTCGAAACCCCTGGATACTGTCCAGTATAAACGGATCTGATGTTATGCAGCACCATTCATTGTAGAACAATTGCAATCTATCCCCTACTGGTGACTGGTCTCTAGAGGATATATCCTGGACAAGTCCAGCTGCTCGTACCTCCATGGTTGCTGGATTCCTTTGTCTCCTAGTTCTGTTGGGGATGTGCACTGGTGCATGCCAATGGCGTAGAGATGGAAGAGCTCGGCTTGGTCCTTGCCCCGCACCAGCGTCTGTGGCCCGTCTGAAGGGGTACGGTCGACGAGGCGGCCTCCTGCTTGTGGAATGCAACTTGATAAGGCCGATCGTCTTCGCCTCGTCATCTAAGTCCTTGACTTGCTTTGCCAGATCTTCACCAAACAACAAGTTTGGTGGCTGTATGTTGGAGGATCTGCACAGTGCTGCAAATTTTGGATTAAGAGTTGGCTTGATGGCGTTTTTCCTCAGGCAGTTAATCTCAAAGTGGGTGTTACACAGCAGGGCCAACATATCCTGCTGTGTGTCTGATAGTGGTGCCCCTTTGACTGACCGCCCAAATGCCGTTATGCCTGCTCCGATTAGTTTTAACACTTTTTGCAGCCTTAGTTCATGTGATCGCATGGTTGCACCCATTTGCTCCCAGATGGCCTGGTTCACAGTGGGCACTCTGAGTGATGCACAATTTATAGGTGTTTCGTATCGTTTGGATGTTTCATCCATTGTTGATTCTTGGAGCTGGTGAGAAGTCATTCTGGCCAGATTTTCCTCCATTTCCTCACCAGTTCCTGCCGGTATGGCGAATTTGCCACATCCGGCACACCTGGAGCTAAGCTTGTGTGCTTTGGGGTATGTTCCTCTGTTATACCACCAACTTCAGGGTCAGTATCATACTGCCCTGGCTCTCCCTGCTCATGCATGAGGGAGGTATCATGCAGCCCTTGACCTGGCGCTGCTGGTATGGGCCCCCATGCAGACCCGCGGACGTATGGCCATGGTGCTCTGTGGCACCGGAGTTGCTACCGCTGGTTGTAATGTCGGCAGTTCTGGAGTCGGCGTAAGCGCCCGCCCGCTGGCCGCGGTCCTGCGGTCAGTTTCCCTGACTTTGTCGGCGGCACGCCTCGACCTCCCTTTCACTGATTTTTCCATGTTCCCGCTGGCTCCTGAAACCAGTCTTATAGAACTTAGGGAACGTTCGCAGCATAGTTTACACTTACCTGCGACTTTTTAACTTACCGGTGGTGGAGCTGCGCTCTCCAGCCCGTCGCTGCGCCATGCGTGTGACCTAATGACGCGCATGCGCACTGGCGGGGCTTCTTGACGAATCACTCACGTGACTCCGAAGTAAAATCTATCTCTCTCTGCCTTAAGAAATATCCACTTACCTGGCTTCCAAAGAATTCCACAAATTCACCAGCTTCTGACTAAAGAAATGTATCCTAAAAGACCATCCTTTAATTCAGAGTATGACCTCTAGTCGTAGACTCTCCCACTAGTGGAAACATCCCCTCCACATCCACTCTATCCAAGCCTTTCGCTATTCGGTAAGTTTCAATGAGGTTCCCCTCATTCTTCTAAACTCCAGCGAGTACAGTCCCATTGCCGACAAACGCTTAACATAGGTTAACCTACTAATTCCTGGGATCATACTTGTAAACCTCCTCTGGACCCCCTTTACTACCGATTCGACTTGCAGATTAACTTTTTAGGAATCCTGCACCAACATTCCCAAGTCCCTGTTTCTGGAATCTCACCCCATTTAGAAAATAGTCTATGCCTTTATTCCTGCTACCAAAATGCATGACTCCACATTTTGCTGCGCTATATCTCATCACCCTTTCCCTGCCCACTTTCCCAACCTGTCCAAGTCCTTCTGCAGAGTCCCTGCTTTCTCTTCACTACCTGCCCTTCCACCTATTTTCGTATCATCCGCAAACTTTGCCACAAAGCCTTCAATCTCCTCGTCCAAATCATTAATTTATAACGCGAAGAGTAGCGGCCCCAGCACCGTGCCCTGCGGAACTCCACTAGAAAAGCCCCCATTATTGCCACTGTTTGTCTTCTGCCATCCAGCCAACCTGCTGTCCATGCTGGTATCTGCCCTTCGATAACAAGGGCTCTCATCTTCCTAAGCAGCCTAATGTGTGGCACCTTATCAAAGGCTTTCTGAAAATCTATGTAAGCAACATCTGCTGACCTGCTATTTGCTTCTTCAAAGAATTCCAGCAACTTTGTCAAGCAAGACCTCCCCTTCACAAAGCCATGCTGACTTTGGCCTATTTTATCATGAGCATCTTATGGTATATAAGCCATGCATTTTATATAAGCGATATACATACATTAGGTAGCCTACAACTGAGAGCAGGAGATGAATCGTGTACTACACTAAGTCCTCGCACATTGATCTTACACAGTGGGGACCTTTTCAAAGAGTGAGTGGTGTAGTAACAGTGTATTTCCAGAAGCAGCAGATGCGTGGTAAATGTGGCTTCCTTTACGCACTTTACTGGATAACACAGAAAAAGCATCTTCGACCATGCAGGTGAGATTCAAATAACCTGCTTTGGGGCATTGGTTTCTCTGAAGCAAAGGCGTTCTGACATGCTACCACAAGCAGAGTGCAGAGATGATGAAAGACTTCTGATTATTGGGTAGAGTGAACATTTCCAGTTATCGTAAGCAGAAAGAGGAAACAGGCATCCTCATTATCAGGAAAGATTGGATATTTATCTCACAATTTTGCAAAATAATTACTTTGCAACTGGCAAGAACTCATTGGACTGCACTATCTGTTTCTGTGCCAAGTATCTAATTGAATTTGATCGTTTTTAATTCTTTATTATGAATGAAAGATAATCTCCCATTATGGGAGGTAATCCAATTTGTTTTTACAGGCATCCAGCCTTATAGTTTTCTTTATTGCATCTGGCAGCATATTCCAGATGTTGATCACCCTGTATGAAGAAGAACATTACCCAAATCATTCCAAAATTGATCGTTTATGGAATTAATCTATGTCCCTTTCTCTCATTCTCATGGACTCGTGTAAAGTAACGCTACAAATTTATATTTTAATTGTCATGAAGTCATTGTCTGTCTCTATAAAGCCTCCTGCCACAGCTCGGTTCCACTATGAAAGACCAGTGTTCCTTAAGCTTATCCTCTTATTTCTGTCC
>CM069146.1:7934336-8011836 GCA_035221665.1 Okamejei kenojei | reverse complement strand
GTCAGTACACATCTGTCGGCGGGCTCGGCATCTGGAGACTGGCGCCAATGTTCAAAGGTAAGGGCTCGAGTTAGCACCGCGACCAGCGCTGCGGCACATCTGGCCCATGACCTCGGTGGACAGAATAATAAACATGAGAAATCACGAGGAAGAACGTAGCGGCTTCCAACCTCCTCTTGTAAACACTGTACAATTAGTAACCTATCAAATATTAATCCAAGGTAGACATAAAATGCTGGAGTAACTCAGCGGGACAGGCAGCGTGTCTGGAGAGAAGGATTTTGTGTCTGCCTCCGATTCAAACCAGCATCTGTAGTTCTTTCCTACAATTATTCATCCGCGTTTGCAACATTTGGAATTAAAGTTTTCTTGATTTGTTTTGAACGGGATGTAATAAACATTGTATTTTCTCCATGGATCTGCTCTCACAAGAGATAAACACTGTAAACATTAACACCGGTGTGGTTTGAATGTCAAGAGACTGTGGCGGGGGGAACCCACCTGTGATGTCTGCACTCGATGCTATAGAAGAAATTGCAGGGGGAATTAACGCCGTGTTGCACAGAGTAAGCTGTGAAGTATTCGCTTGAAACTCCCGTTGGCTTTGGTCACACTTGTTACCGTGCCTCTAAGTTGATATGTTATTAAAAAACCGTATCGGCTTCTCTCTCCACAGGCGTGGGACTCGCAGCCGCCGTTCTTTCTTTCTGGCTGAATATCTATTACGTCGTGATCATTGCTTGGGCCATTTATTATTTGTATAATTCTTTCACGTCGGTAAGTTCCCGCTCTGTCTATTTCCGAGCCCGAAATTAATTATTCGCTGTTTATTATTAAACAATAACCTACCGTAGCTCGCAGTCAAAAACAACGACGGCGGTGATGTAAAAGACGCGGTGTGAATCAGTCCAGTGACGGCCAAGCACCTTTAATGAGGTCGTATATCTGCGCTCAAAACAGTGGGGAGGTTGGGGAGCGGTAAATGGCAAAAAAATAAATAAAATAAAGGATATCCAGAATAAATTACAAAGTAATGGCAGCGTTTCATTTGCAGGAACTTCCTTGGCAAAGCTGCGGGAACCCCTGGAACACTGAGAGATGCTTCTCAAACTACAGTACGTCCAATTCAACCAACTTCACCAGCCCGATCGTGGAGTTCTGGGAGTAAGATGTCTCTTTACCTCTTTCTGATTCTGTGAACTAATGCGTACCTCAACAAAAATTGAAATGGGAGATAGCGCTTATAATTGATGGGCGCATATGACTTTATCCGCAGGCGGAACATGCATCAGTTATCGGACGGATTGGATCAGCCGGGGCAAATTCGAGCGCCGCTTGCTATTACGCTGGCCATCGCCTGGGTTCTTGTGTATTTTTGCATTTGGAAGGGTGTCAGTTGGACGGGAAAGGTAAAGTCTTCACGCCGTTAACGAGCAACAGTGCGCAGAAGCTGACACGGTGTGACGGGGAAAGCGGTTGAGTTTCCACACTAGGCGTGGAGTCGGTCTCTCTGCGCCCCGAACGTCCCACATTGGCTTTGGCCGCCGGTTTGCAGAGTGCGGGATGAACTTCAGTCACAGAACCAGACCGTTCGGCCCATCGTCTCTGCACTGTTTGGAGCGAGGGAGTCCTGGGAGCTACATCGTCCATTTGTCACCCTCCTCCCTCCCAGCCCTGTTTGAATAAATAGCCTCACCTAGCCTCAACTAGCCTGTCGTAACTAAGGTGGAATGTTCCACCGGTCAATCGGAAGTACTGTCATTAAAGATAAGCCTCAAGATGCTGGAGTAACTCGGCGGGACAGGCAGCATCTCTGGAGAGAAGGAATGGGTGACGTTTCGGGTCGAGACCCTTCTCCGGACTCTCCAGAGATGCTGCCTGTCCCGCTGAGTTACTCCAGCATTTCCCGTCCATCTTCGGTGTAAACCAGCATCTGCAGTTCCTTCCTGCAAGTACGGCCATTGCCTGACATAAGGTTTGAAATGTGCAAGGGCTGTGGAGGGTATTATTCACATAAGATCCCACCTTTCTTTTCCCCATTCTGACCTCGTGGTACATTACAATGAAACTCGTTCAATGAAGGGGGGGGGGGGGGGGGGGGGCGTGGATGCAATTAAAGCTTTGAAGCGCTCAGATCACGTAGCTGATATAACAGGACGATCTTGCAATCCATGTTTATGTTTGGTTTAGTGTCATGTGTACCGAGATACAGTGAAAGGCTTTCGTTGCGTGTTATAAGATAATACATGATTACAATCGAGCCATTCACAGGGTACATGGATGCATGACACATAATAAGCGAATAATGTTTAGTGCAAGGTACAACCAGCAAAGTCCGATCAAGGATATAGTGTGGGGGGTCGCCAATGAGGTAGATAGCAGTTCAGGACTGCTCTCTGGTTGTGGTAGGATGATTCAGTTAGAAGCATAGATGCAGGAGTAAGCCATTCGGTCCTTCGAGCCAGCACCACCATTCAATATGATCACGGCTGATCATCCAAAATCAGTACCCGGTTCCTGCTTTCTATAGCCATTAGCCCTAGATTCCGTTAGCCTTAGGAGCTACATCTAACTCTCTGTTGAATACACCGGCTGGGAAGAAACTGTCCCAGAAACTGGAGATGTGGTGCTCCCAGTACTCACAATCTTATACAACCATCGGTATGGTTATAACACGGTATGCCGACGCTACACGTGATGCAATCCCATCATTGTATCCACTTTTTAGAAAACTCTGCGTCTTTCCACAGGTAGTCTACTTCTCAGCCATCTATCCCTACGTCATGCTCATCACGTTGTTTTTCCGTGGAGTGACTCTGCCAGGCGCCCGTGAGGGAATTTTGTTCTACATCACTCCAGATTTCAGTCGCCTCTCGGATTCCGAGGTATGTCAGTCGTGGCACTTGTACCAGTCAGGCCCCCTACAGTGTGTGTGTGTGTGTGTGCGTGAAATCACTGTCATCGCCACTACTGGTGGACAATCGGACCATCTCTCTCTCTCTCTCTCCCTCTGTCTCTCTCTCAGGTATGGCTGGACGCCGCCACGCAGATATTCTTCTCCTACGGGCTGGGTCTTGGTTCGCTGGTGGCGCTGGGCAGCTACAACACATTCCACAACAACATATACAGGTAACAACTGACTTCCATCGGCAGCTTTATGCATTACATACAACACATGCCCTTCGCCCTAAAATACGTGTGTGGCGAGTATAATATCATGACACGATCACAAGTTATAGGAGTAGAATTAGGCCAATCGGCCCATCGAGTCTCCACCGCCATCCAATCATGCCTGATCTCGGCCTCCTAATCCCATTTTCTTGCCTTCTCCCCATAACCCTTGACACCCGTTCTAATTAAGGATTTTTCTAACTCTGCCTTAAAAATGTCCACTGACTTGGCCTCCACAGTTCTCTGTGGCAATGAGTTGCACGGGTTAAAGAAGTTCCTCCTCACCTTTCTAAAAGAGCGCCCTTTAATTCTGAGGCTATGCCTCTAGTTCTAGGCTCTCCCACCAGTGGAAACATCCTCTCCACATTCACTCTATGCCTTTGATTATTCTGTAAATTTCAATGAGATCCCCCCTCATTCTTCTAAACTCCATTGAGTAGAGGCCCAGTGCTGT
The DNA here is from genome assembly GCA_035221665.1 of Okamejei kenojei. Taxonomy (NCBI): domain Eukaryota; kingdom Metazoa; phylum Chordata; class Chondrichthyes; order Rajiformes; family Rajidae; genus Okamejei; species Okamejei kenojei. The sequence goes on along the minus strand of CM069146.1, from coordinate 8,008,211 downwards.
CAAACGCTCATCTTATGTTAACCCACTCATTCCTGGAATTATTCTTGTAAACCTCCTCTGGACCGTCTCCAGACACAATGCATCCTTCCTCAGATATGGGGCCCAAATTTGCACACACTGCTCCAAATGCGGCCTGACCATCGCCTAACTAATCTCATCTCATCTGTGTGCGCACTATCTATGTGGTCTGGCTCCCAATCGTGAATGTCTAATGGATGCTTGGATCATGCTGGGCGTGAGTCCGATCGGCCCATCGCGTCCATGTCCACGCTGTATCCACAATGAAAACCGAAACACTCAGCAAGCCAGGCTGCGAGAGTGAGAGAGATCGTGAGAGAGAGAGAGAGAGAGAGAGAGAGAGAGAGAGAGAGAGGGAGAGAGAGAGAGACTTCACGCTTCAGGTTGAACTCCCTCCATCTTCTCAGCATTGACTCGGTTTCTCGCCCCGCATCGTTTTTTCCCTTAATTTCGGGCGTTTCCGCATCTGCATTTGGTCCCCAATTAATCTCCACCTGGCACTTTGCGCAGAAACCTGGCGTTTTCCCGTTGTAGATTCTAGCAACATCCACTTTTCTGTCTAAATTCGCTTTAGGAGTGGTCTAAATCTGACAATGACATTAGTGCATAACAATGGCTCGTGGACGAACACTATTCTTGGTTTGGTCATAATATGTGTGTGATGTGGAAGGGGGGGGGGGTGCAGTTGACTATAATGGGCTTCACATAAACGAGATGAAAGTGTCATTGTTTTATTCGTCAACATCATTTCTTCCCTCCTTCTTTCAGAGACTCGATCATTGTCTGCTGCATAAATTCCACCACCAGCATGTTTGCGGGATTTGTCATTTTCTCCATTGTTGGCTTCATGGCACACGTGACAAACAGGCCTATCGCCGATGTGGCTGCTTCAGGTATGAAAACATCCCTCTTTCTCTGGGTTTAAGTTAGATGCTTAAGGCCCACAGTTAGACCCACTGATTTCAGCTTGGCGTGATAATTTTCTGGCCACTTCTGAATAATATTAGCATTTCTTTCCAATGACATCTCCACAAAATGATGACAATGGCACTTACTGGAAGAAAAAACATTTTGTTTGATTTTGAAGCAATTGTTATAACAGAGTTAGACACAAAATGCTGGAGTCACTCAGCGGGACAGGCAGCATCTCTGGAGAGAAGGAATGGACGACGTTTTGGGTCGAGACCCTTCTTCAGAGGCGAGAACCGGAAACAATCTGAAGAAGGGTCTTGACCCGAAAAGTCACCCATTCCTTCTCTCCAGAGATGCTGCCTGTCCCACTGAGTTATGCCCCTGTCCCACTTAGGGAACCTGAACGGAAACCTCTGGAGACTTTGCGCCCCACCCAAGGTTTCTGTGCGGTTCCCGGAGATTTTTGTCCTCCGGCAACCACCTTCAACTAGCATCCCAACCGGCTTCAACTAAAAAATTACCGATTTTTAAAACGGAAACCACTTTCGACCATTAGGGAGACTGTCAAAAACCTCAGGGAACCTCCGGGAACCGCACTTTCGGTTGGGCGCAAAGTCTCCAGAGGTTTCCGTTCAGGTTTCCTAAGTGGGACAGGGGCATTACTCCAGCATTTTGTGTCTATCTGCGATGTAAACCAGCACCTGCAGTTCCTTCCTACACAATTATTATAACAGATATGTTTAGTGGGTGGGGGTTAGAAAAGATCATGAAACCTATAGATGTTTTCTATCACTCAGAGTATTGCTCTCAAAAGAAGGTATTGATTGCTGAGGGCTATACTTGTGGGTTGCAGTTGACAGTCTGCCAAAACGGATCTCATGCATAGTCTTGCTCCCACTGAGTGGGCATCTGCCAAGCACTAGCGGCTGATTTACAAGTGGCTTGCAGACTGATTTCACCAATGAATTAAGCCGAAGAAGAAATAAGTGACTCGTCAGCCTGCGTCCAGAATGTGGTCTCTCCATCAACCTTGGAATCTGATATCATCCACAGACAATTATTCAATGAGGAAGAGTGGACTAAGAAGCGTTCAGCCCAATGGAGTAGTGAAATCAAAGCCCATCGTGCCACTGTGAATGAAATCCTACAACTTGGATAGTTACAGCCCCGGCAGGGTTTGAATGTTATATGTGTAGGAAGGAATTGCAGATGCTGGTTTGCACCAGCAGATACAAAATGCTGGAGTAACTCAGCGGGACAGGCATCATCTTCGCAGAAAAGGAATGGGTGACATTTTGGGTCGAGACCCTTCTTCAGACCTTCTTCAGATGTTATATTTTTGCACCATTTCTCATGTTAAATGGCTCCCTGTGAATCCAAGGTTGATGCCAAAGGAATGACTGCATGCTGCTGAACAGAGGGAGGGAAGAGTGATGAGGTTGCTCCAATGTGAGCTGAAAGAGGGGAAGCATTGTCTGGATGGCCAGCCGAGATCAAGCATAGGATGAGCATAGGTTGCAATTGGAATATTTTGCAATGCATAAGTATGTGGAAGGTTTTGAACAGCTCATGCTGCCATCGCAGGACAAATAAATGTGATAAAAACTCATAAATGTGATCATACACACCATTAGATTAGCAACGGTTCACAATTAACGGCACAGAATTGCAATTGAAACGACAATGCTCACTTTTCGAATCTGGTCACCAAGCTTTGATGCAACATGGATTTCCCCTTTCTTTAATATCTGTAAGGCACTCTGTGTTGTCCAGTGATCTTAATGAAACATTCTCAGACAAAAAAAAAGCAAGAAAACTGAAATATCATGAATTACATTTCTGAATGTTTTACAGAAACTTTCTTAAATTAAAACAAAAATCCTCATAATATTGAAATAAATATTATAACAATCCACAAACATAAAATTACCATTTCAGGGCTAGAAAACATTTACAACCTTGTTACACCTCCTGAAGGAGCAAGATTTCCAATGTACTTTTGCAGTGCAAACAGTTCATAAAAAATAGCATTTCTTCTCAATTCACTGATTCTACATTGAGGGTCTTGGAGAAAGGATCAACAATGCACCGCCCTGGACAGCAGCAATTCTCTATGTCTGTATTTTACTGTAGATATGTGTACTCCAGACATTGCTGGCTGATTCCCTTGATTATACAATGGACTGACAGCTTCATCATTTTGCCATTATAAACTCCACATCATTAATTCTATGATTTAAAACTTGCCAAGGGAATGCATGATACATCCATTAAGACTAGCATATTGCATTCAGACATATGCAGAATCATATTTCCATTTAGCGAAAGCAGCCCACTAAAATGTTGACAGTGATGTAAAATTTAATTATTCTTTGAGGTCTGCTGGCAACGGTTTAAAATAAATCATATCTAACCTTCCTGAAAATTATTACAGTTTTATGCTCTTGGAAGCATGTTAAGTCAGAAGGTCAAGAGTATGTGAAATCAAGCAAACTTTAAATGAGAAGTACAATTCCAGTCACATATAAAAATAGTTATTAATGATTAATGTGAATTAGAGTAAAAATAATTTATTGACAAAATAGGGTTTTTTTCTGCAAAAAATGTACTTTCTGGTCTTCCACCAACGTTGTCTGTGACACAACGTTGAATGTTGAGAATGACTCAACACTAGTAGTCCCGCACTAGTAGGATGAGGAACAGCTTCTATAACAACACCATCACACGGCTGAACTTGCAGTCCCGCCGATAGATTTCTCCAGTCTCTCCGTCCACATTGTCTGCATTCTGTAAATAGTTATATATTGCTATTACTACAACTGCATTTCGTTGTACCCATACTTGTATCTGTGTAATGACATTAAAGTTGAATTGAATTGAATTGAATTGAATTGAATTGAATTGACTCATTGAAAAACAGGAGCAGAAACACCTGATTAAAAGGTTAGCAAGGGAAAGGTTAATACACCACAATGGTCTATAGGGCCCTGGATGTGCATGTCAACAGAAGACCACAAAGCAAGAGTAATGTTGAATATTTAGCAGTATAGTGGGGAATCTTTCAACACTTTAATGTGTGATCCTGAACTGAACATTGCCTTTGGAAAATAACATTTTCACATTTATTGCTTTTATGTGCATCCTATACTGAAAACTGGTTTGAAAAATTTGGCATTCTAAAATGTGCAATCTTACGAACATAATAATGTTAAACATAATAAAAAAGATTTAATATTTGATTATAACTCATACCAGATATGACAGGTGTATACTTGTTTTTTCTTTCAAGGTCCTGGTCTGGCATTTTTGGCATATCCTGAAGCAGTGACACAGTTACCAATATCTCCGTTATGGTCTATTCTGTTCTTTTCCATGTTACTTATGCTGGGTATTGACAGCCAGGTAAGCTTCATTTACGGGCCACAAGGAACTGCAGATGCTGGAATCTTGAGTAAAACACAAAATGCTGGAATAATTCAGCAGGTCAGGCAGCATGGATAGGTGATGTTTTGGGTTGGGACCCTTCTTCAGACTGAACAAAGGCCTTGATCCAAAATGTCCTATCCATGTCCCTCAAAGATACTGCCTGACCAGCTGTGTTATTTCAGCTGTTTTGCGTTTACTTAAGCTTTATTTTCAGCATGCACACTGTTCAATGTGAGAATTGATAGAGTTCATTTTTGAATTGAATTAATCTTTAGTTCTTCTGTGTTTTTCTTAATAGCATTTCACCAATATTTTAAGGCAAAATAAAATTGGTATGGCAAAACATTTGAATGTAGTTCTAATTGTGGGCAATAGGCAAAGGAATCTAGCATCTGCACATCTGTTAGTCGAGTTATTTAAAAATTTAATGCAAATAGTGTATTAAATTTGTACAATGTAGATGGACATTTTAAAAATGCAATTTAAATGAAAGGGAATTTTAAAATCTCCCGTTTGTAGAACATTTTGTATTGCACCTTAACAAAGATGATGAGTACATGCCTTAATGCAGCACAACATTACAATGTTACAGTTACAGAACAGATAGGTTTAGCAATAGATGTGTTCTGCCACTTTTAATCTAGCACCATAAATTTAATAGTTGAGTGGCTGAAAATAAAACCCTTCAAGAATGCCTTTATTGATTGCATCTGACAGGTGTCGACATATTGAACCTCTGCTTCAGTCAAGCATCAGTACTGAACAGCATTCTGTTGCTAAGGGTAACACTGCTGTTTAGCCTCTGACTGTAAAGTTTTAATTTTGTGCAGCGTTGCAATATGTGTCAATTATCTTTCTTGAGGCATAATGCAAGATGCTCAATACACTGTAAATGTTTGAAGTCAACCTCATTTATTTAAACATTTAAGAAACGTTCAACTATACTGAATACATTTTAATATTAGTACTATTACATTTCAAATCTTACCAATAGCAGGTGTACAATCCCAGTTATAGCCACATCCAAAACGTTTTGCCGTGCTCAAAATTAATATCTGTACTTTAAAAAAAAATCACATTACTGAATAAAATCAATGTTCTGTATGTCAACAGTAACCAAGTTAGGTTACATATGTCAAAGTGAAGAATTATTCTACTCTCAATTTAGACTTGCATTAAAGGCTGCAGTATATAACTGTCTAAGTAAACTCCAGCTCACTCTGCAGGTTGAGGGATTCACTTTGAGCTAATATTTGACAGCAGATGTAGCAGTCTGGTCAGCATTTAATGTCAAAAGTGACTGAGAGGGAATTTAAACTTGTTTTCATTATTTAATATTTGCACACAAAAAAGCAAAAGGTGATCTGAGGCACACTGCCCTGGACAGTTTACAACACAACTATAATTTGACAAGGTAGATTTTATTTTCACATAGTGCTGAACCTGATCTGCTCAATGGTCGATTCCTTTGCTTACTGCCCATGTGCTCATTGTGTAATGCCCAAGTGAGATGTAACTTCACACTCACCACTTTACCCACACACACACACACAAGCACAGCCGTCTCTATAGGAAGAGGGGTTTAGCAAGGTGTAGATAACTTCAGCCAGCCAAAAGGACTAGTCGCCGTAAGTCAGCGTGAAAAAAATGTTTCTCACTAATTTGATTGAGTGTTGGAAGAGGTCACCAAGAATATTGATGATGGCATTATGGTAGATGTCATTGACGTGGATTTTAGCAGCGGCTTTGACAAGATACTGCATGGTAGGTCGATCTGGAAGGTTAGTTCAGATAGGATCAAGGGTGGTCTAGCCAATTGGCTGCAAAATTGGCTTGAAGACGGACAGAAGAGGGCGGCAGAAGGTTGTTTTTCAAACTGGAGGCAGGTGATGAGTGGTGTGGCACAGGGATCAGTATTGGGTTCACTATTGTTCATTATTTCATGACTAAGACCTAAATATGGGTGGCATCGATAATAAATGTGTGGATGACACTCAGATGAGTGATATGCTGAAGAATTACAACTGTATGATTACCAACTGGACTATGGGCCACAGCAATGGAAATGGAGTTTAATTCAGATAAATGCAAGGCATTCAATTTTGTTAGGACAAACCAGAGTATGGCTTACACAATAAATGGTAGGGTCCTGGGGACTGTTGTAATATAGAGAGCTGTTGGGGTACATAATTCCACAAACTGGGCGACACAGTAAGAAAGCATTTGGCGTGTTTGCCTTCATTGTACGTGTACTGAGTACAGGAGTTGGGACATCGTTTTACAGCTGTACAAGACATTGGTACGGTCATGGTAGGAATTAAGTGTACAATTTGGTCACTCTGTTATAGAGAGGGTGCCATTAAACTAGAATGGGTGCATAAAAGATTTAGGAAGTTGGTATCAGAGCTGGAGAGTTTGAATTATAAGGATAGGTCTGGGTCTTTTCCCTTGGAGCACAAGAGGCTGAGGAGTGACCTTATCTAGGTGTATAAAATCATGAGGCGCATAGGTATGTTGTATTGCCACTGTTTTTTGCCAAGAGATTAAAACTAGAAGGGACAGGTTTAAGGTGAGAGGGGAACGATTTAAAATAGGGCCACTTGCTTCACACAGAGGGTGGTGCGTTTTTGGAAGATGCACAAACAAAGTACAGTGGCGATATTTAAAAGACACTTGGCAGGTACATGGATAGGAAAGGTTTGGAGGGATATGGGCTAGTCACTGGCAAGTGGGACTAACTCAATTAAGCAACTTAGTTGGCATGGATGAGTTAGTCCAAAATACCTTTTCCCACAGCTCTATGATTCTGTGAGACACCTTTGAGCACTTCCTATCTGCATCCAGTTCCAGAGAATGGAATTTCCAGAGGTTATGAAACCCAAGGTAGATTTTTTAAGATATGGAGTTGAATTACATATATTAAGGTGAAAGTATTTTACAGAGAACTTCCACAATATATAAATTCAATTTGCTCAATTAGAAACTCTATATTCATTTGCTTAGAGCTTGTCATACTTAATGTCATCATGCCAATATGTATGATGAATAGAACATTAGAATTACAAACTAATTCAAAGAAAAGAAAATACATGGAGAGGTGGTGTAAACAAAAATGAATTTGAAGCCAGATAAGGCTGAGAGAGGAAGATAAAAAAACACAATGGAAGGATCCAATGTAAGATGGATGGATAGATGGATGGATGGATGGATGGATGGATGGATAGATGGATAGATGGGTAGATGGGTATATGGGTAGATGGGTAGATGGATAGATGGATGGATAGATGAATGGATAGATGAATAGATAGATAGATGGATAGATGGATGGATGGATGGATGGATGGAGGGATGGATGGTCCCCTTTCTTCTTCGCAACCCCGACCTCCAATCTCATGTTCCATATCCTCGTTATCGTTCATAAAAATATTTTTTGATCACCCCGCCTCCCTGTGTGTGTGTGGGGTTGTTTATTGTCTGTATGACGCTGCAGCCCCCCCCCCCCCCCCCCGCGCAACCGCGCATTGAGGGGATGGGACCCAACGGGTCCCCCTTGGTCTTGTATACTATTAAAAGTCTCATCTTATATGTATGTATACGTGCGTCTGTCTGTATGTATTTTTGTACCTTTGTCAAAACGTTACGTGGTGGTGCTTAAATTTTTACATTTTCTGACACATTTTTCCCTTCCACACAGTGGTCAGGTTCACTTAAGATTTCATCCTACATTTCACAAGTTATTAACGATTCAAGTTTAAAAAAAAGGCAAATAAAGGTTCTCACACACAGCCTTTTTCCAGGACTTCTCACTGATGATGTCACAATGCCACGGACAATGCACCAATCACAATTGGCTCTCAAGATGCAGAGTGCCTAACGCCCCCCCACGGTCATTCACACCTCCCACCCCCTCCCTCCCACCCCCCCCCCCGGTTATTCACACACCCCTGCCCCGTCCCCCCAGGTTATTCACACCCCCCTATCTCCTCCCACCCGGGTTATTCATGCTTAAAGTTTCAAAAAAACAAAAACCACCTTTTAAAACACCAGCTTCCAGTGATGTCACAATGCCCCCCTTCCCCCCCCAAACAGAATATTCCACCACTTTCCAGTGACGTCAGGGGGAGGGCCTCATTTCAAAAACAGCTTCATCAGCTCCCCAACGCACACCGTCTGCATCTGGTCTAGTATATTTCTAAAATCACAGCATACCCTTATTCCTGACTAATTTCCAAACACAAAGTTACAATTATGCTGGTTTGATAATAGGAAATGTCTACATTTGTACATTTTGTTTTTAATTCTATACAGTAATAAGAAGTATAAATAAGCTATTAAAATGCAATAAATTGTAAAGGCTGGAAATCCAATCTAAAAACAGGAAATGTTGGAAATAGCCATCAGGTGAGGAATCCCTGGAGTAAGAAAGAATTTCAGATTAATGATCTTCCATCAGAACACTTTCCTGTTAAATTAGATATTGTTGTTTGCAAGAAATAATTATCAAAAATAAAGACATATAAACTTACGTTCATGCAAATTGTTACTTAATTTTCAGTTTTGCACCGTCGAAGGTTTCATAACTGCTCTGGTGGATGAGTTTCCCAAATTGTTACGAGGAAGAAGAGAAATCTTCATTGCTGTGGTCTGCATTATTTCTTACTTGATAGGCTTATCGAACATAACCCAGGTAAATTACATGATCAATCTCAATGAAACTATATGAATTTTTTTGATGTAAGTTGATTTCCACCTGAAAAAGTGACAGCTATATTTTAATATTTTGCATCTTGTAATGTAACATGATTTATCCACGTTCAGCTAAGATTTCACCTGAACCAAAATTGAAAAGTAAATCTACAAAATCTATAAACAGAAGAGTTACAATCATGCCTTTTTTTCAAGAGGGGAAATAAGAACAATCCAGGAAATAACCGTCCAGTGAGCCTATTGGAGAGGATCCATAGGGATTCAACTAAATTGCATTCAGAAGGAACTAACTAGGGGCAGTCGGCATGTCTTTGTCTGGGGCAGGTCATGATTTACAAACTTGACTGAGTTTTTTATGGAGGTGATAAAGATGAACAAATAGAGTAGAACAGCATATGCTGCCTATGTGGAGATTAGGTCCCTCATGTTAAGCTGATTACTCCAGAAGATTAAGATGCATGGGATTCATGGTGACCTGGTAGACAATAGACAATAGACAATAAGTGCAGGAGTAGGCCATTCGGCCCTCCGAGCCAGCACCACCATTCAATGGGATCATGATCATCCCCAATCAGTACCCTGTTCCTGCCTTCTCCCCATATCCCCTGTCTTGGCTGTTTTTAAGAGCCCTATCTAGCTCTCTCTTGAAAGCATCCTGAGAACCTGCCTCCACCGCCCTCTGAGGCAGAGAATTCCACACTCACCACTCTCTGTGAGAAAACGTGTTTCCTCGTCTCCGTACGAAATGGCTTACTCCTTATTCCTAAACTGTGGCCCCTGGTTCTTGGCTCCCCCAACATCGGGAACATGTTTCCTGCCTCTAGCGTGTCAAAGCCCTTAACAATCTTATATGTTTCAATGAGATTCCCTCTCATCCTTCTAAACTCCAGAATGTACAAGCCCAGCTGCTCCATTCTCACAGCATATGACAGTCCCGCCATCCCGGGAATTAACCTTGTAAACCTACGCTGCACTCCCTCAATAGCAAGAATGTCCTTCCTCAAATTAGGGGAGCAAAAAGTTTGGTCTCCTAATTGGCAGTTGAATTCAGAACTGGGTAGTGGGTGGGGGTGGAAATTTGTCATTATAGTTGGAAGTCTTTAATCAGTAGGATTCTGCAGGGATCAGTGCTGGAACCTTTGTTGTTTGTGATGACTTGGATGAAAATATATGTGAATTGGTTAGTAAGTTTGTAGACAACACCAGAAATTGTGGAGTTGCGGATAGCAAAGAAGACTGTCAAGGTATGTGGCAGGATAAAGATATGTTACAGATATGGGCGGAGAAATGGCAAATTGAGTTTCATCCGAGCAAGTGTGAGGTGCTGCACTTTAGGAGGTCAAATGTAAAGGGAAAGTATAGAGTTAATGGCAGGACCCTTAACAGCGTTGATGTACTGAAGGGTCTTGGGGTCCAAGTTCATAACTCCCTGAAAGTAGTAACACAAGTAGATAGAGTTACAAAGAAGATGAATGGTATGCTTGTCTTCATTGGTCAGGCCATTGAGTACAAGAATGAGGAAGGCATGTTGCAGGTTTACAGTTCTTTGTTTAGGCGGCATTTTGAGTATTATATGCAGTTCTGGTCGCCCCATTACAAGTATGATGTGGAAGGTTTGTAGAGGGTGCAGAAGAGATTGTAGAACAGATGTTGCCTAGATTAGAGGTATTAGCTATGAGGAGAGATCGGATAAGCCTTGGATTGTTTTCTCTGAAGTGAAGGGAGAACTGATAGAAGTTTATAAAATTATGAGCGGGCAGATCGTCGGAACCTTTTCCCCAAGGTGGAAATGTGAAATACAAGGTGACATCGCTGGAAGGTGAGAGGGGGAAACTTTAAAAGAGATGTTTTTCCACAGAGAGTGATGGGTGACTAAAATGCACTGCTAGGGGTGGATATGAAAGCAAATTCAGTGGTGGCATCTAAGGGACCTTTAGATAGAACCATGAATACGCAGGGGATGGAGGGATGCCAATCATATGCAAACTGTAGGGATTCGTTTAATTTGGCATCATATTTGGTGCAGATATAGTAGGCTAAAAGGCCCATTGCCATGCCATGCTCTTCCATGTTCCATAACCTTTGATATAATCTGGTACCTGATAGAACCATGATGGAACTGAGTGTCCAGTGTTAATTCAGCAGAGGCTATTTAAAATAGCACCAGGCTGCCTCCTGGCCATTTTTGTTAAAGAAACTGAGATTTCATGAAGTACAAGATACTCCAACTGCAATTTTCTTTGCAATTTAGATGTACAGGGTCTCTTGCCCAGAGTAGGTGAATCGAGGACCAGAGGACATAGGTTTAAGGTGAAGAGGAAAATATTTAATAGGAATCTGAAGGGTAACATTTTCACACAAAGTGTGGTGAGTGTATGGAACAAACTGGCAGAGGAGGTGGTTGAGGCTGGGACTATCCCAATATTTAAGAAACAGTTAGACAGGTACATGGATAGGACAGGTTTGGAGGGATATGGACCAAATGCTGGCAGGTGTGACTAGTGTAGCTGGGATATGTTGGCTGGTGTGGGCAAGTTGGGCCGTAGGACCTGTTTCCATGCCGTATCACTCTATGACTCCAGGACTCAAGTCAGACAATGTGCACCATGCATTTCTGGGCAAGATTATGGAAAGTCCTCAGACCCTATTACCTTAATGCCATTCAACGTTTTTGTCCTGATTTGATTTGTGCTAGACAGATGGAAATAGATGCCATGCCACAGTATAATCTAGATCTCATGGCAGGAATAAAAAGGCATACCACCACCAACCACACACTTTGTCCTAAACATTTTGAAACCAGAAATACTCATGTTTAAAGAAGTGTGTTTAATTTAAATGGTTTCTTATTATCTACAATCAGACATATTTTACATAATACGCAACTCTTTATGCAGCAACGATTATTCCATAATTGACCTCTGGAACCTTATTTGAATCAGTTTTACCTTTAAACAAGGCATGGCTTTTCCCCGTGTCACTTTAGAACAATGTACCATCTAACTTGCCTGAAACTTGTTTGACCATCCCGAGAGATATTTCAAATTTCAATAAAATTGAAGAGTTAAAAAGAAAAATCACAACACAATTGTGTTTCTTCACACTTTTTAAAAAACATTGCTCTTCCTGAACAGCCTATTGAATGAACACAATTTTCCATTCCTTGCCCTTTTGCACACAATACTTCAGCTGATTAACATCCATAGCAAGGTTTAGATTGTTAATACTGAATATGTTATAAAAAATGTTATTTCTATTATTTTAATTTTTGCAATCTTAATTTCTTTTTTAAAATCAATTACTTGTTAAATATTCCTAACAGAATTTAGGATTATTTTAAAATTTATGGCTAGATCTTTAAACTTAAGGGCCTGCCCCACCAGCATATGACTGCATGCGGCGAGCGCGAACTAACGTGGTGGCTGAGGCGTACGGCCTCGCAGGGCTGGTCCCACTTCGATCGCCGGAGCCGTATGGAGTTGTGCGGGGCTGTTCCCGACATCGCGTGGGGCTCCGAAAAACTGACACTGTTCAAAAATCCCGTGCGGCAACGGCCTGTCGGCCCGCAGCCGCATTGAGGCCGCACGGAACGCCTCGACGCCATACGCAGCGTCTTGATGCCGTATGCAGTGTCTTGACACCGTACGCAGCGTCTGGACAGCATACACCTAGTGCGTGGCGTTGCGAAATTACGTCACCGCCCGGCGTGTCTTTGCGTGATGATGTCACCACCCGACGCCGTGTGACGTCCAAATTCAGTTGGCACGCCTCCTACCCAGCTCATTGGTGAGTATCATGTCGGGACCAGCCTCATACGGCTCCGCAGTTGGAAGTGGGACTGGCCCCGCGAGGCCTTACGGCTCAAGCCACCACGTTTGGTCGCGCTCGCTGCATGCAGTCGCATGCTGGTGGGACAGGCCCTTAACCGTTAGCCTATCTAGAAACTTTGTTCGTTTCATTCACATGAGGATTCTAGTTGCAATAGGGTTGTATTTTATAATGGCAACATATATTGGCAACAGTAATTGCGCTGGAAGTTTAATCTCACCTGCGGAATCAGACAAGTTCTGAGGACAATTTTCTGAGGTTTACCTTGAGGTATCAATATTATTCCTGTACACTAAAAAATATATCAGGTAGTTTTTAATAATGTGGAAAAAATGGCATTGTACAGTACAGATTTCCTGCAATTTGGAGATAACAAGTTACAAAAACAAGAGATTTAACTGTTGAACTAAAAGCCGTTGTATGGAACAACCTGCATCACATGTCGAGTAGATACGATATGATATAATCGAACTTTATTTATCCCATGAGGAAAATTGGTCACTGTAACTTAGTATTGGGAATGTAGAGAATCACACTCCATGATTTATTTTCTCTCTGTTTGCACTTAAATGGCAGTAAACGTGTTGCTGTGAATTCACTGCATCTCACCACCTTGCTTCCCTGTGGTTAGATCGGGAAACATTCTTAATAAATTGAAAATCACTAACTATATGTGAAGTGTGTGGGAAGGAACTGCAGATTCTGGTTTAAACCGAAGATAGACACAAAAAGCTGGAGTAACTCAGCGGGTCAGGCGGCATCTCTGGAGAATAGGAATGGGTGGCCTTTTGTGTGAAGAAGGGTCTTGACCCGATACGTCATCCATTCCTTTTCTCCAGAGATGCCATCTGACCCACTGAGTTACTCCAGCTTTTTGTGTCTATTAACTCTATGTGAACACCAACTCAACTTAAGTTCAGGAAAATTAGTGGTTCGTTTTCCACTCGCATTTTGTTATGAGAGGTTTGTTGCCTCCTTCTTCTTCCTATTCTCCGCAGCATCTATTTCAACCTGAAAAACGAATAATGTAATAATAAGGAACTGCAGATATGGCTTGGTTCATCCCTGCTGTTAATCTTAACTCTTAAACCTAAATTATAAGTAGCATTATGGAAAATGCTGAATTTGGCCTATTCTGAGATGTTCAATGAACAATGATTGAATAATCCAAGCTGATTGGCATCCCCATCGTTAAAAAGAACAAAGTCAGTTCTTGTATGATTCTGTCCCCAGCTGGGCTAAACCAACTGATATATATAGACCTAACAGCATTCTCAGTGACTAGAAGTAGTTACCGTTTCATGTAACAACAACAGAAATCCAATAGAATCACTGAAACGATTTTGTGATTTTCCCAAATTGAATTTTTAAACTCTATTTCATTCTGGTTTGGGGGCACTGTGCAATTTTAACAGGTGTTTCAGGTACAAAATATAACCTGCTGGAGTAACTCAGTGGGACAGGCAGCATCTCTGGAGAGAAGGAATGGGTGACGTTTTGGATCCAGACCCTTCTTCAGTCTAAAGAACAGTCTTGATCTGAAACGTCACCCATTCCTTCTCTCCAGAGTTGCTGCCTGCAACACTGAATTGCTCCAGCCTTTTTGTGTTTATCTTTGGTGTAAACCAGCATCTGCAGTTCCTTCATATGCAATATATAATGTTATGGAGCCATAATAATCTGCATCTGTAATAATGTAGTTTCAGCAGGTGAGGCTTATAATTGTATAGTATGTTCGGTGTGAGGTTGTTTAAATTAGTTTACCAATCAAAAATCTTTTGTTCCTTTTTGCAGAACCTACAAATGTTTTCCCTCTGGACATTTTTTGTCATATTTCACTGCAATCAAAGCCATGCAGTGGTAGCTCTCAGCCTTATTTAACCTGGCTATTTTTAAAACGCGCATAAAATGTCAAAACGGGTCTGTCACACGTTCCGACTGAAGTCAAGTAAACGTTCCCGACCTGTTGTAGAAGTTGATACATAGAGCATGCATTTAGCCTGACGGGTTTCCTCTGATTTCCCTCTCCACTTGAGGCAGTTATGTTAATCCAATTTTCTCATTTGTTTCTCCTTTCATTCTACGCTTTCATTTATTATGCAATTGTCTAATTCCTGTTTCACTCAAGCAATGATTACTTGTGGCACTAACAGTCTTTCAATCCATGTTATCATTAGCTTAAATAAGTTTTGCATTGCCACTGCACACCCATCAATGTGAACAGTTAGTGCAGTTTATTATCTCTTGCTCCTCAGAGCTCTAATTTTGAGCAGGTCTTATTTCTACTTCTTAGATACGGTGAACTGAAACTCTAATCCAGTTTGAAGAATCCAAATGTTGCCTGTCCATTCCCTCTACAGAGGCTAAGTGCTAGAGCAACTCAGTAGGTCGGCCACATCTTCAGAGAACATGGACAGGTGACGTTTAGGGTCGGGACCCTCTTCAGACCCTTCTTCAGTCTGACCCGAAATGTCACCTATCCATATGTCTCCAGAGATGCTGCCTGATCTGCTGAGTTACTCCAGCACTTTGAGTTTTCCTCAAGATTCCAGCATCTGCAGTTTCTTGGTTTCCTCTAACTTCTTGTTATTCTCCTTATAACCCTGGCAGTCACACACCAACTAACACTAACACTAGGGTCATTTCTAGCAGTCCTAACATAAAGCCATTTCATTTCAAAATTGATTTATATATTAAGCCGTGCACATTGATATTACTTCTGTCCTTGGTATTTGATAGAAACATAGAAACATAGAAATTAGGTGCAGGAGCAGGCCATTCGGCCCTTCGAGCCTGCACCGCCATTCAATATGATCATGGCTGATCATCCAACTCAGTATCCTGTACCTGCCTTCTCTCCATACCCCCTGATCCCCTTAGCCACAAGGGCCACATCCAACTCCCTCTTAAATATGGCCAACAAACTGGCCTCAACTACCTTCTGTGGCAGAGAATTCCACAGATTCACCACACTCTGTGTGAAAAACGATTTTCTCATCTTGGTCCTAAAAGACTTCCCCCTTATCCTTAAACTGTGACCCCTTGTCCTGGACTTCCCCAACATCGGGAACAATCTTCCTGCATCTAGCCTGTCCAACCCCTTAAGAATTTTGTAAGTCTCTATGAGATCACCCCTCAATCTTCTAAATTCCATTTGATATGTCAGCTTTTCATATGGGTATACAACCATTGTCAAACAATCTCTTCCCACTTTCTCTCAAAGTATTGCACTTTGCAGATGTTCTGTCTATTGCAGATTTATGGTTATATTTGCACAAAATATACATTTATGAAATCATCTGTACGTCAAAACAAAATTTTACCAAAACTGGTTGATGGTTTTTAGGATTTTTTTCTATATATATGCTATTTATAGTTTTCAAGAGAGAATTAGATTTAGCTCTTAGGGCTAAGGGAATAAAGGGATATGGGGGAAAAGCCAGAACGAGGTACTGATTTTGGATGATCAGCCATGATCATATTGAATGGCGGTGCTGGCTCCAAGGGCCGAACGGAAAACCCCTGCACCTATTTTCAATGTTTCTATGATATAATTTCTCATATTCATGTTAAAGAGATTAGTAATTAAAGATTGCCAGTTTTCTAATTAAATGCATACTCAGTATAAAAATGTGTGAGATGCTAATTTAATATAGAAAATGTATTAAGTGGCTTGATTCTAGGTCGAAAGAAGGGTCTTTACCCGAAATGTCACCTTCCTTCTCTTCAGAGATGCTGCCTGTCCTGCTGAGTTACACCAGCATTTTACGTCTATCTTATGTACAAAATTTGTTATAAATGGATTGATTCAGTGCTATCCTTTTACAGAGTATCAAGAGGAGCTTGTGTTCTTGCTTAAACAAAATATTCATAAAATTAATAATCAACGTGCTGGTTGTTATTAACAGTTTAGCAGCAGATACAGGGAAACTCATAAATGTCGGCATATCTGTACAAGTACACTCAAGCACTGATGATGGATACTTTAATTAAAGTGTAACTCATGTGTAACTAACAGAGGATCGAATGCTAATTGTAATTTCAGTTTTGTGATGTGGAAATTATGCACACTCTGTAATCTTTCATTAATCTGATGGCTCAGAATTAGTTCAGAATAGCAGCCATCAGACTTCTGAATCTGTTAATTATATATAGGGTGACTATAGATTGAGCATGCAGCTAGGATGTCTTTCACAGTCCGTTAACCGATGCATGACTGAGAGATACGGAAGAATTATGCATGTAAAACTGATATCTAAGTAATGTATTTTTCTTCCCTAGGGTGGTCTGTATGTCTTTAAACTTTTTGACTACTACTCTGCTAGTGGAATGTGTTTGCTCTTTCTAGTTTTCTTTGAGACCGTCTCAATATCGTGGTGCTATGGTAAGAATTTTTAACTGCAACTCTTTTCGTTGATTTTGCACTGTGAAACTGACCTGCTAAAAGTAGTTTGAGTCTATATCAGGGGTTCCCAACCTTTTACATCCCGTTTACCCCTGGCAACTTTAATAGCACATAACAATGTTATTTCACTGGTAGACAAAAGTGCTGGAGAAACTCAGCCGAAACGTTGCCTATTTCCTTCGCTCCATAGATGCTGCTGCACCCGCTGAGTTTCTCCAGCGCTTTTGTCTACCTTCGATTTTCCAGCATCTACAGTTCCTTCTTAAACACAATGTTATTTCACTTAATTATGAACAACTAATGATGAACAGATACCAGAACCAAACAGATTCAGTCAATGAGAAAAAAAATGTACAAATCCAGAATAAACAAATTTACCCTCTGGGTAGGCGAAATTTACCCCAGGTTGGGAACCCTTGGTCTATATGAAAGGCACTAATGTCCTTTTTCCTTCGATGTAACCATTACAAAGCCACAATAAGTTATCTTGCCAGGCAGCTCAACCCCATTGCACAACAGGGGAGAGAAGTAATGTTCATTTTACCAGATATCTGGATATCTGATCACCTAATAATGGTTTTACTCATTTATATTCTACAGAGGCCATTACAACCTTTTCAGAACCAAAATTTGCTCAAGAAATTGGCTTTAATTCAGAATTGGAAATCACATTCAACCACATACCAGATATTACAGGTTGTAAGATCCCAGGTCTTCCTATAAGGAGAACATACTAGCGCGTACAACCTTACGAGCTTTAGCAAAAAGTGTGCAACCATACATCATTTCACCGTTTCTGAGCAATTGTGGAGAACATGTATTATCAAGACATTATCATGGCTTACATTTACCAGATTATTGGAAGCAATACATTCAACTCTTTGACAATTAAACTGTATTCCTATGCATATTTCATATTTATAAATGAAACACAGAATGCATTTCTTATGTCTGTACCAGCAGAGTATATAAGATTATTGGTCAATAATGCTGATGGGGCATGTACTGTTTTGGCTGATATGGAGATTGGTCCTTATGAAGGCACCACAGAGCAAAAATGGTGGCATGTTGGTTACACATCTCCCTTATAGCCACTGCCTTGATGTATCCTTCCTAAGAACACTTCTCATCAGCATGTTATCGAGTAAAATGGTCAGCACATGCCAACAATGAGCATAACACAGTGCATTGTAAAGGCCAAGCAAATGTGCTGGTGTTCCATTCAACAGCCAAATTGGTCACAATACCACTGCAGGTCAGATAAAGGCTGGTCAGCTATTTACGGCCACAAATGTAGCTGATTACCACTGAAACAGAGGGAAGGTTTACATGGTCAATATGGATGGTAACTATTCTGCATGATTTATACAAATGCTTGGTTATTAATGACATTAACTCTGCAATCATCACTTCCTCCAGGAATAGCAATGTAAAAACAGAAAAGCTACAGTTTTGCATGTTTCTGCTCTAACTAGATTGACTTACTGTTAGTCAAAAAGCAGTCATTTTGTCCAGGCTTAATTAAATCAGATAAGTATTAAATATACCAGTGATTCTTTTTCTCAGGAAGATTTATTAAAGTGGGTTAAAGATGGTTTCCTCTTTACCACATTATTGTTTGGGAGGGTCTGAAGAAGGGTCTCAACCCGAAACGTCACCCATTCCTTCTCTCCAGAGATGCCGCCTGTCTCGCTGAGTTTGGGAGATATCAGAGTAGGTGATTCAGAAAGAAAGTTCTGCGGTCAACTTAAAAAAACCCAAAGAGATCGAGGTGATCAAATCTAATTTTGATAGACAAAGGGAATGTGCAGATTCACGATTCTAGGCCGGGTGCATTAAACTTTGGAGTCTTGGCCATTATCTTGTACCTTATTGTTACAAATGAAATGTTCATAAAGCAATCAACATTTGGACGGCACAGTGGCGCAGTGGTAGAGTTTCTGCCTTACAGCGCCAGGGATCCAGGTTCGATCCTGACTACCGGTGCTGTCTACACAGTTTGTACTTTCTCCCCGTGACCTGCACGGGTTTTCTCCGGGATCTTCGGTTTCCTCCCACACTCCAAAGACGTACAGGTTTGTAGGTTAATTGGGTTGGTATATTGTAAAATTGTCCCTAGTGTGTGCAGGATAGTGTTAAAGTGCAGGGATCGCTGGTCAGTGCAGACTCGGTGGGCCGTAGGGCCTGTTTCCACACTGTATCTCTAAACTAAACTAAACTAAAATTTCACACTTCTTTCAAGCAATGATTTGACACCATTTGGAGATGGCATACATAGTCCCATTGAATGCTTGAACTGTGGTCATGGTAACAATTTGTTTTAATGTTATTATTCTATACTAATCTCTTCATTAACTAAATTCAATCACATCCCATTCTGCTTCTGGAATGGACTGAACCTCCACCGTAGAAGACAGTGATCATCTCAGATGTAATTAGTTCATCTGGATATTGGCTAGGCTCCGATCTTTTATTTCCCAACAGCTAAGCCACAGTTAAGCATTTAATTCACCAACAAATTAGTTTGTAACATAGACTGTAGCAAAAAATGGCAAGGCTGCCATTTACTACTGTTGCAACACAAATGGGAATCAACATTCAATGAAGCTACATTCTGTTCATGGTATCATAGTATTAATCATTGAACTGAGGAAGAGTCTGCCTTGAAGCAGAATTCCCTGAAGGAAATAAACAGATCAAACGATGTTTCTCACATCCATTCATGAACGCTTTGAAAATTAAAAAGCACTCAGCAAGAAGTCCAGAAATAATGGGAAATTATTATTAAATACATTTCTGAACAATATTCAGGGTTAATAAGGGATGTGAAAAAATGCATTGTAAATATGCCCATCAGACTCAAAAATTATCAGCTTAAATTTACTATATACTAAAAAAATATGAAACAACAGTAGAACACAGCAAATATCCATAAACAAAATGATGGACCAGATCCATTGTGACTTTTTTTTCACTTCTTATACCGATTTTCACTGGACCTGATCCATGATCCATGAAATTAACTTTCATCGTAGAAGTCCTAAAAAATATGTGCATATTTCACCTTTGCTTCTTTCCAATGCCATTCAATTATCAGTTCACACAAAGCCTTCGAAGGTTAGGTGATTTTCCTTCTCCAAGTTTGCATCGTTCACTTGGGCTCTGTAGTGAAACATAGAAACATAGATGCACAGAAAATAGGTGCAGGAGTAGGCCACTCGGCCCTTTGAGCCAGCACTGCCATTCAATGCCCGGAGGGGTGGCATATCAATGTCCCCAAGGGCTTTCACACTCGTGGCAGTTGGAACCTTGCCAGAGTTCCAAGTGACATATCAACAGAAAAACCTCCATTACCAAAAACACCAAAAAAAAGACACCATGACCAAAATGTAGAATGGAAGGGAGGGAGTGATGAATGAAAGAGGGAGTCAGAGGGTACAGCTCTCTGGAATTCACAATGTTGTTTTGTCTCTCTTCATTATTGAAATAAATAAATAACTTTGGTTGGGTTACACACATACCTGACATTATTTATTTGTTTCAACCATTCAACGCAGGCTCTGAATAACAAACTGGGGCAACAGTAGTCATTTTGGAAGCAAAGGAAAGCACATTTAGTGAGATCAGGGGGAAAGTTGAGACAAACCTTGGTGTTTTGTGAACTAAAAACAGATGAGAAATCTGTCTGACGATGTTTAAAATGTGGGAAAGGTTAGAAGCATAGACTGCACCATAAACAAATATGGTGGAACTCTACAAATCAGTAGAGCGCAGAAACATAGTGTTTGTTGGATCAGATTATAACACAGCCTCACCCCAACTCACCATGTGTAAAACCCCAGGAAAACTGCAGGTTAAGGAAATAGATGGGAGAACAAAATGTATTTTTGAATGGCCTTCAACAGCAATAACACTTTTGAATATAAAAATGACTCTTGGCCATTAATGTTAGCCATCTTAGCTCTCTAATTCCAATCCAAAGTTATATGACAAAGTAGATCCCAATCAAAGATGGTCTTAAGATGATCAGCAAGATAAAGCGTGGAGCTGTAATACTTGGAGCTGCATTGGGATATTTTACCTACTGTTCACTGTACTGTCTGGCACTTTGGACCCAAGGTCACACAGAAAGGAAATGCAGATTTCAGAACTGTGTCGCAGAGTGGTTAATGAAAATGCCAAAGGTGGTGCAAATAATGACGGCACGTGAAGAAGAATATTCTGACAGCAAATGCGAAGGAAAGATACGATCACTTTATTCTTCAGCCCATTCATTTCAAAAGTAATCAATGTTTCATCAAGTCTCTTGGACCAACAAGCAGATCTGTTTCAATTTATTGATCAACTGAACATTGCAAAATGCATGAACTGATAGGACATAAAATCCATGGGACCTTCCAAATGCGATGAACATTAATTACTACTTGACTTCTGAAACTTGAGGTATACTCTGTTGCAACTTCTATGATATTGATTTAATCAAAGGATTGGTTTCAAATCTCCCACTGTTTGGATGCAAAGATCTCTTGATGAAAAATTGCCGGGTTTTTTTCAAAGTCTCCCAGAGGATGGAAATTAAGATTGCAATCTTGGATCAGTGCTCACAGATGATTGATAAATGGATTACAATTTCTAAAGAGGAAAATCTTTGTTGAAATGCAAAGAATTTTAAATAATAGCCAAGCAAGTGGAAATGCATCTGCAACATGGCTGAGAAGATCAATTATGTGTATGGCAAACAAAAACAAATGGTTAAAGCAGGGGGAAAAGTGTGAAGAGACCGACATTCTAATGTAAACATACAAAAGAAGAAATCATAAGCAGCATATCACATCTCAGAGCGAGTGATATCTCTCCTCTTTCAGAATGCCAGCAGAGAGGCAGCCTGTTAGATTTCATCAATCTCTCTAGGCAAGCTGTAATGCAAGGCAACATGCTGGGTTTAAAAAATAATTACTTTCTACTTCCTTGAATCTACTCTCTCGAATAGCTTCATTCTGAATCTAAACTCAGAAACTAAAACTTTTAACAACACAACACGATTTAACACTTCAACTCCCCCTCCCATTCCCACACTGACCTCTCTGTCCTGGACCTCCTCCGTTGTCAGAGTGAGGCCCAGCGCAAATTGCACATCATATTTCACTTGGGCTTACACCCCAGCGGCATGGACATTCTAACTTCAAGGGGTTTGGATGAGAGGGGAGGTGGCCAGCAGCCCACTTTAGATATGAATTTCCATTGTGTGATCTATCCTCCAACAAACCCATGTCAAGGCCTTTGTTAAATAGACAGGAGTGGCTTTCTAAACAATTCTGGACAGATCTAGAGCTAAATGTATATGTTGGAAATGCGATTATTTCAATCCTGTGTCTAGACATATGGTTTTTTATTTAATTATTTCAAATATCTGGCCAAGTTCTTGGATGCAGCATTGCTGCCATTTATGGTGGAGAGCTTTTTGGATGGACATCAATGTATTTGGATCTAAGAAGGTAAACAGAATGGTTTCTTAATGTGGGAGAACCGCAGGAGTATAGGAACACAAGATAAGAAATGGTCATTGACACAAGTTGTTAAAGCCAGAGCACAGTTGCTATCAAAACAGACCAAAAATGAAGTGCTCCTTTCTCTCAAAGGGGTTGCGAGGAATGCTAGATCCCATCTAGAAATCTGCAGATGCTGAAACATAATCTTACGAAAAGTATATTGCCCTTCAAGATTGTAAAGCATTGAATCGCTAAAGGGGACAGAGAAAACAGACTTTAAAACTTGCCTTTTCTCTAACAATTCTCTGTTCTGCTTAGAGGTTGTCAACATGAAATGTCGCCTCTGTGTCTTTCTCTTCAGATGCTGCGTATTTGAAGAGAGAGTCAAGAGTGTTTTATTGTTATATGTTCCAGATAGAACAATGACATTTTTACCTGTACTTTCATGCTTTTGATTCAGATTTTCAGCATCTGCAGTATTTTGCTTTTGTCCACCAGAATACAATCATGTCAGGACGTAACTGGTTTACATTTCCTTAAGTTTAGAAAGATCAGGGTTTACCCAGTCGACGTGTTTTACATCTTTAAGCTCTTTAATAATTAATAGGTCTGTCAGAGAAGTCCAGAACAAGATTGTACGACCTTGAAACGAGAGGTACGGTATTCATGGGGGTGGGATTCTGATAGCAATTTTTCCCACAAATCTGGAACTCTGTACAAAATGTCATGGATGCTGGAGATATTGAAATAATTCTGATTACATTTGATTGATTTATTTTAAGTAAAAGTATCAAGTATAAAAGCCAATTGGGTTGAAATTTGGATCAGCATAATCTTCATTCTCAATACCTACTTCGTAGGTTCATAAGTGATAGGAGCAGAATTAGGCCATTCGGCCCATCAAGTCTACTCCGCCATTCAATTATGACTGATCCATCTCTCCCTCCTAACCACCTTGCCTGCCTTCTCCACATAACCCCAATGTCTGGGTTATTAATACATATAAACAAAATAGGTTGTCACTTCTGATGATAATGGAGGCAGGGAGTCACCACAAATGTTGTGGAAATACGCACCTTGCTTTTCCAAGATGTATTTTCAAGCCCCTTGGAAATAAATTGGTTAACGAGTATAAAATCAAGCAAAGATGTCTGCTTACTGTGCTCAGTTTGGCCAGCAACATTGTAATTTCAATTGCTTGAGAAAGAACTGCCAATGCTGGAAAAATCGAAGTTAGATAAAAATGCTGTCGAAACTCAGTGGGTCAGGCAGCATCCATGGAGCGAAGGAATAGGGGACCTTTCGGGTCGAGACCCTTCTTCAGACTCAATTTCAATTCATCTGTTGCTAACTGGGTGTCACACTGAGCAGTTAATAACCCAGCCTTCTTCTTATCGAGTCCACATCAGAAGATTAGAACCAGAGCTGAACACACTTCTCGGCATCTGCATACAATGGATTCTCGCGTTTCTTGTGCGTCTTGTGCTTCCTGCGTGTGGTGGTGGAAAGATTGGTGGAAACTGGGCCGCGACGTGAACTCTCTTTCCTTGACCCCCAATGACCTAGTAATGATAGGTTTAGTATGATTGTAACAGGACTAATATTCATAGGAAATAGAATCACAATTTAATCTGACATTAAATATTCTGGCAAATTTTGTAAAATATATCTTCTATCAAATTATATTGTAATTTTTATTACAATTATCTTGATAGCATTTCTGTAGTATCCACAAATGGTGAGATAATTACAACTCTCCAGCCTGCTGGAACAAAGCTTTTGTTCTATTTTATATTTTCTGTAGACCAGGAAGATATTTTCAGTGTTAGATATATATATATGTATATATAGATAGATAGATATATATACACATTATATATTTATATATATATAAAATATAAAATATATACTCAGGAATGCATCAATGCATTGAATATATACACATGTATGTTTATGTCACTCTTGTCCAAGCCCAAATTCTGGAAAGAGTGGAATCATTCCCAATGGAAATTCACCAACAATGGAGGGAAAAGTTTGGGTGAATGTACAGAGCCTTTTACCCAGCGTAGGGGAATCAAAAACAAGAGGACATTTTTAAGATGAGAGGGACAAGAATTAATACAAACCTGAGGGGAAACTTGTTCACTCAAATGATGGTGAGTATATGGAACAAGCTGCCAGAAGAGGCAGGAACTATAACAGAATCTAAAAGACATTTGGACTGGTACATGGATAGGAAAAGGTTTAGAGAGATATGGGCCAAATGCAGGTAAATGGGACTAGTTTAGATGGAACATCTTGGTTGGCATGGATGAGTTGGTTGAAGGGCCTGTTTCCATGCTGTATATGTCCATCACTCTCTAACAGTCCTTCCTTCTCAACATGGCAGATGTTTAAGTGGATCATTCCTTCTCCATCCAATAATGCTCAGCTTTCCTGACAGAACCACTGAGCTTTCATGTCATATCATCAGTATCGTCAAAATGTCACTATGTTTCACTCAGCAATATGCAGTGTTCTGGACTTTGACTGAAAACAATGAAGAGTTCCCGTTTAATGTTCTGTAGTTGCTGTAGGAAAGCTGAGTGATTCTTGAAAGTCAGCAGAATCAGTTGATAGAACGCATCAACAAAATATGGGAAATGCTACTGAAGAATGAATATGAAGAATGTGAAGAAATGCAACAACATATTTGCCAGTAGCAATAGGACAGGATTGTTATGATGACTGAAGATAGTCACAAAAGAGCTGGAGTAATTCAGCTGGTCAGGCAGCATCTCTGGAGAAAGGAATAGGGGGTGTTTTGGATCGAGACCCTTCTTCAGACAACTATATGACTGAAGATTGAATACTGGGGAAAAAAAAGTCATTTGTAAAGAAGACAGATGAATACACCCTGAGACAATACAGCAATGAGGAAGAATTGAACAGAGGAATTTTCAACAGTGGCCATGGGTAAACAGAACAAAAGATAAATAGCATCTTCAGCTGAAGAAGATTTATTAAATATCGAACAAAATGACAATTTGCACAAAATAAATGTTGACGGCAGAGAAAATTCAGCCTTGTACAGTAAGGATAACAACCAAGTATCGAACAGTGAAATACGTAGTCACGAATGGCGTCACTGGAGTTAATTCAAGCAGAATTTGCTTTTCAGTGATTTAAGGTTAAAGAATCATTAAATAAGTCATCAAATATTATGGGTAAATTTTTTGGCCAAAAATCTCATGAGAAACCTACTTGTTATTTTAGTTCATTAGCATTTTCTGATACATCTGATTTCCCAGGCAAATAAATTCCCAATACTTATCCTGAATAATCCCATGTTTTTCCATCATGGTAGCAAGGTCCTTGCATTTTTTATTTAAGTAATACTCGATTCACTGGAAAATATTCTGCTGTGGTTCAATTTTTCAAAGGAACCTCCAAAATTCTTATTCAAACATGATCAAAAGAATATGTTAGATTGACCCGCAGTCTATAACCCCTTAATTTGGCTGCACTGAATCTTCCTGGGAAAGATTTATTTCCAACAGTGCACAATAGAGGTCTCTCTCAAGAGAGAGGGAAAATGTCTGCACTTATTCATCATTAGTGAAATAAGAGAAATGGGTGCATTTTCTCTTTGATCTGTGTACAAAGCTGAAGGATACAGCAAGCAAAAAAAGAAATAGATTGCTTGGGGGCAATAAACCCAGCAATTATTAATCACAATAGATGGAAGTTTAATGGCGATCCAAGAGAATATGGGTGGCTGTTGTGGTAAAGATTCTTGCATCAAAGTGAAACTTCACTGTAAGTAATTACTGGGCAATAACAGTGCACCGACTGGAAAGAACTATAAATAAGATGATAGGAAAAGAATCAGTTCATTGTCACAGTTGAAAGTGGCTACCTTAACTTTCCTGCTGGTAACAGAGAAACTCACAAACACTATTTTCCTGCATTATTTTTAGAGATAGTTAAACAACAGAAGATTAACACATTTGTAAATGTGATGAAAATGTAACCCAACAAAATTCAAAATCAACACAGGATATCTTCGACACATTCTTCCCACACAGATTATCCCTGACAGAGAAACATAGAAACATAGAAAATAGATGCAGGAGGAGGCTATTCGGCCCTTCGAGCCAGCACCGCCATTCATTGTGATCTTGGCTGATCGTCACCAATCAATAACCTGTGCCTGCCTTCTCCCCATATACCTTGATTCCACTAGCCCCTAGAGCTCTATCTAACTCTCTCTTAAATCCATCCAGTGACTTGGACTCCACTGCCCTCTGTGGCAGGGAATTCCACAAATTCACAACTCTCTAGGTGAAAACGTTTTTTTCTCACCTCAGTCTTAAATGGCTTCCCCTTTATTCTAAGACTGTGGCCCCTGGTTCTGGACTCACCCAACATTGGGAACATTTTTCCTGCATCTAGCTTGTCCAATCCTTTTATAATTTTATATGTTTCTATAAGATCCCCCCTCATCCTTCTAAACTCCAGTGAACACACGCCTAGTCTTTTCAATCTTTCCTCATATGACAGTCCCGCCATCCCAGGGATTAATCTCGTGAACCTACCATCCCAGGGATCAATCTTGTGAAGTCAGGCTGTACAGGACAGAGCCTGATTAACCTTCCCAATTCACAATTCCTGTCCATCTGTAGAGTGGATTGGCTCTGTCTGCAAATATTCCAGTTGTATTCAGCAATAAGGTACCACACACCACAATACAATTCAGGAGATATCTGTTTATCTATACAGCAGGCAACATCTTTTCTCAGATCACCTGAAAAACCAACAGGTTTGGGAAAAGACACTAATAATACTTTCTGTTGCAGAATATTTTGTGCTTTAATTAAGCATTGCCTCTCACCTTCACAGATAAAATTTGTTCTTCTCGGTTGGTTACATTTTTATTAAAATAATAACTCTAAATAAAATTTTTGAACTGTTAGATAACTAGTACTTGGTATCGGTATGTTCAGATGCATAGGAATATGTTTAATCTTATTACAATAGTTTGACATGTCCAAATAAGAGTGATGTTCCCTTTCTCCAGGTGTGAACAGATTCTTTGTTAACATCGAGGAGATGGTTGGCCATAAACCTTGCCTGTGGTGGAAACTTTGCTGGTCATTCTTCACTCCAATTATTGTGGGGGTAAGAAAGAGAATATTTGCCCACAATATTTTGCTATTTTAAAGTGGCAGGATCAATGCACAACAGCGTCATTTAATATTAAATGCTAAACAATGTTACACCAATTTCCTCTTTAAAACCTCTTAACTATTCATCAATCTCATTGTTATGGTGAGGATTTCATAAGGTCTTAAGGTCATAAGTGATAGGAGCAGAATTAGACTGTTCGGCCCATCAAGTGTACTCCACCATGCAATCATGACTGACCTATTTCTCCCTCCTAACCCCATTCTCCTGCCTTCTCCCCCATAACCCCTGACACCCATACTAATCAAGAATATGTCTATCTCTGCCTTAAAAATATCCATTGACCTGGCCTCCACAAACTTCTGTGGCAAAGAATTCTACAGAGTCACCACACTCTGACTAAAGAAATTCCTCTTCATCTCCTTTCTAAAGGAATGTTCTTTAAATCTGAGACTATGACCTCTAGTCCTAGACTCTCCCTCTAATTCAGTGAAAACACCCTCTCCACATCCACTCTATCCAGGCCTTTCACTATTCGGTAAGCTTCAAAGAAGTTCCCCCTCATCCTTCTAAATTCCAGCGAGTAGAGGCCCAGTGCCGTCAAACGTTCTTTGAATATGTTTGAACTGCAGCTTCCTATACATCACCAATAACTATGCTTCAAAGTAATTAATTGAATTGAAATTTTTTTTTAATCTGTTAATTAAAAATCGATATGATTTTGTTTTGGTTTTTTTACCTTCAGGGTGTGTTTCTCTTCAGCGCTATTCAAATGAAACCGCTCACAATGGGGACTTATATTTTCCCAATGTGGGGCCAAGGTGTGGGCTGGTTAATGGCTCTGTCCTCCATGCTGCTGATTCCTGCCTACATGGGTTACCTGTTCCTCACTTCGAAGGGCTCTTTAAAACAGGTTGGTGTGAACACTTGAAAAGCTGTGTTTGATCCATTTAAAGTGACTGAATTCTGCCAGTTCCAATCCATTCAAATGCACCAGATTAAATTGAAACATGCCTGCTATTTGTAACACAAAACAATGCAAAACAATATTATTTTGAAAGCCAGCACTTCGATCAGGCTATCAAAATGATATCTAGTGCAAACCCACTAGACATAATTTACGCATCACGACACACAACGCGCGTGTCGTGACATAATGCGCGTACGGTGCGCATTACGCGTGCATGGTGCGTGGTGATGTAGGCAGTGACGCGCGGTCGTGCACGGCGCCCAAGGATTTTGGGATGTACAAAATGTTCGCACGCCATCTGCGTGACGCGCAAATTACGCCCAAGTGGGACAGGCCCTTTATTCTCAATTTCTCCGTCTCCACCACAAGAGGAGGCATTCCATGACTCCCTTTTTCCACTCATCTCCCACTACTTCTTATTTGATCCCCCATTTCCCATTCATCCCCCACTCTTCCTCCCCCCTCCGGTCCCTTTCCAGCCACTATATTATTCCCTCCAACTTTACATTTCACTCCTCCTTTCCTTATTTGACACTCATTTGTGTCTACTTCAGCTCTGGCCTTCGGTATTATCTCTCCCACCTCTCAGTCATCTCCCTCACCTCTATCCACCGTTCACTTGCCAAGCTTCATCCCATCCCTCCCTCTCTTTTCCAGCTTTGTCCCCACTCCTTCATTGCTCTGAAGAAGGGCCCAGACTAAATGCCATCTGTCCTTGCACTCCACAGAAGCTGCCTGACCACTGAGTTACTCCAGCACTTTGTATTTTTGCTCAAAGCATCTGCAGCCTCCTGTTGCCTCCACTCTCACCACCACCAAGCATGTTACATAGAAACATAGAAACATAGAAAATAGGTGCAGGAGGAGGCCATTCAAGCCAGCACCGCCATTCATAGTGATCATGGCTGATCGTCCCCAATCAATAACCTGTGCCTGCCTTCTCCCCACATCCCTTGATTCCACTAGCCCCTAGAGCTCTATCTAACTCGCTCTTAAATCCATCCAGTGATTTGTCCTCCGCTGCCCTCTGTGGCAGGGAATTCCACAAATTTACAACTCTCTGGGTGAAAAAGTTTTTTCTCACCTAAGTCTTAAATGGCCTCCCCTTTATTCTAAGACTGTGGCCCCTGGTGACTGCTTGTACTGGTGCCTTCTCACTTGAGTTACAGCAGACCTGGAAAACATCTCCAGACTTTTGTTACCAATTTTACTAATTGCCCAAATCAGCAAAGCTATGAAAACATCTTGGAACCTTAACCAAACCAATTGGTTAAACGTTATCCTGGCATTATTCTTAGCAAGGAATGGTGGATCAAATGGCCAGCTTCTCTGCAGTAAATTACTGTAATATATATTCTGTTTATATAATGCTAGCTTCCTCATTCTTGCATTGTAAATCTTAAGACAAGTGATATTTTTTCAGTAATGTCAAAGCCTGTTTGTTCATTTGTACAGCTAATTTTTAACATTACTTTTTATCTCCGTGTCAAGGGAACGATACTTTGCATACATATAATTTCCCACATATATAGTGAAATACATCACGGATTTTATTTATTTACGAATTCCCTGTTTGGAATATGGACTTTGCTGGCAAAGCCAGAGTTGAATACCTATCCCCAATTGCCCTTGAGAAGATGGTATTGAATCGCCTTCTTGAACTGCTGTAGTATTTGTAGTGAGGATGTATCACACACAGGTGTTGAGTGGTGAGTACCACACTTCAGACCCAATGATGATCAGTGATCCATTTCCAAGACAGGATGGTTTATCACTTGGAGGAAGCCTGCAGGTTATATATCCTATGAGACTGCTGCTCTCGTAATTAGTGGTTGAGATCGGGGTCCTGAGCACGGGCGGCACGGTGGTGCAGCGGTAGAGTTGCTGCCTTACAGCTCCTACAGCGCCAGAGACCAGGGTTCGATCCTGACTACAGGTGCTGTCTGTACGGAGTTTGTACATTCTCCCCGTGACTGCGTGGGTTTTCTCCGGGTGCTCCAGTTGCCTCCCACATTCCAAACACATGCAGGTTTTTAGGTTAATTGGCTTTGGTAAAAATTGTAAATGATGTGTAGAAAAGTGCTAGTGCAGGTCGGCGCGGACTCAGTGGGTCTGTTTTCACGCTGTATCTCTAAACTAAACTGTTTCTGGAGATTCTTTCAATGCATGCGGTGATTTCTTCTCTAAGATATGTAGCTGCAAGTCTCCCGTTGTTTGGTGCTGATTAGCTTTTAATTTCGCATGTGGTGCACGTGTACAGATTTTGTGTGTATCGCTCACTGCACAATGCTGAATGGCTGCCTGGGCCACCAACTCAATGGTGTGTTTCATGCCATGTGTTCAGTTTATACAGAGCAACCGGATTAAGCTGACGGAGAGATACCTGTCCCGTGCTGTTTCAAGGAATCAATAATAAATGGGCAGTTCATTCATGATTGGTTTTGATCTACAAGCTGGGGTCGTGTAAAGTACAATTTAGCATCGTGCAGGAAGGAACTGCAG
This sequence comes from Okamejei kenojei, assembly GCA_035221665.1. NCBI lineage: Eukaryota > Metazoa > Chordata > Chondrichthyes > Rajiformes > Rajidae > Okamejei > Okamejei kenojei. The sequence goes on along the minus strand of CM069146.1, from coordinate 7,976,788 downwards.
ATATTGGTTTAAACCGAAGATAGACACAAATAGCTGGAGTAACTCAGCGGGTCAGACAGCATTTCTGGCGAAAAGGAATAGGTGACGTTTCGGGTCGAGACCCTTCTTCAGTCGCGACTCGAAATGTCACCTATTCCTTTTCTCCAGAGATGTTGTCTGACCTCCAGATGTTGAGTTACTCCAGCTATTTGTGTCTATCTGCAACTTAGCATTAGCAGGTCTTGTTGCAGTCTGCGATTGCACACGCAGTGGTAAAGCAGATTATGTTTTCATTTCAGACCTTTAGCAGAATCCAACTGCTTGCTGCAGTTTTAGTTAATATTTCCCATCAGGATAAACCATACTGGAATGAGGAGAGATTTACAGAACGGGGGAAGAGCTGAGGGAGGGATAAATGATCCTCATCAGGGGGGTATTATCCATAAGGGTTTTCACAGAGCAAATCTCTACTAACACCTCAGAGATCCAATGGGTGCGGAACGGTGCTGGCTCGAAGGGCCGAATGGCCTACTCCTGCACCTATTGTTTATTGTCTAAGTCACAACAGGAACCTGCAGCCACTTTCTGCAAAGACGCCTACAACTGTTGAGCAAGGCCAGTCTGCTTTGGCAACGATTCTCAAGGTAAATTTCCTTCTAAAGTGGAACATTTAGAATCTGCGGCATTGCACTGTTGCTGGAACTTCAATAACTTCTCCAATTCCAGGAGAGCAGAATTCCGGCAGAGTGCTTCAAAGAGCCACCCAGTGGGGAACGATGTTTGTCACTGTAGTCCCACTGAAACAGTGCATGCGAAATAGAGACGTCCTATGGAACAGATGGATTGGACTTGCTCAATACATAGCCACTGCACGACCAAAAGGGGCTTCTCATGATGGGCAGAGACCAACAGATGATGTGCATGTTCTGTGCCAGTCACTATGTCCTCCATATATGGAGGGCATCGTTTACTTGTCAGGATAACAAAGTCTATCCCTTTACACTTGGCCTCTGACTTCAGGCTGTAACCCATGGATAAAGAAGATGTACTTACTCTGAATGCAATACTCTCACTTGAAACTTCATAGAGTATTGGTGAGAGCAAGCACCAAGTCCACTGTCTGGATCACTCATGTCATCATCAATTAGTCCTGTAGAGGAAGTATATTAGTTGTCATATGTTTGGATGGGTCTGCCATGGTGGAGTGGATGGCAGGGTGTGTGTGTCATAAGGTCATAAATGATATGAGAAGAATTAGGCCATTCAGCCCATCAAGTCTACGTCATGGCTGATCTATCTCTCCCTCCTAACCCCATTCTCTTGTCTTCTCCCCATAACCCCTGACACGTGTACTAATCAAGAATTTAGCTATCTCTGCCTTAAAAAATATCCCTTGACTTGGCCTCCACAGCCTTCTGTGACAAAGAATTCCACAGATTAGCCACCCTCTGACTAAAGAAATTCCTCCTAATCTCCTTCCTAAAGAAACGCCCTTTAATTCTGAGGCTATGTCCTCCAGGCCTGGAATCTTCCACTAGTGGAAACATCCTCTCCACATCAACCCTATCCAAGCCTTTCAATGTGGAAACAGGCCCTTTGGCCCAACTTGCCCACACCGGCCAACATGTCCCAGCTACACTTGTCCCACCTGCCTGCATTTGGTCCATATCCCTCCAAACCCGTCCTATCCATGTATCTAACTGCTTCTTAGATGTTGGGATAGTCCCTGCCTCAACTACCTCCTCCGGCAGCTTGTTCCATACACCCACCACCCTTTGTGTGAAAAAGCTACCCTCAGATTCCTATTGAATCTTTCCCCTTCACGTTAAGCCTATGTCCTCTGGTCCTCAATTCACCTACTCTGGGCAAGAGACTGTGCATCTACCAGATCTATTTCTCTCATTTTTTTAATACACCTCTATAAGATCACCCCTCATCCTCCTGCGCCCCAAGGAATAGTCCCAGCTTACTCAACCTCTCCCTATAGCTCACACCCTCTAGTCCTGGACACTTCCTCGTAAATCGTCTCTGTACCCTTTCCAGCTTGACAACATCTGAATTGGTGTGAGCAGATCACACATCTTAATCCAAACCATAGATTTCCATTCATTATCCAATTTTATCCTTGACTTTATTGGTTATCATTCACACATTCAATCCAGATATATGCATCTCATTTGGGGTTGTCCATGAACCTTTCAGCATCACCCTTCATCTGCTATCAGCGTGGTTCAGAATAAAGATCGAGGCACTCAGGTTAAGAAGTCTTCAGCCAGGACATTATAACACAACTATTAAGGGTATCGACCCGAAAAGTCACCCATTCCTTCTCTCCAGAGATGCTGCCTGTCCCGCTGAGTTATTCCAACATTTTGTGTCTATCTTTCCTGCTCTGAATGCCTCTGGATTAGCATCAAAGCTATTCAAGAGCACTAGATTAAGATAAATTAAATGATTGGGAATACATTTATAATTTATCCTCTGAAAGAATGCTGGTACATATTTAATCTAAAGAAAAATTATATCACTTGGCAGATAGGAAATCTCTCATTCAGTTGCCTATGAATGCTCTCATTCAGTTGTCTGTGGAATTCTCTGCCTTAGAGGGTGGTGCAGACAGGTTCTCTGGATGCTTTCAAGAGAGAGCTAGATAGGGCTCTTAAAAATAGCGGAGTCAGGGGATATGGGGAGAAGGCAGGAACGGGGTACTGATTGGGGATGATCAGCCATGATCACATTGAATGTCGGTGCTGGCTCGAAGGGCCGAATGGCCTACTCCTGCACCTATTGTCTATTGTCTATTGAATTATACATTTAGAAAAGTATAAGGATTTGACAATGTTTTGCTTATGTTTTTCTTGAAGTCAAAGAATGACTGTTTATTTAGGACAATGTCCATCACGGTTAGTGAGAGGTTAGGAAATGACAAAGCGGAACTGTTAACCTTGTGTTGAGATTAGTTCCTGATATTTTCTCCCATGGTCATCACTCTCCATATTCAAAGCGCGTAATAATGTCAATGTTATTCTGCTTGCAGCGCCTGCGGCTTATGACTCAACCAACCGAGGACATGAAATGCCGGGAGAATGGACCTGAACAACCCGAGCATGCCAATACTCCAAGTGATGAAGCATATATGTAGATTATTTATTAAGTGTAAGGTACTAACACTGCCCAGAATATAAATTCTTACAATGGTTGATCGAGACCAAGGACTGTAGTTACATTATTGTGCACCTACCTCCTACCACAAATATGACCAATAGTTTTTTTTTAAAAGGAGGCTATAAACCTTTGTTCTTGGACATCAAGTAAAACTCTTAACTAAAAGAAAATCATTTCAGGTTTTGATAACAATGTAATTTTGACAAACGACCAACAACAGAGGCAGACTGTTAGCATTTTTAAACCATGGTTTTCTCTTTTGAAGAGTGAGCACAAGCATGATGGGCCGAATGGCTTCCTCCTGAGTTGTATGGTCAAAGACTTTGTGATCACATGATGTGATTATAATCACTGTCTTATTGTATGCACATCAACGTTTCAGTCCATCAAGTTTATAGCACTAAGAGCATTAATCAAAATTATGGTTTTACGATAAATCTGTAGAATTTCCTTTCCTACACTTTAATTGTCCCAGCCATACTTCCCAGGAGTCTACTTTCTCTCCATATGCTCCCATAATGAAATTGACTGTACCACTGTTGTCCACTCTTTTTTCTGTGTGGAAGCATCAGTTCCTGCTCCCCCTAAGCACTGTTGTCAAATGCCAATGTGGGCATTCACTATTTTTTATCCTGTTAGGGAAAGCAGAGTATTGATATTAGAAGAAAGAATAAATGTAAAGACGTTCTTTATATAGTTCGTAGAATTTTATAATTTCAATTACAGTGTTTGGGATAATCACCTTTAATACGGTTCCACTGCTGTCTCTCGTGACAGTGCGACGAAGCACTCATGTATCCACAATAGGCAACATAAGTCATACAGACTGGAATATGGAGGGGGGGTTGAAATTAGAAATAGGGGAGAAGATGTATGGGAAACGGTATGTTCATGAGTAGATATGGATGAATGTGATATAATGCATGAAGGATCAGAAGGGATAAGAGAACATATGGATTGGAAATTGGATCAATCGCCTCCCTTTTCCAGCTCTTGCTGCTCGATTGCTGCAAATGTTGAACTTTCTCCTCTGAGTATTCTCAGATATCTCCAACTATATTATCACCACTCAGAAGTGATTTCATTAGCTACAAAGCACAGCTTCAATTAAATAGACCATCGTATACTCTTACAAACCCTGATGGTCAGAAGCCAAGCTATTACATCTGGGTTAGTTCAGTATTTGAATATATCTACATATTTGTATGAACATTGTATTCACTAACCATTTCCTTCCATTTCATGTAGAATACAAAAATAGTTGCAAAAAATATTTTGGAATTGTCACGTGTATCAATTCAGATCTAGCAAGTAACAGTGTACTTATTAATCCAAGGAGTGGTGAACGTTTATTGATCTCATAGCATCAGGTAGCAGCAGGTCAAGGTAAGACATCAAAACTTTTCCACTTTGAGGCAGACATCAGCTTGTGTCTATGGCAGCTAAGCAAATGTGACAGGGAAACAGAACACGGAAGAAATTTTAACTATATTGTATAATGTATTCTAAGTAAAAAACATAGAAAGTACGTGTGCATTTATTAAATATTGGTTGTTTAAAAAAATCTATTACAACTATATCTGTCAAAATGTTGTTGTATAGCAAATATGTAAAAAAAAAAGAATAAATGTCGATATCTTATTTAATGTAGTTTTGTCCAAAAATAACAATTCTTCCATCATAGACCTTAACACTGCAATAACTCTTAACACAAAAACATAATTATGGTGTTACTCTTTGAGCATCAGCTATGTATTTAATTTGTATAAAATACATTCAATATATAATGAGTCCAGTAAAGAGAGTATTCTTTTGTAGATTTATAAATGTTACATTGATCAAATGTACAGTTTTCAACGTATATATTACATGGTGTAGTTAAGTTCTAAATGGTGTTATTGATAAAAGGGCATGATTGTCATATATATGTTGTCAAATTTTTGAAAAGCAAATAAAAACTTTATCTTACACCATACGTGCAAGAAAGTGTGCCTTTGTTAAAGTGATGTCTTGTTTACCTGTATGCATTTAGTATCAGAGTAAGAACGTTATAGGAAACAGGTCATTCGGCCAAACCTGTCCATGCTGATCAAGTAGCATAACTGAGATAGTCCCACTTGCCTGCACTTGGTACATATCCCTCCAAACCTTTCCTGTACATGTACATGCCCAAGTGTATTATAATTGATGTGATTGTGCTCACGTTCATCACCTCCTCTGGCAGCTCCTTGCATCTATGCGTCACCCACTGTGTGAGAAAAGGCAGTATTCTGTAAATTTTCTGAAACCCATCATATTAAGGGCCTGTCCCACTTTGACTATTTTTTTTAGGCGACTACAGGCGACCAAGCAATCGCCACATGGTAGCCGGGGTGTCGCCTGTATGGTCGTGAGTAGTCTCCTCAGTCGCCCAAAGAATCGTAGCGTCTTTCTGGTCACCGTTGGATTTTCAACATGTTCAAAATTTTTCGGCGACAGTGGGTTGACACCAATGAGTGTAGCTTGACTTCTCCTGACGTAGGTGCTGTCGTGGGTTGTCGCCAGGTGACGTAGGTTGTCGCAGGTGCTGACTTTGGTGAATTCAATTGGCGACTACCTACCATCAACTGGAGACTGAATTGTCTTCAGTTGTCACCGACGGGGTCGTAGCTTGTCGCGAGTGGACGTAGGTTGACGTCGGTTGTTGTAGGTTGTCGCCTGTGTGGTCGTAGGTTGTCGTAGATGTGGTCGTAGGTGGACGTCCGAATGGGTCGCCGGTTGACGGTAGCTTGCCATAGCTTGACATTGACCAGGTGGCTGGTTGTTGTAGCTTGTTGGAGACATTGTCGTAGGGAGGGGTCTAGTCGCCAATTTTTCGGCGACCTGCTATGACTATGACAGTCGCCGGCAGTCACCTACAAAATAGCCTAAGTGGGACAGGCGCTTTAGGCTCAACCTTAATTCCTTACTATGTATGTGCTGTATTTGATAATAGTTTTCTTATGTTACAGCGGAGAAATATCAAGTATCTCTCAACCCACAGAATTAAGACCCCATTTTAACGTCATTAGATAGATAATCTTCCATATTAGGTTCTTAATGATAACATTGGGTCTTGTTTTTGTTTGGGTGAGTGGCATGTTTGTCATAGAGTGATAGAGTGATACAACGTGAAAACAGGCCCTTTGGCCCATCTTGCCCACACCGGCCAACATGTCCCAGCTACACTAGTCCCACCTGCTTGCGCTTGGTCCATATCTCTCCAAACTTGTCCTATCCATGTATCTGTCTAAAGGGCCTGTCCCACTTACGCTACTTTTCAGCAACTGCCTTCGACATTCAAGCTCGAGGGCACTCGCCTGAAAAACCTCGAGCTGGATCGACTGCACACACACACACACACACACACACACACACACACACACACACACACACACACACACACACACACACACACGCACGCACGCACACACACACACACACACACACACGCACACACACACACATCGCAAAGGCGGTGCCAGGGAAAGCGGGGGAGCGCTGTCTGAAATTCACACCCGCGATGAACAGGAAGGTAAAAGACAGCTGGCACAGTGTACGGTAAGTCCTTTAGAGAGAAGGGGAGAGAAGGGGGGAAGAAGAGGGGGAGAAGAGGTGGAGACGCTTTTAAGAAGCCAGACAACCTTTAATAAAGTTTAGAGGGCAATTAACATTACCAGTCGGTTTTCCTTGGATCTGAAAACTTCAATGAGCCAATTAAAATGCCCGGTCAGCAAAGGAAATTGCCGACAGCTACCTCGACTGCCTATAACTACATGGCGACCCCACTACCACTGCACTACGAGTTCAAAAGAACTATGCCGACCAATTTTTACTCGCGGAAAATTTTTCAGCTTAGAGTCTTTGGCTCGAGAGTCTTCGGCGAGGAGGCTGAGGAGAGGAGACTACACAAAGAGCTGGGGAGGACGGGACACGGTGAACACATGATGGGTAAGATGAGGCAGTGTGATGCTTGCAGGATCTGGGAGGCCAGGGACATGGATGGAGTCTCTGGCTGCCACAACTGTGTCCAGGTTCAGCTCCTGAAGGACTGAGTTGGGGCACTGGAGAAGCAGCTGGATGACCTCAGGGCCATCCAGGAAAACGAGAGTTTCCTGGACAAGACCTACAGTGAGGTTGTCACGCCGAGGATACGGGAAGAACGAAGGTGTGTGACTGAGAGAAAGGGTGGTAATTGTGGAGTGCAGGAGACCCAGGTGGCTGTGCCTAATGAAAACAGGTACGCCCTCTTGGGAACTGTCTGGGGAGGTGATGCTTCCAGTCCGAGCGGCAGACACATCAGTGGCTCTAATCCTAGAGATGGGACTCGACCGGCGAGACCGACGTCGGGCAGAGCCATAGTGGTGGGTGACTCCATTGTCCGAGGTGCCGACTGGAGATTCTGTTGCGGCAGGCAAGATGAGAGGATGGTCTGTAGTAAAGGTAATGCTGTGCTTGTTATGGGTGATTTCAACATGCAGGTAGACTGGGAAAATCAGGTTGGTACTTGACCCCAAGAAAGGGAGTTTGTGGAGTGCCTCCGTGATGGATTCTTAGAGCAACTTGTATTGGAGACTACCAGGGAGAAGGCAATTCTGGATTTAGTATTATGTAATGAACCGGATTTGATAAAGAAACTTGAGGTTAAGGAGCCATTAGGAGGTAGTGACCATAATATGGTCAGGTTTAATCTACAATTAGAGAGGGAGAAGGGTAGATCGGAGGTCTAGACGGGGACTATGGGGCCATGAGGGAGGAGCTGGCCAAAGTTGTCTGGAAAGATACACTAGCAGGGATGACAGTGGAACAACAATGGCAGTTGTTTCTAGGAATAATACAGAGGGTGCAGGATCAGTTCATTCCAAAGAGGAAGAAAGATTCCAAGGGGAGTAAGGGCCGACCGTGGCTGATAAGCAATGTCAGGGACAGTATAAAAATTAAAGAGAAGAAGTACAACGTAGCAAACATGAGTGGGAAGCAAGAGGATTGGGTAATGTTTAAAGAGCAACAGAAGATAACTAAAAAGACAATATGGGGAGAAATGATGAAGTACGAAGGTAAGCTAGTCAAGAATATAAAGGAGGATAGTAAAAGCTTCTTTAGGTATGTGAAGAGGAAATTATTAGTTAAGACCAAAGTTGGATGCTTGAAGACTGAAAAAGGTGAATTTATTATTGGGAACTAGGAAATGGCAGATGAGTTGAACAGGTACTTTGGATCCGTCTTCACTAAGGAAGACGCAAAAAATCTTCCTGATGTACTAGTGGCCAGAGGATCTGGGGTGACGGGGGTCCTTGTTCATCAGTCAATGAAAGTAAGCATGCAGGTACAGCAGGCAGTGAAGAAAGTGAATGGCATGTTGGCCTTCATAACAAGAGGAGTTGAGTATAGGAGCAAAGAGGTCCTTCTGCAGTTGTACAGAGCACTAGTGAGACCACTCCTGGAGTATTGTGTGCAGTTTTGGTCCCCTAATTTGAGGAAGGACATTCTTGCTATTGAGGGAGTGCAGCGTAGGTTTACACAGTTAATTCCCGGGATGGCGGGACTGTCATATGCTGAGAGAATGGAGTGGCTGGGCTTGTATACTCTGGAGTTTAGAAGGAATAGAGGAAATCTTATTGAAACATATAAGATTATTAAGGGTTTGGACACGCTAGAGGCAGGAAACATGTTCCCGATGTTGGGGGAGTCCAGAACCGGGGGCCACAGTTTAAGAATAAGGGGTAAGCCATTTAGAATGGAGATGAGGAAACACTTCTTCACACAGAGAGTTGTGAGTGTGGAATTCTCTGCCTCAGAGGGCGGTGGAGGCCGGTTCTCTGGATACTTTCAAGAGAGAGCTAGATAGGGCTTTTAAAGATAGCGGAGTCAGGGGATATGGGGAGAAGGCAGGAATGGGGTACTGATTGGGGATGATCAGCCATGATCACATTGAATGGCGATGCTGGCTCGAAGGGCCGAACGGCCTACTCCTGCGCCTATTGTCTATTGTCTATTGTGTAATTTTCCTTCCTAGCTAAATCATAACTTCTTTGTCACTGCCCACGTTAATGATGCAGGCAATACAACCCAGCAAGATCTTGTATTCAAACTTTTATTTGCACTAAGTTAGCTGACCTTGTTTGCAACATCAATCCTGGACATGAAGATAAATTCAACTCTAAACTCAGGGAAGGTTGGATGTAATGATAGACAGGTTTTCTGAACAGGCGTAAGAAATACCAGCCTCTTCAAAAAAAAACGGAGCATTGTATCAGATTCAGGTCTGAAACAATTCTTGGTCAATTAATCTACTGAAATTCGCAATCTGGAATCACCTCAAAAAGGACAATTGAACAGACTAATAACTGGGTTGCCGCTCCCAAAGGAATAGTAACCCTTAAAGACAGAAAATGAAATAAAACACAATTTATTGAAATGATATTTTCTATCCATTTGAAACGAGGCAGCTGTGTGTGGTGACTGAAAGATGATAAAAGGTTAACACAAACGTTATTGATCCATACTGACTGATTTCCGAAGTACTTGAAGTGTCAGATGTTTAATGTACGCTGTTATTTCATTTCCCACCACATTGAAGCCACTGGTGAATTAACAGACCAGACCAGCCAGGAACTGCCCACATCTTGCTTTTTCTAATGGTTGGAAAAATTTAGCAGCAGTTGAAATACAGTTAAATATTTTTATTTCAGAAAAATAAAGTCTAAGAAATTAATTAATTAATCAATAATGCATTATTAACAACGATTCAAAACAATAAGAAGAAGATGAATGATAATCCTTAGTTAATCTTTTTCACTGTCTACTGTATCATTTTTTGTGTTTAATTTTTATGTCAAAGGTTTTGTTTTGCACGCTATCCAAACACATCAGACATCCCGTACATGAATAAAATAAAATCAAACGCGAGTACAATAGGTAGAGCAAAGGAGAAGATACAGAGTGCAGAATATAATTTGTAGGACTGTAGCAAGTCAGTCCCATAGACTAAGTCCAATGTCCATAATGGGGCAAAGGTCAATCAAACAGTGCCCTCGCTTATGGAAGGGCCATTCTGAAGCCTCAAACGTCTTGAGGGATGCTTTCAAACTTCTGTAACTTCTGTCGGACGAGAGCAGGGAGAAGAAGAAATTACCGGGGTGGGACCGGGCTTTTGATTATGTTGGCTGCTTTTCTTAGGCAGCGTTAAGTGTAGATGGCAGCAATGATGGGGTGTCTGGTCTGTGTGATGGACTGGGCTACATCCACAACTCTCTGCAATTTCTTGCAGACTTGGGCAGAGCTGTTCCAAAATCAAGTTGTGATGTAACCCGACAGCATGCCTTCTATGGTGCGTCTGCAGAAGTGTGTAAGGGTTATTGGAGACATGGTGAATTTTCTCAGTCTCCTCGGCAAGTAGAAGCGCGAGCGTGCCTTCTTGGTTGTTGCATCAATGCGGTTGCTTCACGACAAATCATTGTTAATATTAATACCAAGGAATTTGACTCTCTCAACCATTTCCACTTCGACACCATTGATGCTGATTGGGTCGTACTCCACCATGCTTCTTAAAGTCGATAGCTAGCTCTTGCTGACATTGAGGGAGAGGCTATTGTCCTGACACCATGCCGCTAAGTTCTCTATCTTATTCTTGTACACCATCTTATTATTGTTCATAATCCGGTCCACCATCTGCAAACTTGTAGAAAGAGTTAGAGACAAATTTGGCCGCACAGTCGTGAGTGTATAAGGAGTACAGTAGGGGATTAAGATTCCTTCCTTGCCAGGCATCAGTGTTGAGAATTATTGTGGAGGCGGTGTTGTCACCCATCTTCACTGATTGTGCTCAGTGGGTCAGAAAGTCGAGAATTCGGTGGCAGAGGGTAAAGGGCCTGTCCCACTTGGGCGTCATTTGTGCGTCATTGACACGACAAGCCAGTAGTGACTGACGCGTGACGGTCATGCGACTTTCGCTCGCAAATCAGGCGTCATCATGTGTCAGCACAGCCGTCTGGTGCGTGTGACGTCATTAGAATGCCCTGCTTCCCTATTCTGCATCATGACCATCATGGAAGAACTACAGATGTTATTGCTACAGCAACAACAGAGACTTCTGTTAGCAGCAGCCCTCAAACTTACAGATCAGCCAGGCAGGAGTACAACAAGGGTACACAAAAGGCTGGAGAAACTCAGCGGGTGCAGCAGCATCTAAGCAGCGAAGGAGATAGGCGACGTTTCGGGTCGAGACCCTTCTTCAGACAACAAGAATTGGCAAGAAACCCAGGCAGAGATCTGTGGACGAAGTTAGAGGTTACATGAGGCATAAAAGGTGGGCCGACTGCGTATGGGCGGCGCGTGGTGTCGCATGTTTACGGACGTTGACGCACGGTGACGTAACACTTGCGAGGTCGGGACGGCAGCTTGCGACGCCAATGCGTCCACATGCATCAGCGTGTGTAAGCGATACATCACGGAGGTGGCGCGCGAGGATTTCGGTACACTATGAAATCCTGGAGCGCCGCGCGATACCACGTGCCACTACATATGATTCCACGCCTCACCATGCGCTATGCGTGCTTCACCAACTCCAATGTTGACATAGATCACTAAATCTCTCAACATGTTTCATCCATTTCATTTTCAACTGCAAATTACTTAAAATGCCCTCTATTTTGTGTGTTACTGCATCCTATGGATTTCTGCCTTTCATTTCGACTGTGAATAAGAGGCACATACAATAGGATATCCTGCATTCCGAATTCCTGCAACCATGGACCATGACTGAAGAGGTCCAAATCCCTGTGGGGAAAATGCACATAATGTGACCAGTTCAACTGATCAATACAATGCAGAGTGCGAGGTTATGACTCCTCTAAATAAAACTGCCCGGTCACAGTTGGCCTCCCTCTCCCCTGACTCAGTCTGAAGAAGGGTCTCGACCCGAAATGTCACCTATTCCTTCTATCCAGAGATGCTGCCTGTCCCGCTGGGATACTCCAGCATTTTGCGTTTGGTGTAAACCAGCATCTGCAGTTCCTTCCTACACTATCAAATGGCTGTTTTGTTTTATTTTCTAGATTATGCCAAATCTTCGGTAAGATTAACAAAACTGTCAAAAAACCACTCTGTCTGCGCTGGGCTTATCAAGGTTACTGAAAAAGAAAACACAAGACCGTTCAAACCAGGATGGGGGTCGAAAATATCGAGGACCAAACAATATTGTTTCTAGTGGTGAATTCCTTAAAGTCACTGTCAAGTCAAGAGTCAAAAGTGTTTTATTGTCATATGTCATATGTCCCAAAATGGAATAATAATATTGGTGGCCAGTGGGGGGTTTTGGGGGGGGGGGGGGGGGGGGGTGGGGGGTGTTGTGGACCGAAGGGAGTGGTTTCCAGAGGGCTAGTATGGACATTGTGGGCCAAATGGATTCTTGGACTGGCAGCTCAGTCACTCAGGCCTGGTGGGCTGGCAGCTCAGTCACTCAGTCACTGGGCTGGCAACCCAGAAACTGCCAGAAATTCTGCCCAAAACAGGTTAGAGACTCTGTGAGAGAGAGAAGGGGGAGAGGGTGGAGAATCAATTTTAGATATTTGTCATCTTTTTCTGCAGATCGCAGTAATGGAGGAAAGTCTATCCTGGCCTGGGTCTCACAGGGAGCCAATGAAGGGAGGGAGAAAAATACCGGGGTGAGATATAATACTTGCAGGGGGAATATTTACTGATGGGCCAAAGGGGCTCTTGAATCTCAGTGAGCACTTTTTCAGAACTTTCCCTGGCCTGACACAGGCCTTTTGGGCCAAAATGCTCCTCCTGGGCAAATACGGGCATTTTGGGCAAAAGGGACTAGTTTCTCGGCAGGTAGGGGCCTCGTGGGTCGAAATTAGTGGTTTCAGGCAGGCCAAACAACTCATTTCATTTCCGTTTCAAATTCAAGCACAGGGCAGGCCAAACAACTCATTTCATTTCCATATCCATTTCCATTTCCATTTCCATTTCCATTTCCATTTCCATTTCCATTTCAATTTCAATTTCAAGCATAGGGCAGGCCAAACAACTCATTTCATTTTAATTTCATTTCCATTTCCATTTCCATTGTAGTTTCAAGCACAGGGCAGGCCAAACAGCTCATTGCATTTTCATTTCATTTCCATTGCCATTGCAGTTTCAAGCACAGGGCAGGCCAAACAGATCATTGCATTTTGATTTAATTGCAATTTCCATTGTGTTTCAAGCACAGAGTAGGCCAAACAGGTCATTGCATTTTCATTTCATTTTCATTTCATTTCAATTTCCATTGCTGTTTCAAGCACAGGGCAGGCCAAATAGCTCATTGCATTTTCATTTCATTTCCATTTCCATTGCAGTTTCAACCACAGGGCAGGCCAAATAGCTCATTGCATTTTCATTTCATTGCCATTCCCATTGCAGTTTCAAGCACAGGTCAAGCCAAACAGCTCATTGCATTTTCATTTCATATCCATTTCCATTGCAGTTTCAAGCACAGGGCAGGCCAAACAACTCATTGCATTTTCATTTCATTTCCATTTCCATTGCAGTTTCAAGCACAGGTCAGGCCAAACAGCTCATTGCATTTTCATTTCATTTCCATTTCCATTGCAGTTTCAAGCACAGGGCAGGCCAAACAACTCATTGCATTTTCATTAAGGGCTAACAAATCATTTATTGCAAGTATATTGCAGACTCACAGTTCAGTTCATTCACAGTTGTGGCCTCTCCCTTGCAATCTTCCAGAGTGACTGGCTCACGTCCAGGCATCCGGGGTTTTATAGTCCTGCCCCCATGGAGGGGGCGTTACCTTCATCATGGTGATTGACTGGCGAGAGGACCAAACAGCTGATCACAAGATTTTTTTAAACATTCATAACTTTTTTTATTTTTCATCGATCGGAACAATCCTCAGCGCTGCCTCAGCAGAGGAAGGCTGTGAGTAAGATGGCCAAAAATCATAGCAAGATACAGTAGCGTTGTTTCTAAAATCAATATACAGCGCAGCGCAGACAGGAAGTTGTCAAGAAGAGACTTTTAGTTATATAGATGTGGAACCACCTGATAACCTTGCACAGATTAGTTTGTATGGTGTTTAAAGTTGTGGTGTCCAACCCTTTCTTTATCTGCTCCTGGGCACCTGTGAGCCCTGGAGTATTGGAGATTTAGATTCCAATCTCATTCCATTCTTTTTCCTTCAGCTTGATGTTAATTTAGGGGTGGAACAGTGACACAGCAGTAGAGTTGCTGCCTTACAGCACCAGAGGACTGGGTTCGATCCTGACTACAGGCGTTGTCTGTACGCAGTTTATACGTTCTTCCTGTGACCGCATGGGTTTTCCTTGGGCGCTCCAGTTTCACCTCAAATTACGTTTTTTTTTTCCTTTTACTATTTCCCATTTTTGCTCAAGTGCAATCTAGTGCACTTTTGCAACCAAACTTGCTGTTCGATGTCTCAAGCTCTTTGTCTTTTGATTTACTGGTTAATATCTCATCCTGTTGAATTTTTCCTATAAATTAAAATGAGTTTATGTTTATTTTTCTCTCTTTCATACCCAGCAAGAAATATAATCTTACTGAGGGTAACACTTGCAGAATATTTTTCTACTTTCAGGGTATTCACTATTTCATGGTGGTGCAACAGTGCAGCACCAGTGACCCGGGTTCGATCCTGATTCCGGGTGCTCTCTGTACGGAGTTTGTACCTTCTCTCCGTGACCTACATGGGTTTTCTCAGGGAATTCCGGTTTCCTCCCATCCTCCAAGGACGTACAGGTTTCTAGGTTAATTTGACTTTGTTAAAAATTGTAAATTGTCCATAGAGTCAGTGCATGGGGATGGCTGGTCGGTGCGGACTTGGTGGGCTGAAGGACATGTATCCATTCTGTGTCTCGAAACTAAACTAAACCACTGCCAGTGGGAATGTAGCCCCGGCATGATTTCTGCAGCTGGCCAGTTGCTTCCTGTTCTAGCAGCTGCAAGAAATTGCTGCCAACAATTTCTGTGTCTGAAAGAGATCTGCAGCGGGAAAAGACAAGGGCAGTAATTAACGCAGCACAGAATGAGCAACAACGAATGAACAGAGGAAACATAATAATTGAAATAAACAACAACCCTCCCCCCCAAAAAAACATAAATGTAGAAATGGCTCAAGGACAAAATGACATAACAATTAAGGACAGAAAGTAGAAATGGGATTGACTGCGGAAAATAGCTGGTAATAATCTAGAATTTACCTTCGCCCGCCGGGGGCTTTAACATCGGGAGAAGAATGGAACACAGGGGAGAGACAAGACGTTGCCTTCCATCACAATGAGGAGGAGATTCACTGTGATGGATGTTTGTGTAAATATTATTTTACTTCGGAGTCACGTGAGTGACTACGTGAAGAAGCCCCGCCAGGTGCATGTGAGTCATTACGTCGACGCATGTCGCAGTGAACGGGCTGGAGAGCGCAGCTCCACTACCGGTAAGTAGAAACCTCGCAGGTAAGTGAGTTTTACAAACCTTACTGCGAGTACATAAGCTCCGTAAGTCTGGCTTGCGAGTTATGGAGAGCGTTGGAAGGAAGTCAGTTCGGATGCGGTCCCATCGTAGCGATTGGGTAAAGAGATAAGTGCGGTAACGCCGGTTCCGATACCGGTGGCCGTTTCCACCGTGATTGAACAGCCTCCAGCTGCTCCAGTGTCGCAGGGCACTCAGGCCACAACTGTAGGAAAAAGGCTAAAAGAAAGTCTGTCAGGCCCGTTTTGTCTGACGGGTCTGATGAAGAGGACTCCCCTCCGGATCGTAAAAGAATGTGGGGGAGTCTGGATCAAATGGAGCAAATGCTCCACACTCTCATCAGTCAGGGGTCCAAGGACCCAGAGATTCCCCAGGCAACCTTCCAAGGAGTTCCATATACTGAATATGGTGCCTGTCAACAGTGGAATTTTCCTCTCCAGTACCTTGTTTGGGTCTGGATGAGGTCTCCCTGGAGCAAGATTCGGGAGTACCAGGGCAGGAGGAATCTGACCCTGAAGCTGGTGTCCCTGCATATGTGTACACACCAGAGCACAAGAGCCACGCTCCGGGTGTTCCCGATGTAGCACGTAATTTAGCTATACCGGAAGGGAATGGTGAGGCTATGGATGAAAACTTAGCTGCCAACATCAATTATTTGGCTTCTCAAGAGCTCCAAAAATCCGTCATGACTGAGACAACAGAACGGTACAAAACACCCGTCAATTGTGCCTCACTCAGGGTGCCCACAGTAAACTCAGCAATATGGGTACCCATGAGTGCAACGATGCGAGGGCAGGAAATGCGTTTCCAGCGTGTCCTCAAGCTGGTATCAGCAGGCATCACTGCGTTTGAGAAGATAATACAAGGGTCGACAATGTCTAAACCCAACAGGACATGCTCGCATTATTCTGCAATGCTTACTTTGAGATTAACTGTATGAGGAAGATTGCCATTCGGCCAACGTTACACCCAAAATTTGCAGCACTGTGCAGAGCAAGTAACATCCAGGCACCGGATTATTTATTCGGCGAAAATCTTCCTAAACAAATTAAGGACATTGATGAGGAGTCGAAAACAATTGGCCTTATAAAACCTTTCATCCCTCCTCCAAGAAAACAGGCATGTTTGATACGTAGGGGGTTTGATTCTGGGGCAGGGCCCAGCAGAGGGAGGCCGATGGGGCGAAAATATTATTTCCCAGTACAGCCCAACATCAACCCTTATATTGGGAGAAGGAGATCTTCCAGGTCGTTTGCTGAGGTACAGGAACTTCATTCCGTCACAGATAAAACTTGTGGGGTACAACCTCCGGTTGGGGGTAGATTACAATTGTTTTATGATGAATGGTGCTGCATAACATCTGATCGGTTTATACTAGATACTGTGTCAGGCTCTACAATAGAGTTTATGGGAGGAGTTGATCCACCTGTACAGCATGTGCCTAATAGAATCTTGGTATTTGCTGCACCAGAAACTCGGTAGGTAGAAGAAGAAATTAAAAATTTATTCCAGAAAGGGGTAATTGAAAGGACGGTTAACCATCCTCAATAATTTGTGTCCAATATATTTCCCAGACCGAAAAAAGATGGGAGTTGTAGAGTAATTCTGGACCTCACACACTTAAATTCCTACGTTCAGTAGATGCATTTTAAAATGGACACCTTCAACACTGCAAAACAGTTGTTGTCACAAGGCTGTTATATGGCTACTATAGATCTAAAGGATGCATATTATTCAGTACCAATTCATCATCATTATCACAGATACTTGAAATTTAGTTGGCTGGGTCAGCTGTGGCAATTTAAAGCATTACCTAATGGATTAACTTCAGCTCCCAGGCTGCTCACAAAATTAGTGAAACCAGTACTGGCATTACTGAGCGCTCAAAATCACATTGTAATGGCTTATCTAGATGATATTTTAATTGTAAGCGCCACTCAGGAGACAACTGAAGAATCGGTTTCAGCAACCACAAGCCTATTTGAAAGGCTAGGGTTTCTGGTCCATCCAACAAAATCTAAGTTACAGCCATCCCAAACAATTGATTATTCGGGTTTTGTCATTAATTCAGTTGATATGTCAGTAACTTTGCCAACAGCTAAGGCTGTAGATATTACAAATGCCTGTACTTGCCTCGCTGAGAAACCATATCCCTCCATCCGAGAAGTAGCCAGGGTTATTGGTAAATTGGTAGCAGCTTTTCCTGTTGTAGAGTTTGGACCTCTGCACTATCAAAGTCTGCAACGAGCCAGAGAACAAGCACTAAAAAAGCGTGTAGGTCATTTTGATAGGTCCATGCAGTTACCAACTAGAGCCTTAGCTGAATTGCAATGGTGGATTATCAATGTTGCACAAGCTACTAAAAATATTTTGGTTCAGCAACCTTCAGTGGTTTTACAGACTGATGTGAGCGCTCTTGGATGGAGAGCTACGGACAGCTAATCTAGCTGTGGTGGTAGATGGAGCATCCAAGAGGATTTAATTCTCCAAAGGCATGGTATAAATTATTTGGAGTTATTGGGGGCATTTTATGGATTAAAAGCTTATTGTTCCACAATGAATAATTCACACATTCAACTCCAGGTTGATAATACCACAGCTGTGGCATATATCAATCACATGGGAGGAGTAAGGTCAGTATCATGTGATAATCTGGCTAACCTCATGTGGCACTGGTGTATCTCCAGGAATATCTGGCTCTCAGCTATCTACCTACCAGGGAGAGATAATGTGGTGGCAAAAACAGGTCACGAAAGTTCAATGACAATATAGAATGGATGTTAAATCCAGAAGTTTTTAAAAAAGAGTGTCAGCTGCTATGGGTTACCAGATATTGATCTGTTCGCATCCAGATTAAATCACCAGTTGCCTAAATATGTTTCATGGGAGCCAGATCCATGAGCAGTAGCGGTGGGTGCATTCTCGCTACATTGGGGACGTACATTCTTCTATGCTTTTCCCCCATTCTGCCTGATTAGGCAATGTCTCACCAAAATAGAGCAGGACTCCGACACAGGCGTTTTGGTGGTTCCAGACTGGCCTACACAGACATGGTTCCCATTGGTGCTCAGAATGATGACTCAGCCATTCATGACGATCCCCAACTGCAGTAATTTGTTGGTACATCCAGTAACAGGAGAAAGTCATCGGTTACATGACCTTATTAATTTGTTAATCTGCAGGTTCTGACCAGACCGTTACAAGGACTTGGACTGTCGGATAGGACCATGGATGTCATAACTGCAGCTTGGAGAGATAGCACTAAGAAACAATATATGTCTCATATAAAGAAATGGGAAATGTTTTGTGTACAGTCAGATATATCTTATCATACTGCAATCATACCGGATGTATTGGAGTTCCTTGCTATGTTGCATTTTGATCAGCACCTGAGTTACAGTGCCATTAATAGTGCTCGGAGTGCTTTGTCCTCCAATTTACGACACTTTTCAAAACAACAATCTATCGGTTCTCATCTGTTAGTATCCCGATTCATGAGAGGAATTTTTAATAAAAATCTTCCCAAGCCTAGATATACAGAAATCTGGATGTCAGTATAGTTCTCACACTGCTTCGGCAATGGGCTCCAATTACGTCACTGTCATTTCAGAAGTTAACACTTAAAGTGGTTATGCTCATGGCGTTAGTGTCAGCACAACGTGTACAAACATTGCAAATGTTACGACTAGATTGTATGCATTTGTCTGTAGATAAAATTACTTTTTATATCTATGATCTAATCAAGCATAGCAGGCCAGGAATGGCTGGAACCAAGGTAATCTTTAAAGCATACCCTGTGGACCAAGCGTTATTTGTAGTTAAGCATCTGAGTCAATATATTGAAGTAACTAGGAGTCTCAGAGGTTCTGAGACAGCAATGCGCATTACCCACAAAAAAACATATAAAAAAGTGTCAGTACAAACTATTTCTAGATGGTTAAAACAGGTTATGGATTACGCTGGAGTGGACACTCATGTGTTTAAATCTTACTCCACCAGGGCGGCATCAACATCCGCGGCGAAGGCGCAGGACGTGCCGCTCGACCAAATCCTCAGGGCCGCAGGATGGTCTGAAGAATCGACTTTCTCTAAGTTCTATGACAAACCTGTTGTTGCAGTGCCAGGGTTTGGGCATGCTGTGTTGGGTTCCGTTTAATTTGGGTTGCTTTGTTTTCATATCATTTTTTGTAATTTCCCCCTGGGATAGAGGGGTTATTAATTTCTTTTGTTATCTTTATTATTATTATTATTAAAATAGTTATTGAATAATTTGAACCAATGTTCAATATATTATTTATTCACTACTGTGTCAACTGAAGCAGTGTGTCGCATGGAGTGCATCTATGGCATGACATCACAGAGCTTTGAAATCTTCACGTAGTCACTCATGTGACTCCGAAGTAAAATAGTAAGATTGAACGAGAACTTACCAGTTCGAAGTTTGATCCTTATTTTATGAGAAGTTACGATGAGGGATTACGTGCCCTACGCTCCCGTCCCTCATAATCGAAAGGATCATCTGGTGGTTCTAGTCTTCTGAAAGCCGCTGCTTTGAAGTATGATGCGCATGCGCCTGGCGGGGCTTCTTCACATAATCCCTCATCGTAACTCCTCATAAAATAAGGATCAAACTTCGAACTGGTAAGTTCTCATTCAATCTTACTATTGGTTGTGTGTCTTGGTTCTTGTTGTATGACTGCAGAAATCGAATTTCGTTTGAACTTCATTTGAGGTTCAAATGACAATAAATAATTGTATTGTATTGTAGAATCAAAACAGTAAAAGTGTGGATAAAGTCAAATCTGACAAGAAGAAACATTACAAGAGTCTTTATTTATTTATTTATTTATACATTATACTTATGGGCGCCTTATCAAAGACTCTCAACGATGCCTTACAAAATTTAATAAGCAGATTACAAAACATATGAGCAGAATAAAGCAAAATACAAAACAAAAATAGTAGGGACAAGACACAATTCAAAGAGAGAGCAGCAGCAGCCAAACGCGCCAACGTTCACTCTCCCTTCCGGCAGCTATCTTGGAGACAAAACAAGCAAAACATCTTTTAACATTGAACATCCACCACAGTGACTCCTACACACTCCTCACTGTGGTGGAAGGCGGAATATAGTTCAAGTCCTTCCCCTTGCTCTTCCGCGGTCGTGGGCCTCGAGCCCCCGTTGACGGGACGATTTTGGCTCCCGGAGCCGGTGTTCGGGCCCTCCGCATCGAGGCACTCCACTCCCGCATCAGGGGGTTGTCAGTTCACCTATGGCAGGTGAACAAACCTCGCGTCGGGGCAGGTCGAGCCTTCCGCGGCGTTGGAGCTCCCGACTAGCCTCGCCCCGAGACTGCGAGCCCTTGCTGATAAAGTCCGCAGTGGTCATGGTGGGAGTGATCCCAGGCAAGGGATCCGCTCCGATGTTAAGTCCGCGCCCCGCGGTGGGGCTCACGACAGTCCGAGGAGGCTTCCTGCTCCAGCGATGGTAGGCCACAGAGCCCGGAGAATGTGATCCGAAAAATGATCACATCTCCGGGAAGATAAGGACTTGAAAAAAGTTTCCCCCAATCCCCTCTCCCCCACATAAAACACACCAAAAAACATTAAACATTAAAACAAACTTCTAACCAACTAAAAATAGCAAAAGAATGGAAAGACAAACAGACTGCCGGTTGGGCTGCCACCTCCCCCATGGCCATGCCCATTTTTGGTCATGGAAACAAATTAAAAAGTTATGAATAAGGACAGGTTAGCAGGAGGGATAGGAGGCAATGGCTCTAAACAAGGGTCATACCTATTCACATTATCTTTATTCATTATCATTCTTGCAGGATAGTTCAAAACCCACCCGCCCCACATTCCAACTTCCCACCCCTCAAGGAATTCCCATGTGCTTTGGTCATGCTTCCTGAATTCTCACAAGCTTCAGATAATACATTGATTGAATTCTAATACCAGTTCTGTATGCCAATGTTATACATAGACAGACCTGTGCCCAACAGTACTAACCCAAACCCTTTTATGGACAATGAGAGATCTGTGTTTGCTAGTAATAAACCTCGATGTTCTGGGGTCACAGATCTCTGACTACCAGCACTGGACCCAGTGTCGGACAATGACAATTCTGTGCACACCAATACTCAGGTGGTGCGGTGGTGCATTGGTAAAGTTGCTGCCTTACAGCACTTGCAGTGACCGGGTTTGATCCGACTATGGATGCTGTCTGTATGGAGTTTGTACCTTCACCGCGTGACCGCGTGGGTTTTCTCCGAGATCTCCCACACTCCAAAGACAGCCTTGTAAGATAATTGAGGGTACACAAAAGGCTGGAGAAACTCAACGGGCGCAGCAGCATCTAAGGAACGAAGGAGATAGGCGACGTTTCGGGCCGAAACCCTTCTTCAGACTTGGTATACATGTAAATTGTCTCTAATGTGTGTAGGAGAGTGTTAATGTGTGGGGATCGCTGGTTGGTGCAAACTCGGTGGGTCAATGGGCCTGTTTCAGCACTGTATCTCTAAACCAAACTAAACTCAACTCAACTGAACTAAATGTGTACCCATGTTAAACCGACCGGCCTGCATGCTTAGCTCCTTGATATCCCTGGGCTTAAATCGAGCTAAGGGTTTGAGTTCCCACCTTATGGGCCATGAGGACCTTATGGAAAGTACTGTCAGTGGTATTGAGTCCTAGCGTTCTGCCTCCAACCTGCAGTAGCAACCTTCACAACATTCTTAGTCCTCACAAATGTCTAACTGCTTAGTGCCTTCGCCAGTTGTAGGTATGAGTTGCTGGCATGTTGGTTCATATCTCTGCACCTCCAGCATCTTGCCTGGATAGGCTTGGATAGAGTGGATGTGGAGAAGATGTTTCCACTGGTGGGAGAGTCTCAGACTAGAGGTCACTGCCTCAGAATTAAAGAACCATCTTTTAGGATGGAAATGAGGAGGAATTTCTTTAGTCGGAGGGTGGTGTATCTGTGGAATTCCTTGCCACAGAAGGCTGTGGAGGCAAAGTCAGTGGATATATTTAAGGCAGAGATAGATAGATTATTGATTAGTACGGGTTATGGGGAGAAGGCAGAAGAATGGGGTTAGGAGGGAGAGATAGATCAACCATGATTGAATGGCAAAGTAGACTTGATGGGCCGAATGGCCTAATTCTGCTCCTATATCTTATGATCTTATGATCTTACAGAATACTTGCCATTGCTCACCATATGGGTCTGTGTTCCAGCCCTAAACCTAGGTATAAGATTTGATGCCAGGCTGCCCCACTGTTGTAGCTGTGACTGGGATGTCAGCCTACAGCTCCATGCATTCATTCATTCACCATCAAGCATGGTGAACCTATGGACCCCAGGAAAAGCGAGCACAGCAGGTAGCACTGCTGCCTCATATTTCCAATGATCCTGATTGGGTCTTGACCGTTGGTGCGTTTGTGTGGAGCATGGCTGTTCTTTCTGGTGCTGAATGTGTTTCTCTGCATGTTCCGGTTTCCTCCCACACCCCAAGATGTGTTGGTTGGTCAGTTAATTGGCCACTGTAACTTACCCCCGGTGTAGATGTCTGAAGAAGGGTCTCGACCCGAAACGTCACCCATTCCTTCTCTCTAGCGATGGTGCCTGTCCCGCTGAGTTACTCCAGGTGTTTGTGTCCATCCTGGTATAGATTGATTGGAAATGCATTGGGCATCTGAGAAAGAACGGTGACAGGAAAGTAAGTAGGATAGATTGGCTTCCTCTGAGAACAGAGGTAGGCTTGATGGCCAGTTGGCCTTGTGCAATGTCAAGAGGAGATATGAAGCTAAGATAACCCATCCATGATGTTAATAGAAGAGCTGTTCAGCATTGCTTTTAACCAGCTAATGTTCTTGGTTTGTCTCACAGAGACACCGGGTGATGATGTGAGCAAAGGTGGAACAAACAGCCTCAGCAAACAATCAAATATCACAGAAACTAAAAACGATAACGCCTCCATACCACACAGATCGATGGCAATGTTACTCAGACTGGGAAATATTTAAGTGAGAAAGGAATTGTAAACATAGTCAGCCAGTGAATGATCTAAAGTTACGAATCAAGTGGAACATTAATCCATAAGTTCATAAATTCATACATCCATAAGCGATAGGAGCAGAATTTAGCCATTCGGCCCATCAAGTCTACTCCACCATTCAATCATGGCTGATCTATCTTTCCCACTTAACTATATTATCTTGCCTTCTCCCCACAACCCCTGACACCCATACTCGTGAAAAATCTATCTATCTATGTTTTAAAAATATCCATTGACATAGTCTCCGCAGCATTCTGAGGCAAATATTTCCACAGATTCACCACCCTCTGTCGAATGAAATTCCTCCTCATCTCCTTCCTAAATTAATGTCCTTTAATTCTGAGGCTATGACCTCTGGCCCCAGACTCTCCCACTAGTGGGAACATCCTCTCCACATGCACTATATCCAGGCCTTTCACTATTTTCAATACCCTGTCATCCTTCTAAACTCCAGTGTGAGTAGAGGCACAGTGCCATCAAACGCTCATCATAAGTGAACACACTCATTAGGGTGCAGGTGTAATTAACAGACAAATTATATGTTGACCTTCAGAGGTATTTCAGTACAAAAGCATGGATGACTTGCTACAGTTTGTGCAGGGCCAGTTTGTGCACTAGATACAGTTTTGGTCTCCTTAACTAAGAAATAATATCCTTGCTACAGCGGAGCAAAGTGAACTTTCGCTAGACTCATTCTTGGAATGGCAGAGCTGTCTTTTGTGAGGAGATTAAGGTGACTTTGTATTCACAAGGGTTAGAAGAATGAAAGCGAATCTAATTGAAGCTTACAAAGTTGTGACAAGGTTAGACAGATTGGATGAGAGGCGTGTGTTTCACCTTAGTTCGAACGAGCGGTCAGAGTTTCAGGTTAGAATCCTGAAACCGCGGCCTGCGGAGCTTCTAGCCGCGGGCGTGGTGTGGACCTACCATCCGGAGTCTGGGATCCCTCACCGGAGATCGCCGGAGAAGAGCACCAACCGCCAGCCTGTGGCCTATAACATCCTGAAGTCACGGTCTCCGGTAGGAAAGTGGCCGATTCGGGTACTCCAAGCCATGGAGTGCGTTCGACCATCCCGACGTTGGAGTTTCAATCATTCCAATGAGAGGGCCTCTACATCGAGCTGTCCGTAGCAGTGACTATGGAAGGTTCATAATACAAAAATTGTTCATCCCAGTTTGGCAAAAGAATAAATCGGGGAAGGTGGTGCATCCGTGGATAACAAGGGAAATCAGGGATAGTATCAAAGCAAAGGATGATGCGTACAAAGTAGCCAGAAAAAAGCAGCATACCAAGGACTGGGGAGAAATTCAGAGACCAGCAGAGGAGGACAAAGGGCTTAATTAGGAAAGGAAAAATAGATTATGAAAGGAAACTGGCAGGGAACATAAAACTGACTGCAAAAGTTTTTTATAGATATGTGAGGAGGAAAGAAGAGGTTAGTTAAAAAATGTAGGTCCCTTGCAGTCAGAAACAGGTGAGTTGATCATGGGGAACAAGGATATGGCGGACACCAATTGAATAACTACTTTGGTTCCGTCTTCACTAAGGAAGACATAAATAATCTGCTGAAATAGCAGGGGACTGTGGGTCAAAGGAGGAATTGAGTGAAATCCAGGTCAGTCGGGAAGTGGTGTTGGGTAAATTGAATAGATTAAAGGCCGATAAATCCCCAGGGCCAGATAGGCTGCATCCCAGAGTACTTAAGGAGTAGCTCAGGAAATAGTGGATGCATTAGTGATTAATCTTTCAAAACTCTTTAGATTCTGGAGTAGTTCCTGAGGATTGGCGGGTAGCAAATGTAACCCCTCTTTTTAAGAAGGGAGGGGAGAGAGGAAAACGGGGAATTACAGACCAGTTAGTCTAAACATCGGTAGTGGGGAAACTGCTAGAGTCAGTTATTAAAGATGGGATGCAGCACATTTGGAAAGTGGTGAAAATCATTGGACAAAGTCAGCATGGATTTACGAAAGGTAAATCATCTGACGAATCTTGTGGAATTTTTCGAGGATGTAACTAGTAGCGTGGATAAGGGAGAACCAGTGGATGTGGTATATCTGGACTTCCAGAAGGCTTTCGACAAGGTCCCACATAAGAGATTAGTATACAAACTTAAAGCATACGGTATTAGGGTTCAGTATTGATGTGGATAGAGAACTGGCTGGCAAACAGGAAGCAAAGAGTAGGAGTAAACGGGTCCTTTTTCACAATGGCAGGCAGTAACTAGTGGGGTACCGCAGGGCTCAGTGCTGGGACCCCAGCTATTTACAATATATATTAATGATCTGGATGAGGGAATTGAAGGCAATATATCCAAGTTTGCGGATGACACTAAGCTGGGGGGCAGTGTTCGCTGTGAGGAGGATGCTAGGAGACTGCAGGGTGACTTGGATAGGCTGGGTGAGTGGGCAAATGTTTGGCAGATGCAGTATAATGTGGATAAATGTGAGGTTATCCACTTTGGTGGCAAAAACAGGAAAGCGGACTATTATTTAAATGGTGGCCGATTGGGAAAAGGGGAGATGCAGCGAGACCTGGGTGTCATGGTACACCAGTCATTGAAAGTAGGCATGCAGGTGCAGCAGGCAGTGAAAAAAGCGAATGGTATGTTAGCTTTCATAGCAAAAGGATTTGAGTACAGGAGCAGGGAGGTTCTACTTCAGTTGTACAGGGTCTTGGTGAGACCACACCCTGGAGTATTGCGTGCAGTTTTGGTCTCCAAATCTGAGGAAGGACATTATTGCCATAGAGGGAGTGCAGAGAAGGTTTCACCAGACCCTGGGGATGTCAGGACTGTCTTATGAAGAAAACTGGATAGACTCGGTTTATACTCTCTGGAATTTAGGAGATTAAGAGGGGATCTTATAAACTTACAAAATTCTTAAGGGGTTGGACAGGCTAGATGCAGGAAGATTGTTCCCGATGTTGGGGAAGTCCAGGAAAGGGTCAAAGCTTAAGGATAAGGGGGAAATCCTTTAAGACCGAGATGAGAAAGACTTTCTTCACACAGAGAGTGGTGAGGTCTCTGGAACTCTCTGCCACAGAGGGTAGTTGAGGCCAGTTCATTGGCTATATTTAAGAGTGAGTTGGATGTGGCCCTTGTGGCAAAGGGGATCAGAGGGTATGGAGAGAAGGCAGGTACGGGATACTGAGTTGGATGATCAGCCATGATCATATTGAATGGCGGTGCAGGCTCGAAGGGCTGAATGGCCTACTCCTGCACCTAATTTCTATGTTTCTATGTTTCTATGTTTCATGGCCCCGACCACGGGTGAACAAAGAAGGAGGACTGACTGAACATTGTGCCTTCCACCGCAGTGAAGAATGCTGTGATGGATGTTTGTGTTAAATCTTATTGTGTATTGTGTGCTCTTTTTAAGTGTATCGCTGCTGGCAAATTCATTTCACTGCACCTTCGGGTGCATGAGACAAATAAAATTGACTTTGACTGTGACTGTGACTTTTGACTTCTGACTTTGGCTAGAGATCTAGCATTGAGATATGGAGACATTTCTTCATTCACAGTTTTAGGTTTAACTAGACCAAGTGCAGACCCGTCGGGTCTGTTCCCCCAACATACGGTTGCGGGGAGGGGGGGCAGCATGCGGCGTCACACACACTAACTACCCCCCCACCCCCCGTACACACGCTAACCACACCCTTGATATTATATTAATATTATAAATTTGCTCCTTTTACCCCATAACAGCCCTATCTACAAAGAGACAGAGGAAGAGGGGGTGGAGGGGAGGAGAGGGAGGGTGGGAAGAGAGGGGAGAGGGGGAGGGGGGAAGGGAGGGGGAGAGGTGGGGGGAAGGGAGTGGGAGAGGTGGGGGGAAGGGAGGGAGGGGAGGGAGAGGGGGGGGGGGGTGAGAGGAGGTTAGGGGGGGGGTGAGAGGGGGAGGGGTGAAAGGGGGTATGGATAGGAGGAGCGAAGGGTGTGAGGGGCGAGAGAAGGGGGAGTGTGGATAAGGAGGGGTGGAGAATGAGGGGTGAAGAGGGGAGGTGAAGAAGGGGGGTGGAGAAGGCGGGTTGGAGAAGGGGGGATGAAGAAGGGGAGGGAGAAAGGGGGGGGAGAGGGGGGGAGAGAAGGGGGGGGAGGAGGGGGAGGTTGCTACTGAACTGAACTCACTGTGGAATGAATCCATTAACGGAGCCACTTTGTTGCCGGATTCCATGTTGTCCCTCCAAGGTCCCGGAGCCCTGGTTAAATGCGGGGGCTGCTCACGGTTAAGTCTGTGAAAGCGGCCCCATCAGAGACTGTGAGGCCTCGCATCCTCGGTGCTTCAGACCCTGAGTACGGGAGGGGGGGGGGGAGGGTGGAGTGGGCGGGCAGGCGTGATGCCGAGTGAGCCTGCGGGCCAGGCGTACGGCGTCAAGATGCTGCATATGACGTCAAGATGCTGCGTACGCCCGTCGAGACGCTGCGCACACCCTCAATGCGCCTGTGCACGCCCTCAATCCCGCACGGGATTTTGGAAGACTGCAAGCATGCGGGCCGGCAGCGAGGACGGCGAAAAGCAGCAGGGGAACAGCCGATCTTTGCCTTCCTCCAGCATGACAGAGCCGGGCCGGGGGTGGAGGGGGGTGGTGGAGGAGAGCCGGGCGGCAGCAGCCGTTATGGTCGCGCAGGAGACGCGATGAGAAGGCGGCCAGCAGGAGGCGACAAAATGAGTGAGTGTGGGGGGGGGGGGGGGGGAGGATTTTATTAAAAATGTGTACAGAAAAATGACTAAATTTAATGAGGAGTGGATATGCAAATATGAAAGTGAAATCGCTAGTGAAATGGTAAAAGTCTCGGCGTTTTTTGTGTGTGGTTTTGGTGGACTAACGAATCAAAGGCAAAAAAACTCTCTTTTGACATACACCCACACACACGCACACAGTTTCAAAAGTATATAGATATTGTCACGAGTACTGAGGTACAGTGAAAAGCTTTGTTTTACATGCTATCCAGATAATCTTTATTACTAAAGGTCTGATCTTGACCACTTCCTGTTGTTCTGTATATTCAGAAAAAATGCTGCCACTTACGGCTGTGATTTTTGGCCATCTTACTCAGAGTCCCCCTCCGCTGTGTAGGACAAGAGGAATTTTCCTATTGATGAAAAATAAAAGAGTTATTAGTGTTTAAAAACTGTTGAGATTCTCTCACCTGAAGGCCACGGCACCTTCCAGATGGACTATAACATCTGGAAGTGTTGAGTGCCTCAGTCAGTCTCTGCAAGATGGGGGAGCGAGAGGGTCACATCTCTCAGTCTGAGCTGTGAATAACGCTGAACACAAGTCTACTAAACTGTGAGTGTGGTTTTACTGACCTTGAGTGCCTTTAATGTGGTTTGAAAATAAAAATGTGGTTGGTTTGAAATAAAGCACAGCAAATGGTTGGTGGTGGTTGGTTTGAAATAAAGCACAGCAAATGGTTGTTGGTGGTGGCTGGTTTGAAATAAAGCACAGCAAATTGTTGGTAGTGGTGGTTGGTTTGAAATAAAGCACAGCAAGTGGTTGGTGGTGGTGGCTGGTTCTCTCTGCTGCCCCCTGTTTGCCTCGACTTTTTTTTAAAGTTTGTGTTCACAAAATGAATTTTGGTTGTCAGATGGCTGCTTGCTGCCCAATTGTTTGCCTCACCTTTTTGAAGAGTTTGTGTTCACAAAATGAATTTTGGTTGCCATTTGGCTGCTTGCTGCCCAATTGTTTGCCTCGCCTTTTTAAAGAGTTTGTGTTCACAAAATGGATTTTGGTTGTCAGGTGGCTGCGGCCCAATTGTTTGCCTCGCCTTTTTGAAGAGTTTGTGTTCACAAAATGGATTTTCTTTGTCAGGTGGCTGGGGCCCAATTGTTTGCCTCGCCTTTTTAAAGAGTTTGTGTTCACAAAATGGATTTTGGTTGTCTGGTGGCTGGGGTCCAATTGTTTGCCTTGCCTTTTTAAAGAGTTTGTGTTCACAAAATGGATTTTGGTTGTCTGGTGGCTGGGGCCCAATTGTTTGCCTCGCCTTTTTAAAGAGTTTGTGTTCACAAAATGGATTTTGGTTGTCAGGTGGCTGCGGCCCAATTGTTTGCCTCGCCTTTTTAAAGAGTTTGTGTTCACAAAATGGATTTTGGTTGTCAGGTGGCTGTGGCCCAGTTGTTTTGCCTCGCCTTTTTAAAGAGTTTGTGTTCACAAAATGGATTTTGGTTGTCAGGTGGCTGTGGCCCAGTTGTTTGCCTCTCCTTTTTGAAGAGTTTGTGTTCACAAAATCGATTTTGGTTGTCAGGTGGCTGCTTGCTGCCCAATTGTTTGCCTCACCTTTTTAAAGAGTTTGTGTTCACAAAATGGATTTTGGTTGTCAGGTGGCTGCGGTCCAATTGTTTACCTCGCCTTTTTAAAGAGTTTGTGTTCACAAAATGGATTTTGGTTGTCAGGTGGCTGCGGCCCAATTGTTTGCCTCGCCTTTTTGAAGAGTTTGTGTTCACAAAATGGATTTACTTTGTCAGGTGGCTGGGGCCCAATTGTTTGCCTTGCCTTTTTAAAGAGTTTGTGTCACAAAATGGATTTTGGTTGTCTGGTGGCTGGGGTCCAATTGTTTGCCTTGCCTTTTTAAAGAGTTTGTGTTTACAAAATGGATTTTGGTTGTCTGGTGGCTGGGGTCCAATTGTTTGCCTCGCCTTTTCAAAGAGTTTGTGTTCACAAAATGGATTTTGGTTGTCAGGTGGTTGCGGCCCAATTGTTTACCTCGCCTTTTTAAAGAGTTTGTGTTCACAAAATGGATTTTGGTTGTCAGGTGGCTGCGGCCCAATTGTTTGCCGCTTCGCCTTTTTTAAAGAGTTTTGTGTTCACAAAATGGATTATTTTGGTTGTCAGGTGGCTGGCTGAGGACCAATTGTTTTGCCTCGCCTTTTTAAAAAGGAGTTTGTGTTCACAAAATGGATTTTGGTTGTCTGGTGGCTGCGGCCCAATTGTTTGCCTCGCCTTTTTAAAGAGTTTGTGTTTACAAAATGGATTTTGGTTGTCAGGTGGCTGGGGTTCCAATTGGGTTTGCCTCGCCTTTTCAAAGAGTTTGTGTTCACAAAATGGATTTTGGTTGTCAGGTGGTTGCGGTCCAATTGTTTACCTCGCCTTTTTAAAGAGTTTGTGTTCACAAAATGGATTTTGGTTGTCAGGTGGCTGCGGCCCAATTGTTTGCCGCGCCTTTTTAAAGAGTTTGTGTTCACAAAATGGATTTTGGTTGTCAGGTGGCTGAGGACCAATTGTTTGCCTCACCTTTTTAAAATGTTTGTGTTCACAAAATGAATTTTGGTTGTCAGGTGGCTACTTGCTGCCCAATTGTTTGCTTCGCCTTTTTAAAAAAATGTTTGTGTTCACAAAATGAATTTTCGTTGTCAGGTGACTGCGACCAAATTGTTTGCCTTGGCTTGGCTTTTAAAATTGTTCCAACGTTTGGCCTCCAGCCCAAGAATCCATTCGGCCCACAATGTCTATACTAGCCCTATGGAAACCAGTACCTTCGGCCCAAAACACCCATACTAGCGCGACAGATAGCCCCCCCCCCCCCACCACTGTCCCCCACTGTGAGCAATATTGGAATTGGTGGAGAGGTGGAATATTGCGTTGGTGACCAGCCTTCCCGTGTGATGCTGGGACCCAACGGGTCCCACTTAGTCTAGTATATAATACAGTCAAGCCAAACACAAGTACAATAGGTAGTGCGAAGGGAAAGATACAGAGTGTGGAGGGGGGGTCAACGTGTAAAAATTCTCTGCCACGGAGAGGTTGAGAGACCAGTCACAGAATATAATTAAGGAGACGGTAACATTTCTAGATGCAAAAGACATGAGGTGGTATTATAGAGATTTGGAATTTCGGTCTTAAGATAGACAATCAAGTATGATCATAGAACGTAAAACAGGACAGCACAAGAGCATGCCTTTTAGCCCACAATGTCTGTGTCAAACATGATGCCAAGACCAACTCTTATCTGCCTGCATATAATCCATACCCCTCCATTCCATGCATATCCATATGCCTATCTATAAGTCTCTTAAAAGCTATATGTTCATCTTTTTAGTTTAGTTTAGTTGCTTGAACAGAAAGCAACTGGCCAGTTGCAGAAATCATGCTGGGGCTACACTCTCATGGCCAGTAGTTTAATTTAGTTCCGAGATACAGTGCAGAAATAGGCCCTTCAGTCCACCGAGTCGGGGCGGACCAGCGATCCCCATACACTAACACTATCCTACACACTAGGGACTATTTACAATTTTTACCATAGCCAAATTAACCTACTAACCGGCACATCTTTGAGCCTAGGAGGAAACCAAGTATTCAAACTCCGTACAGACAGCACCTTAGTCAGGATCGAACTTGGGTCAATAGACAATAGACAATAGACAATAGGTGCAGGTGTAGGCCATTTGGCCCTTCGAGCCACTGTGATTCACTGTGATCATGGCTGATCATCCACAATCAGTACCCCGTTCCTACCTTCTCCCCATACCACTTGACTCCACTATCTTTAAGAGCTCTATCTAACTCTCTCTTGAAAGCATCCACAGAATTGGCCTCCACTGCCTTCTGAGGCAGAGAATTTCACAGATTCACAACTCTCTGGGTGAAAAAGTTTTTCCTCATCTCCGTTCTAAATGGCCTACCCCTTATTCTTAACGTTCGAAATGTTCTAAGTAAGTGTAGGCAGCAGCTCCACACTGCCACTGTGCCACACCATAAATGTTGTATGGTGGAGCAGATTTGAAACCTACTGCATCTATTTTCTATGTTTTTGTGTTGCTGCGAAAGAAGCACTGGAAGTGTAGGAGTGGGAACAGGATGATTGATGAGTAACGTGCAATTTAAAACTATTATCAACAAAACAAAATAGTCAATGCTTCTGCTGCAATGATAACCTGTCAGGTTGTGCATACAGTTCTGGTCATCACATTGCAGGAAAGATGTGATTATACTGGAGAAGGTGTAGAGAAAGTGTTCTGAGGTTGTTGCCGAGACTGGAAAATTGCTGCTTTGGGGAAAGATTGGATAAGTTTTGTGTTTTCTACAGCACAAAGAAAACTGAGGGAAGACTTAATTGAGGAGTATGAAGTTATGACGGCCCCAGAGAGATTAAACTGACAGGATAGACACAAAAAGCTGGTGACTCAACAGGCCAGACAGCATCTCTGGAGAAAAAGAATGGATGATGTTTTGGGTCCTTTTTCAGACCGAGAGTCAGGACCGAAAAGGAAATGAGAGATACCGAGAGATATGGAACTAATGAATGAAAGATATGTAAAAAAAGTAATGATGATAAAGGAAACAGGCCATTGTTAATGTGGTCATGTATATCTCTCATTCATTAGTTCGATTTTTCTCTCTCTTGATCCAAAACACCAACTATTCCTGTTCTTCAAAGCTGCTGTCTGACCTGCTGAGTTACTCCAGTTTTTTGTGTCTATCTTCGGTTAAACCAGCATCTGCAGTTCCTTCCAACACCTTCAACAGAGAGGAACAGCTTTTCTTGGCTGGGTAGTCTAAAACTAGGATTTAAGGTCATTTATAAAAGGATTACTGGGGGTAATTGAGGGGAAATCACTATGATAGGGATCTGAAATTCACGTGGTGAAGTAACAAGAATATCTGGCCATTTTAAAGTCTACTTGAAGAGTCATGCTCTGCAAAGCTATGAACCAAATGCAATGGGGGTGTCTTTCCTGATCAGCTGGGAAATAATTTAAGGTCAT
This sequence comes from Okamejei kenojei, assembly GCA_035221665.1. Lineage (NCBI taxonomy): Eukaryota > Metazoa > Chordata > Chondrichthyes > Rajiformes > Rajidae > Okamejei > Okamejei kenojei. Next base: position 7,943,369 of record CM069146.1, on the reverse strand, counting down.
AAGGAATAGGAATAGAATAGTCCATTTGGCCCATCAAGTCTACTCTGCCAATCAGTCATTTAACCTACTTTGTGAATGCCTGAGCATGTGGATGAAGCTCTGAACTAAAAGAACTCTGAACCGAATGGCCTATTCTACTCCTCTTCATTATGACCTTAAATTATTTTGTAAACTGAATGCAAATAGCAATTGCAGAAAACTTTAATACCATCTAATGAAACAGTTTTTCAAACTTATGCTCAGATCATCTTAGCAAAAGTTCGCTTGAAGCATCGCTATTACCTTGAAATTTAATACAAAATTTCTCATCATTTAAGTATTTAGTTGCTGATGATTCTTACCAAGTGAAAATGCTTCTATTTGCTAACGATATAGAATATTTTCTTCAGAATATCTATATTACTAAAAGTCTGATCTTGACCGCTTTTGGCTCGCTGTGCTGTGATTTCCAAGAGAATTCCGCAACCTACAGCCGTCATTTTTGACCACCTCGCTCAGAGCCCCCCTCCGCCTTCCTGAACCAGAGGATTTTTCCTATCGATGAAACATAAAAAACTTATTAATGTTTTAAAAAAATGTTGACATTTCTCTGCTGCCCCTGCTGGAGGGAGGGGGGAGGGACTATAAAACCAGGAAGCATTGTGCCTCAGTCAGTCTGTGCAAGATGAGGGAAAGTGAGGGGGTCATGTCTCTCAGTCTGAGCTGTGAATAACAGTGAACACATGTCTACTAAACTGTGAGTGTGGTTTTACTGACCTTCAGTGCCTTAATGTGGTTTGAAAATGAAAATATGGTTAGTTTGAAGTAAAGAGCACAGCAAATGGTGGTTTGGGTGCTTTGGGTTGAAGTAAAAGGCACTACTGCAAATGGTGGTTTGGGTGTTTTGGCTTGAAGTTAAAAGGCTCTACTGCGAATGGTGGTTTGGGTGCTTTGGGTTGAAGTTAAAAGGCACTACTTGAAATGGTGGTTTGGGTGCTTTGGGTTGAAGTTAAAAGGCACTACTTGAAATGGTGGTTTGGGTTGAAGTTAAAAGGCACTATGGCAAATGGTGGTTTGGGTGCTTTGGGTTGAAGTTAAAAGGCACTGCTGCAAATGGTGGTTTGGGTGCTTTGGGTTGAAGTTAAAAGGCACTGCTGCAAATGGTGGTTTGGGTGCTTTGGGTTGAAGTTAAAAAGCACTATTGCAAATGGTGGTTTGGGTGCTTTGGGTAACTTCCTGTTTGCACTGTATATTGATCTTAGATAAAGCGCTACCACTTACGGCTGTGGTTTTTGGCCATCTTACTCAGTCCCCCTCCCCTCAGCAGGTGCAGAGGATTCTTCCCATCAATTAAAAATAAAAGTGTTATTAGTGTTTTAAAAATGTTGAGAATCTCTCTCTTGTCAATCACACCATGAAGGCCACACCTTTTCTGGGGGGAGGGGTTACAAAACCCGGAAGTGTGGGTGTGGCTCAGTCTCTGCATGATGGGGGAAGGAGAGGCCATGTCTCTGTCTGAGCTGAGAATCAACTGAACATACTGAATGTTTACTGAATGGTGAGTTTGGTGTTTTGTGTGGTTTTATGGTGGTTTCACCCTGCTTGAAATGGTATGAAACTGCATTTGAATGTGGTGGTCTTGCACCCTGCATGAAATGGTATGAAACTGCATTTGAATGTGGTGGTGGTCTTGCACACTGCATGAGATGGTATGAAACTGCACTGAATTTGGTGGCCTTGCACCCTGCTGAAAGTGGATTGAAACTGCACTTGAATTTGGTGGCCTTGGATCCAGCTTGAAGTGGTATGAAACTGCAGTTGAATTTGGTGGCCTTGCACCCTGCTTGAAGTGGATTGAAACTGCACTTGAGATCGGTGGCCTTGCACCCTGCTTGAAGCGGTTGGAAACTGCACTTGAATTTGGTGGCCTTGCACCCTGCTTGAAGTGGTAGGAAACTGCACTTCAATTCAGTGGTCTTGCACCCTGCTTGAATTGGTAGGAAACTGCACGGATTTGGTGGCCTTGCACCCTACTCGAAGTGGTTAGAAACTGCACTTGAATTTGGTGGCCTTGCACCCTGTTTGAAATGGTCGGAAAATGGATTTGAATTTGGTGGCCTTGCACCCTGCTTAAAATGGAATTTCAAGGAATAGCCATGAGTCAACTGCCAGCCCACCAGCCGTGAGTGAGCTGCCAGCACATCAGGCTTGAGGGACTGAGCTGCCACTCCAAGAACCCATACAGCGCTCCAGAAAGCCCCCCACTGGCCACCAATATTGGAATTGGTGGAGAGGTGGAATATTGAAACATAGAAAATAGGTGCAGGAGGAGGACATTTGGCCCTTCGAGCCAGCACTGTCATTCATTTTGATCATGGCTGATTGTCCGCCATCAATCACCCGTGCCTGCCTTCTCCCCATATCCCTTGAATCCTCTAGCCCCTAGAGCTCTATACAACTCTCTCTTAAATCCATCCAGTGATTTGGCCTCCACTGCCCTCTGTGGCAGGGAATTCCATAAATTCACAACTCAGTGGGTAAAAAAGTGTGTTCTAACCTCAGTCTTAAATGACCTCCCCTTTATTCTAAGACTGTGGCCCCTGGTTCTGGACTCACCCAACATTGGGAACATTTTTCCTGCATCTAGCTTGTCCAGTCCTTTTATAATTTTATATGTTTCTATAAGATTGCCCCTCATCCTTCTAATCTCCAGTGAATACAAGCCTAGTCTTTTCAATCTTTCCTCAAATGACAGTCCCACCATCCCAGGGATCAATCTCGTGAACCTACGCTGCACTGCCTCAATCACAAGGAAGTCATTCCTCAAATTAGGAGACCAAAACTGTACACAATAGTCCAGATGTGGTCTCACCAGAGCCCTATACAACTGCAGAAGAACCTCTTTACTCCTATACTGAAATCCTCTCGTTATGAAGGCCAACATTCCATTAGCTTTCTTCACTGCTGAACCTGCACGCCAACTTTCAGTGACCGGTGTACAAGGATACCCAGGTCTCGCTGTACCTCCCCCTTACCTAACCTAACCCCATTGAGATAATAATCTGCCCCCTTGTTTTTGCTGCCAAAGTGGATATCTATATTATACTGCATCTGCCACGCATCTGCCCACTCACTCAACCTGTCCAGGTCCCCCTGCAACCTCCTAACATCCTCTTCACATTTCACACTGCCACCCAGCTTTGTGTCATCTGCAAACTTGTTAGTGTTGCTCCTAATTCCCACTTCCAAATCATTAATATATATGGTAAACAGTTGCGGCCCCAACACCAAGCCTTGCGGCACTCCACTCACCACTGCCTGCCATTCTGATAAGGATCCGTTCACTCCTACTCTTTGCTGAGTTTCTCAAGCATTTTGTCTAGCTAGAAAGAGCAAGATCTGTGATGTTCCGTTTGTGATTTTAAATTATGCTTTTATTCTCAGCAGTTTATAATAGGTCGAGAAAGATCCATTTGCAAAAGCCAACTAGGAGTAGACTTCCAATTAAAATAATATCATGCAAAATTCTGTTGGAAATTGCCTCTTGGTTCATTTGCAGGATATAGACAGAACCCTTCTGGGAACAGTAAAATGGTGAAAAGGGATGTTTTTTTCAGTTCTAATGTGAATCAGGAAGAATCACCACTTTAGCACATTTATAACGGAGGATTTGAATGGCTTGAATCTCAGGTGCACCTAAATGTGACCAAATCAAATACTTTCTGACTAGCCATAACAGATACCTTTCTGTGCTGTATGTCCTTTGTACTTTTACCATTGTACTGAAATGCATACCACAGCCTATAAATATCCATCATCATAGAATCACAGAAATGTATAATTCAGAACAAGGCTTCTCACCCTATTATTTCCCAGCTGATCGAGAAAGATCACCCAGTACATTTGGTTCATAGCTTTGAACAAGTGGATGAAGCTCAGAACTCAAAATAGGTTTGAAAAGTGTTCTTCCACATATGAGGGATTCCATACAAATTATATGTGGTACGCGAGCAACCTGTGTAGTTACCAATTATTTCCTAACTGCAGTGTGGTAAAACAGCGATTTATAAGCAATGTTGCAACTTGAATACGCCATTTTCAGTTTCCAACAGTTCCAGCAGTTTAAAGTCTCTTGTTACAGGTAATCGTCTTTTATTTATGAGGTGTCCTACAACCCCATTATATTATAATATCTGAATAATATTTCATAGAAACCCCAAGGATTGCAGAGATTGTCTGCAGAGATCTCCTGCTGCAAGAAGCAAAAATGGTGCAATTCCCGACGGCAACAAAGGACTAGGATACACTGAGCTTTTGCCTCCCAGGTAATGAATGACCTTCTTAGCAAACAAGAGTTCCAGGGCGCTCCAGTGATAGTTCATAATCCTGAGGATGTTGTAAATCCACTGAAAGATGACCAGGTTGGCCATCTACTGTCTGAAAAGAAACACAAAGAAGGTGAATAATTTAACAATCGTGGGTATAACACCGAGAACAGATTTTGTTTAATGTGAATTCAACACTTTATTACTCTCTTTAATATGATTTTGCCTGCAGAATGAAGCATTTAATTATTAGAATCCAGAAGCCCCAGGTATTGCTGGAAACATTTTGAGCTAAAATTCATAAAATATTGCTATAGTCAGACTCTTATTTTAAGAACAGCTTCATTATGCGGTATTAATCTTTCAAAAGAACGAAATAAATATCCAAGCCACTCTGTTGTTCCGTTTTGTTTCTTATTCCCTCATCAATAGCTAATATTTCAGTTTTCTTTGAAATGTTGTACTTTCTGTTACCCTTACAAGTAAATTAACAATTTATTTTTGTTTTAAGATCTGATTTTGGTATCCACTTCGGCTGAGAATGGAACTACTACTTTGATTATTAGCAAAACAATTGCCCTCAAACTGTTTTTCCTGACACATAGAAGGCGGGTTATTAAAATTTAATTCAGTGCTATAAAGGGCCTGTCCCACTTTCACAACCTAATTCAGGACCTCTGCCGAGTTTGCCCTTGACTCATACTCGCAGCATGGTCGTCACAAGGTCGTAGGAGGTCGTAGGCAGATCGTGATGCTAGTCGTAGGTACTTGTGGCATCAAGTGGGTCGGGGCGTTTTTCTAGCCTGATGAAAAATGTCCACAAGTAAAAAAGGTCATGGATTAGGTTGTGAAAGTGGGACGGGTCCTTTATTGAGATATGATCTGATATAGTGAGATAGTGAAAACCAGAAACATTTAAAATAGTGGTAGAATGTAGCAGTCAACACACGTAATGTACACTTGTGGTCTGTGTTTGTCTGACAATTAGTTCTCATTTGTACACAATGGACCTTCCATTCTATGCAGGTCGACCAAAGTATTCGTTGGAAAATTCCAAATGTAACATGTGCGGGTGAATATTTGCTGAACAATTGGACTCACACTAAATGTGAAGCAAAGATACTGTTAGTCCAGGAAAAAAAAGTGCTGGGGTAACTCAGTGAGTCAGGCAGCATCTCGGAAGAACATGGATAGGTGACATTTCAGCTCAGAGCCCAACTTCAGCCTGGAGAAGGAACCCGACCTGAAATGTCATCTAGCCATGTTCTCCAGAGATGCTGCCTGACCTGCTGAGCTACTCCAGTACTTTGTGTCCTGTTTTGTAAACCAGCGTCTGCAGTTCCTTGTTGCTACTATTGGTCCAGTGCTGAGAACGATTATGATGATGTGTTTCAAACCTCACCTATCGCTAGATCCTGGTCTGATCCTTGATATTTGGAGTTGCCAGGCAGGTTGTAGGAGAAACCTATAGCCCTTCTGTTTGACGTTACTTTTCATTGTTCCGTTCACTGTTGCACAGATGGTGCGTGGTGGCCCAGGTTAGCACACAACAAAATCTTTTTCACTGTACCTCGGCACACCATGACACTAAACAAAACTAAACTGAACTAAACAAAGCTTTTTATGTGAAGCCTGGAGAAGATTTAGTCAAATGTAATTAAAATTGTTGCGAGTCTGCCACTGCCTTCTGTTCACGGGTTCTTTGGGACTGACGTTGTTCCCTGGAGAGTTCAAGTCTCATTGTCTTTGAAGCACTTGTGCAGCCAACTCATCTTGCTTCCGTTCTGCCTCAGCTTCCCGTACACTGCTGGTCTGGGGGATGGCAGCGGTCTATTCCGATGTCCAGCTTTCCGAGATGGTCCAGCTTTGCATTTCATTAAAATTCCTGCCCAATGCCAGGAAATTAATGAAATGTTTATCTGCAAATAAGGAGCCCTTGGATAGTGCAAGGTGTTCTTTCTCTCATCTGTGGAATCAATTTTTATTGCCTAGGAGATTCCACAATGGACATTGAAGCAATACTCCCTTTGGGAAAGAGACCATAGCACCAAAAAAACATGGAAATAGAAATACTGCCCCATTGTTACTGTGAAGGACAATCTTCCCTTTCCAAAAATTGCAAGGGAAAATTTAAGAATCACTGACCAGAAAGCAGATTAGAAAAATGTAAAATATTGTGGGATGAATTACCAGCCTATTCTTGACCTCTATTTTTCCCTGGAGAGTAGCAGGTTGAGGAGTGACCTTACAGAGATATATAAAATCATGAGTAGCATAGATAGTGCAGATGGTTATTATTTGTCCCCATGGTAGAGAAGTCTCAAACTAGAGGCCATAGACAAAGGAGAGTCAGTAGATGTTGTTTACCTATATTTTCAGAAAGCCTTTGACAAGGTGCCACATGTGAGGCTGCTAAGGAAGATGAGAGCCCATGGTATCAAAGGGCAGATACCAGCAAGGATGGCAGTGGACAAAAAGTGGCAATAATGGGGGCTTTTTCTTGTTGGCTGCCAGTGACTAGCAGAGTTCCGCAGGGGTCGGTGCTGGGGCCGCTACTCTTCACATTGTGTATCAATGATTTGGATGAGGGAATTGAAGGCTTTGTGGCCAAGTTTTTGCAGATGATACAAAAACAGGTGGCGGGGCAGGTAGTGTCAAGAAAGCAGGGACTCTGCAGAAGGACTTGGGGTGGTATATAGAATGAGCTGCCAATAGAAGCTAAGTTGGCAGTTCAGTTTCAATGTTTGAAATACATTTGCATTGAATTGAATTGAATAGAATAAATGTTATTAGCCAAGTATGTAGACATACAAGGAATTTGCCTTGATGCTTTGCTCACAAGTAACAACATGATACACAGTAGACAATTAAAAATAAAACATTATAATTTAAACATGTGAAAAATGAAATAAAATAGCAGAACAAAAGGAGGCTACAGACTTTTGGCTGTTGAGTAGAGCAACTACTCGTGGAAAAAAAGTTGTTTTTATGTCTGGCTGTGGGGGCTTTGACAGTCCGGAGTCGCCTTCCAGGGGGAAGTGAGTCGAAGAGTTTGTGGCCAGGGTGAGAGGGGTCAGAGATGATTTTACCCGCTCGCTTCCTGGCCCTTGCAGTGTACAGTTTGTCGGGTGGGGGGGGGGGGGGGGAGGTTGCAGCCAATAACCTTCTGGGCTGATCAAACGATTCGCTGCAGCCTCCGGATGTCATGCTTGGTGGCTGAGCCACACCAGACCATGATGGAGAAGATGAGGACAGACTCTATGATGGCTGTATAAAGCTGGACCATCATTGCCTGTGGCAGATTGTGTTTGCTCAGCTGCCGCAGGATGTACATCCTCTGTTGGGCCTTTTTGACAGATGGTGGCCCCCCATTTAAGGTCCTTGGAGATGATGGTTCCAAGGAACTTAAATGACTCCACAGATGTGACTGTGGTGTTGTATGAATCCATGAATTAAAAAATGTTTGGAGAGATATCAGTGAAGCTCAGGCGAATGAGACTAGCTCAGTTAGGCAACTTGGTCAGAATGGATGAGTTGGGCCCATGGGCCGTGTCTGTGCTGTATAACTCTAGGACCTTGTAGTCCGCATAATCTTTCACTTACTGAGCAGCCAAAACATCCTCTGGGTCACGTATTAGTCTGATGGGCAACGCACCACCACCTTCTCAGGCATAGTGAGGGTGGGGCAATTAAAGGCCGTCTCAGCCTGCAAAGTCCATCTCCCTTGAATGAGTATATCAATGATTTGGATGAGAGAATTGAAGGCTTTGTGGCCAAGTTTGCAGATGATATGAAGAAAGGTGGAGGGGCAGGTAGTGTAGAGAAAGCCGGGACTCTGCAGACGGATCTGGACAGGTTGGGAGAGTGGGCTACGAATTGGCAGAAAGAATAGCAATTGGCATAGCAAAGTGTGGAGTCATGCATTTTGGTAGTGGGAATAATAGCCTCAGAATAAAAGGGCGTAGCTTTAGAAAGGATATGAGGAGGACTTTCTTTAGTCAGAGGGTGGTGAATCTGTGGAATTCATTGCCTCGGATGGGAGGCCAAATCAATGGATATTTTTGAGGTGGAGATTGACAGATTCTTGATTAGTAAAGGTGTTAGGGGTTATTGGGCGAAGGCAGGAGGATGGGGTTGAGAAGGAAAAATAGATCAGCCATGATTGAATGGTGGAGTAGACCTGATGAGCTGAATGGCCTAACTCTGCTCCTATAACATGAATTTATGGAATTATGGGTTAATAGCCATATTAATATCTAAAGGGGGTTTGCATTATGGCAATAGCAGGTGGTGCTGTGCGTTCTGACCAGGGAGATGAGCATACCATGAATGAGGATTTAGCAATATTGTTATTTGGATGCTGTCCTGAATACTTTGGTGACAATGTGAACACGGACTGATGACAGCGTCTACATAGTCCATCAGGCATGAACAGTACACACAATAATGTCCTCTTCAATATGGCACCCAACATGCCTCTAGCCACCAACACGTGCCTAGCATGTTGAAACAAATTTAACATTAGTAGCACATGCAAAAGGCACATTACTTAGCTGAATGTTGCAATCATGGTCATTGCAACTAATATATCTGGACCTCATAAGCTTCCTATCTGTTATATAGCGTGTCCATTTCACTTTCTTAAAGCTTCTTTGAAATGACAGAAGCTTTTTCCTAACCCTTTCTCTTACATATGAAGCACATAGAGTCTTGCAGAGTGGAAACAGAC